>OW121742.1:97678258-98278258 GCA_933228675.1 Stomorhina lunata | reverse complement strand
TCTTCTAATATTAGGAGTTACTAGCCTCACGACCTAACCCATATTTTTGTTGCTCTTATGGGAGAACTCGCGGCATATGTTACCTCATTATATTAATCGGTGTTAACGTTGTTCCCCGGGTGATACCACGAGGAGATCAGTGTCCATAATTGAGATGAAGAACAACTAAGATATGTCTGTTCTTACCAAATTAAGACCAATAAAAACTGTTGGTTGGTATCCCTACATCACGAGGGAGCTGGCTTTGACAGTTGTCTATATGATATTTTCCATGCAATCAGAGTTTTTATCTATTACTTTTTAGGTTAGCTAGCATCGAAAAGCACTGGCAGATCTATTTTTGATCCTATTAGACAGAATCTATTTAACTGACAGAGTTACGGATACTCTGATAGTGGTTGATTGCTTTCCGTCAAATTTTTAGAATGTTAGCTCAAAAACTCTGCTTTTTCGGAAGTCGAATATGGATTAAAGATTAATATAATAGTTTCCATTTCTCGCCAAAATTCAAAATAACCACTTTTACACTTCCAAAATTAAATAAGGTAGAAGATATTTCTCATGGTCAGTGAGCACAAGCACTGACCATGAGAAATATCTTCGGGTCATTTTGGACTCAAAATTGTCCTGTATCATAAATACACAATGCAGAGTGTTCAAAGCATCCATTGCACTCTACGAAGGTAGAGAGGCCATAGGTAAAAACTAGGGACTTAATCCTACCAACACTGCCTGGCTCTGCGATATGGTTGTCAAGCCTATACAAATGTATGGTGCACTGTTTTGGTGCCCTGCTCTCAACCTGCGGGATTATTTTACTAAAAATTTAAGGTCGTCCGCTCTAACGATTACTGGTTCCTTTAGAACTACACCATTTAAGGCATTCTTTGTCATGCTTAACTGGCTCCCAGTCGAACTAATGGCACAACATATTGCCTTAACTCGGCTGTCCGACTTAGCAGTATCGGAAATGCTTCTTTACTAATGGCCGGTTGGGGTGGGTGCGCTTCTTTATACGGACATCTCTTAACGAGATGGCGAGACATTGCAATATTGAACTTTTCTGGGTACGCTGGCACAACAACATACCTAGTAACTCCACTGCGGACAAACTTGCTAAATCTTGTGCTCTCCTGAGTCAGGATGACATCGACCAATTTACGGGCTTACCGCTATCCGCCTGGCAAACATGGCAAACATGGCAATAAACGTTCAAAATGCTTGGTATCACTGCCTTGCCACCGTCTCCGCAACCTTATCTTAAAGCCTTAATAGATCACTGCGTTTTAGGGTTTCATTCCAGAAGACTTAAACTTCAACATTATTACTATTGTCGTAGTTGTCACAAAATTGAAGTGGAGAAGACATCTTCTCTGCCACTGCCCATCTGTTTCAATTTTTTAGGGCTCTTAATTTTATCCGATCTAGCGAGTATTGACATTTGTAAAATAGACTAATTTATCAAGGCTCGAATAAGCCTCTCACTGATGGTCTGGAATAAATTACTTTTTGTTTTTCTTTTCCATCCTATTCCTTACAGGAGTCACAAAGGGATCGTTTCTAGGACCCAAGTGACGCTGACTTATCATCGTCTGTCTGCCTAACCTAACCTTCCATTTTCGTATGTGGTCTTCTACTTATAAGGAAACCCAAATACAGTTAAATTCTGCACGACTCCATATTACGTATTTACATAGTTACCATATTTCAGAACCACTGCCACAAAACAAATGAGATTTCTCCTATGATTGAATAAATTTCCGCATTGGGTCCTGTGTAATGTCCTTGATGCTCGTGTCCGTGATTGCGTGTAAACTGCATGTAATCACAACAACACATTAATAATAAAATTACCATTAAACATTAAATAGCAGTGGCTGAATGGTTAAAGCCTACTTGCCTTCACTTTTATCCCTTTTTGCATTCATCATCCATCTCACTCTCAAAACAATTCCATCCATTTAAACCTGTCGAGGACATACATACATACGTCTTTCTTAAACGAATCCGCTTGTAGTTGTTTTTGTTGTTGTTGGCAAATGGAACTTAAACATAATTGTGACGCATAATTGTGCGTCGTGTGTGAGGCGAGCGATTTTATGTCACATTATGGAATAATGTTTGCAACAAAGTTGAAAACATTGCCGATTTCTGTTGTCACTTGGGTATTGGCACACAACTCAGTTGTGGTTTCAACAATATTTTCATTTTGTCATTTTGTCTATGTATTATTTAACTTTAAGTTTTACACACTCATACACCCTCCGATTGTCACGTGCCATCATCATCACATCACTCATCTGGTTTCATCCGGTTGCTGTGTGAGAGTGTGTAAGTAGTCGCCTTTGATATGCGAAAGAAAAGGATATTTCTTTAACTTCCCACAGTTTTTGCTGTTTAAAATAGTTGGCCGGTCGTTGGATTGTAATTTTAAATTATTTATGTAAACACTTTTTTAAATTACGGATATTAAGATAAACAACGTATGACTTTTTTAAAATTATAAACATTTTGTTTTTGGGTGGTTTGTTATTATAGACTTGGGTAAATGTTTTTGTATTAAAAATTTATAGTCTCAAATGAGACTTTATAAACCGTGAGAGTTTTGTGACTAAATCTTTTTTAGTATTTCTTAGACAATGAAGGATGGTTTTTGAAAGCCTTTAATCTGATACAGACCCTCTATTAAAAAGTCGATTTTAAAAAAATTGATGTTTCAGTGTAATTTTTGAAATGCTTGTAGTTTTGCGTCCCCTACCCCACTGTATAGGTGTACTTAAAAAGGTAATCCATTATTTTTTCTATAGATGTCTTTAGTAGTCTGTATCCGCCGTCGTTGTAAAGATGACATTTAATACTAAAAAAACTTCTTTTATATAAAGTCGAAAACGAAGGCAGGCGGCAAAAATATGAATTACCCAGTAAAACTTTTCATTACCAAATAATGAGTTAAACAGTTAAACTATTGAACACGAACTACTTACTCATTCGCTGTTTAAGTCATTACATTAATATGGGGATGTCATTGGAGGCAAGTACTTACCAATTGCAGAAAAGTAATGACTTGGGTAAGCAATTTGAAAGCAACAACAACAACAGCAACAACTTTTTTGTTGTTGTTTTATTAAAAACATATATTTTTAAACGAAATATAAATTTTTTTTATGATCCCATGGGGGCTCGAACCCAGACCCTCCGACTGCTAGGCAGAGACTCTTTCACTGAGCTACTTCATATGTTAAACTTAGCAGCTTATTTTTTTTTTTTTTTTTTTTTTGTATTGGACCAACACTCAGGGGATGACCCCTACATATGCATATGCATTGTGATGGAACTAGGAAAATAGGTTGTGGGAAGGAGGATAGAGGGAGTAGTGTTTGTGGATATTTGATTTGAACCTTAGGATATCGTAATTAGAGGGAAAGACTGATGCAGGAAGTTTATTCCACATTCGCGCTGTACGGCTAAAAAACGAGTTTTCTCTATAGTGCGTCGTGCGATCCACTGGAAAATCGACTACAAAGGGATGGACCCTTGTAGAGTTGCGTGTGCTACGAAGAAATGTACGGGTTTCAGGAACAAGATCTCTAATTTCATTTGAGCACATCCCATTATAGTAGCGATAGAACAGTGAAACGCAACCCACATTACGACGATGCTCCAATGAGGCAATAGAGTTGGCTACTCTACTGTCACCGATAAGCACCTTCGCCCTCTCTTGTACGCGGTCGAGAAGCTCCAAAATAGACTTTGAAGCACCGGCCCATACATGAGAGTTGTATTCCATTTTCGGTCGGATATATGTGGTATAGATATTAAGGAGATCAGTTGGAGTGAAGTATGTCTTACACCGCTTTAGAAAACCGAGACACTTGAATGCTTCTTTCGACACTTGGAAAACGTGATTAGTCCAGCGGACATCACACTGAATTTTCATGCCTAGAACATCAAGAGTTTCCGATTCCTCAATATTTATACCACCCATAGTTACAGATGATGCAACATTGTCCGTAATGCGTTTATGTGTTAACACACAACATTTAAAATTTTTTTAAAATTATTCTAAAACTTAAACAATTTAAATCTTCTTTTTTGTATAAGTTTTTACATAAGATTGACTCTTACTTACTTAAATGTTACAACCTGTTAAGGTCAAAGTCCGAGCATATTTTAGAATTCCATAGATTTCGATCTTGTGCGAATATTTTCCAATTTTATAGGCCAAGCTTTGAAAAATGTTCCTCTACTTGGTCTTTCTATCGAAGTTTCGGACATCCTCCTCTAACATAAGGTAGTGGGACATTTCAATTATAATTTTATCCTCTTCATTGTATTTTTTTTTTTTTTCAAGAGAGGGTTACTAGCCCGTAATCCTAACCCATTTTTATCGATCTTATGGGACAACTCTCGGAACATGTTAACTCACAATATTAATGGGTGTTAAACTAGCTCCCCGGGTGATACCATGAGGAGGTGTGTGTCCACAGTTGAGATGAAGGATGACACAGATAAGCTGGGCTTACCAAGTTAAAACCAATTAGAATCGTGTTTGGTATTCAACATCCCCTACAAAATCAAAATTGACTCATGATGGTATTTTTTCATTAACGTGAGTTAGTTTTACAATTTTTTTTTACAGAACATAATATTTAAGTTCTTAAAATTCAAAAATCATTTAAAAAGACTCTTTTAATAAAAAAAAAAAACTAAAAAAAAATTGTTGCCCTTGGTGGGATTTGAACCGGGACCATTCAGTTTAAATTACCATCTTAATTACAAATAAGTACTTCTGTAATAACTTATTATTTATTCGGATGGTATGTTGTAGTCGTTACAAGGTAACCAGTTATCAGAGTACTTGCCATTACCAAAGTTTTGCTGGGTATGTTTACGGTTCTGATAATGTAACAGCCCACTATGAGCACAAGGGTTAAAGTGTAACGCCGCTATACGCCGATAACCCCGAAACGGTGAACCACTTAGAGGTAGGGTTGCCAGTCAGGCTGGATTCGACTGGATGTCCAGCTTTTTTAGCGCTTGTCCAGTCTCAAGATAAAATTAAATTTGTCCAGCTAAAAGTTAAAGAATTGATTTTTTTCATATTTTTAAACAACGATTTTCTCTGACATAATATTGAAGAGATCGCATGACAAACTATTTATCGCCTTTTCTAAATCCCCGTTTGGTTATGAAGGACTCCGATAGGCTCTTACTTAGTTTATCTGTTGAGGTTGTAACAGTTAATGTCATCCTTAGTAGGGATGCCAAAATCAGACATTGCCTTGAATACTTTCTTTCGTATCGGGCTGTCAAAAGCAGCTTTGTTGTAAACAAAGAGATGATATGTATCAATTTGTTTCTCTTGTATTTTCTCCAGGATTTGACGTGGCGCGAAGATCTTGCCAGTGGTAGATTTACCCGGTCTAAAGCCACATTATTAGGTTTCAATTATTTCGTTAACTTTTGGCTTTTATCTTTCACGCAATATGGTCGATATTATCTTATATGCAATTGAAATAAGACTTATACCTCCATTAGGGTGACAACTTTTTGTATGAAGGAAAATGATTTTTCGAATTTTATAATTTTTTCTACGGAATATTGTGACACTAGGTCTAAAAGTTTAGATCTGAAAATTTGAGCCAAATCGGACAACGTTGTCCGATTTGGCTCAAATTTTCAGATACAAACTTTTAGACCTAGTGTCAGAATATTCCGTGGAAAAACATTTGAAATCTAAGAAAAAAATATATATTGTCACCCTAACCTCCATAATTGACACATACAGTTTTATCTAATTTGTTTGTGGACTGGACAAAGAACACTCCTCATCAACTCGTACTCCTTATCAACTCATCATCCCTGCCTTAAAAAGCTCTGAAGGCATCGGCACCCGCAGATTTGTTACTTTTCAGTTGATTTATTGTAATTTTAACCTAATTTTGGTTAGGTGGTGGATATATAATGCCGTCATCATTGATTTGTTCGGGCATCTCATCTTGTCCACTCTCATTTGATACTAAAAATTTGCAAAATTTATTAAAGCAAGTTTTTTTATTTATGTCCAGCTAATTTTTGGGTTGTCAAGCTTTTTTTACCTTATGTCCAGCTTTTTACGGGGTTGTGTCTGGCAACCCTACTTAGAGGTCAACATCGACGTTGTTATTGCCGATATACTACCACAAATGTTGGAAAAAGTTATCTAAAATTCTTTTAAACAGAAATATTTTCCATATTTTTACCACCATAGGTGGATAGGATATTATAAGTTTGTGCTGATGTATGTAACGCATAGAAATAGTTGTCTTAGACCCATCTTTTAGTATACCAATAGGCTTAGAATCACTTTCTCAGTCGATTTAGCGATGTCCATCCATCCATCCGTCCCATGTAAACCTTGTAATCAAACTACAGGTCGCAATTCTAAAGAAAATTTGATGAAATTTGCCACCGATCATTTTTTGATAATGGGACCATGGCTATTGAAATTCGTCAAAATCGATCCATTATTTATAGTACCCCCCATAGGTCCCACTTCCCGGAATGGATATATTGGCCACAAAAATCAATAGTCACTGTACCAAATTTCGTTGAAATCGGTCCACATTTGACCGTAGCTCCCATACAAACTCTTCTCTTAAAACGCACTAAATGAGACAAAATTCACTAAAACGCTCGTTAATCCGAAGATAAGGTGAATTTTAAGTTTATTTTTTGCATACATCTTTTTATAACTGTAATCAATTTGCCAAATTTCGGGACAATCGGTCCACATTTGACCCTAGCTCTCATATAAGTCCAAATGACGGAAACAGCTTTAATGTATAAGTTTTGAGAATATGTTTGTATGATATCAAAATTTAGCAAATGTTTGTCTTTGTACTAGAAAAAGAACACTTTTGACCTATCGTATGGTCGGGCTTGACCGACTATAGCTCTTTCTTACTTGTTATTTTTAGATCCAAAAACATGTGGCAATAACTTTGTTTTTTTTTTTTGAAAAATATTTCTATAAAGAAGTTTCCCAGTAAAACTTTTCATTACCAAATAATGAGTTAAATAGTTAAACTATTGAACACGAACTACTAACTCATTCGCTGTTTAAGTCATTACATTAACATGGGGATGTCATTGGAGGCAAGTACTTACCAATTGCACAAAAGTAATGACTTGGGTAAGCAATTTGAAAGCAACAACAACAACAGCAACAACTTTTTTGTTGTTGTTTTATTAAAAACATATATTTTTAAACGAAATACAAAATTTTTTTTATGATCCCATGGGGGCTCGAACCCAGACCCTCCGACTGCTAGGCAGAGACTCTTCCACTGAGCTACTTCATATGTTGAAAACTTAGCAGCTTATAACTAATATAAACAATTTTTATTTTTAGATCCAAAATCATGTGAAAGTAACTTTGTTTTTCCCTGCTTTTTTTTGTGCTTTGTTGTAATTTTTGGAAAAATATTTTTATACGATTTTTTGTAATTATTTTAAAACTTTTTTAAAATTATTTTAAAACTTAAACAATTCGAATCTTCTTTTTTGTATAAGTTTTTACATAAGATTGACTCTTACTTACTTAAATGTTACAATCTGTTAAGGTCAAAGTCCGAGCATATTTTAGAATTCCATGGATTTCGATCTTGTGCGAATATTCTCCAATTTTATAGGCTTTGAAAAATGTTCCTCTACTTGGTCTTTCTATCGAAGTTTCGGACATCCTCCTCTAATATTAGGTAGTGGGACATTTCAATTCTAATTTTATCCTCTTTATTGTATTTTTTTCAAGAGAGGGTTACTAGCCCGTAATCCTAACCCATTTTTATCGATCTTATGGGACAACTCTCGGAACATGTTAACTCACAATATTAATGGGTGTTAAACTAGCTCCCCGGGTGATACCATGTGTCCACAGTTGAGATGAAGGATGACCCAGATAAGTTGGGCTTACCAAGTTAAGACCAATTAGAGTCGTGTTTGGTATTCAACATCCCCTACATAATCAAAATTGACTCATGATCGTATTTTTTCTTTAACGTGAGTTAGTTTTCCAAAAATTTTTTTCAGAAGGCAATATTTAAGTTTTTAATATTCAAAAATCATTTAAAAAGAAAAAAAAAATAAAAAAAATTGTTGGTCTTGGTGGGATTTGAAACGGGGCCATTCAGTTTAAATAACTATCTCAATTACAAATAAGTACTTCTGTAATAACTTATAAGTTATTCGGAGTGTATGTTGTAGTCATTATAAGGTAACCAGTTACCAGAGTACTTGCCATTACCAAAGTTTTGCTGGGATATGTCTTTTAAGCCAAAGCTCGGGAAGCCTTCAAGAAAACACTACCGGTACTGTTGAATATAGTGCAGATTGGCTGGAAATATTGATTTCCAAGAAATATTGATTTCCAATAAGGCAAATATCAACAACAACTAACCCAGCAAAACTTTGGTAATGGCAAGTACTCAGATAACTGGTTACCTTGTAACGACTATAACATACCATCCGAATAAATAATAAGTTATTACAGAAGTACTTATTTGTAATTAAGATGGTAATTTAAACTGAATGGTCCCGGTTCAAATCCCACCAAGGGCAACAATTTTTTTTAGTTTTTTTTTTTTATTAAAAGAGTCTTTTTAAATGATTTTTTAATTTTAAGAACTTAAATATTATCTTCTGTAAAGAACTTAAATATTATCTTCTGTAAAAAGAGTTTGTAAAACTAACTCACGTTAATGAAAAAATACCATCATGAGTCAATTTTGATTATGTAGGGGATGTTGAATACCAACCATGATTCTAATTGGTCTTAACTTGGTAAGCCCAACTTATCTGGGTCGTCCTTCATCTCAACTGTGGACACACACCTCCTCATGGTATCACCCGGGGAGCTAGTGTAACACCCATTAAACATGTTTCGAGAGTTGTCCCATAAGATCGATAAAAATGGGTTAGGATTACGGGCTAGTAACCCTCTCTTGAAAAAAAATACAATGAAGAAGATAAAATTAGAATTGAAATGTCCCACTACCTAATATTAGAGGAGGATGTCCGAAACTTCGATAGAAAGACCAAGTAGAGGAACATTTTTCAAAGCCTATAAAATTGGAGAATATTCGCACAAGATCGAAATCCATGGAATTCTAAAATATGCTCGGACTTTGACCTTAACAGGTTGTAACATTTAAATAAGTAAGAGTCAATCTTATGTAAAAACTTATACAAAAAAGAAGATTTAAATTGTTTAAGTTTTAAAATAATTTAAAACAAGTTTTAAAATAATTACACTAAATCGTATAAAAATATTTTTCCAAAAATTACAACAAAGCAAAAAAAAGCAGGGAAAAACAAAGTTATTTTCACATGATTTTGGATCTAAAAATAAAAATTGTTTATATTAATTATAACCTGCTAAGTTTTCAACATATGAAGTAGCTCAGTGGAAGAGTCTCTGCCTAGTAGTCGGAGGGTCTGGGTTCGAGCCCCCATGGGATCATAAAAAAAATTTTGTATTTCGTTTAAAAATATATGTTTTTAATAAAACAACAACAAAAAAGTTGTTGCTGTTGTTGTTGTTGCTTTCAAATTGCTTACCCAAGTCATTACTTTTCTGCAATTGGTAAGTACTTGCCTCCAATGACATCCCCATGTTAATGTAATGACTTAAACAGCGAATGAGTAAGTAGTTCGTGTTCAATAGTTTAACTGTTTAACTCATTATTTGGTAATGAAAAGTTTTGCTGGGAAGTTACAAATATACACAAGTCGAAGGTCAAGTCCATTCTGTATTACGGCTGTGAAACTTGGAAACGAACAAATGCCATCGATTAGCGTTTGCCAATATTTGCAAACAAATGTTTATGACAAATCCTTAATATATGATATATGCCGAACCGCATCAGAAATGAAGATCTACTTAACGCGACAAATCAAATCCCTGATTCTATAAAAGTATGTCAACGAAAATGACGATGGATAGGTCACACACTTCTTTGGAATCCACAGAGAAGAGGCCGTCGTGTTAGTGCTGCTGGAACGTGGAGAAGGTCAATGGATGCGGAGTTGCAAGCAGCAAGCTATTCTTGGAATGACGTATGCCTAACATCTCGCAATATATATATATATATATATATAATTCCCCGACAACATTCCAATTGGAACAAGGGGTACTTCTCTCAGACAATGAGCTGCATCCGATTCTATTTTTAGACTCATTGAAAGGGACCTACGTTTTAACGCCGGCTCCGAACGGCAAATGCATTAGTTAGAGAAGTTTTACATAGCCTAATACTCAATAACCAGTGGCTAGCTGAGCTATGAGGTGAACCGCCGCTTTTTTTTTTTGAAAATTTATTTTTTCAAGTGACTCTGGCCAGAGATCGAACTTGGGCCTCTGGTATGCTAGGCGGATGACTTACCTGCTATACCACTGCGGTATCGCAATAGAGTCCGATATTAAAGGATGGTTGTAAGAGAAGAAGAGCAGATGAGGATATTAGATAGGGAATTCATGACAGCATGACTGTCGATACAGAAACAAATATCTCAGTCGTATATTCTATTGTATCTTTCCCTTGAGCAAATGAAAATTTCGGTCAACCCGTTTGCGATAGCATTTTGCACTCTCTTCACCTTTGAAAATATTTGGAAATTTCTTTCCGCAACTTATTTCCTTCTACTTAACATCTAACCAAAAATACATTAATATAGAAAAAAATTACCAAAAGTTTATATTTTCAAATTAGTGTTAATTACCTTAAAAACAAATGCAAACATATGTGGTCTTTTCAAATGACGGTCCCTTTTTTTGGAGGTAATAAAAGCCGTATTTTTGCTAAAATATTACATAAATTCAAACATAATAAACACATATAAAATAATATTCAGACTCGAATAAGTCTGCAAACATGTGTGAATCGAACTTACTACGAACACGCATTTGAAATTATGAAATTAAAAGAACATTGAGACATTTTGCCAGCTAAAATGTGGTTAATTGAATTTACAGGAAGGAAAGGCAGGAATGGAATTGCTTATGATACAAAACATATGAACATTTATTTTAAAGGTAATGGAATTTGGTGGCAATTAAATTTATATTTAAGGTACTTATTACTTTTGTGGCTTATACAAAATTTGTTTTTAGACTTAAAGACTTTTAAAAACTCATGTATGGAGACGAAGAAAGTTAAAAAGGAACATATGTACTCTTATATTTAATCCTCATTGATATAATACTCAGCTGTAGGAAAAAGCTAATAAACACGTTTTACATCACATGAAATACTTATATTTTATTTGCCTTCCTGTAAGTTCGTGTCCTCCGTTATATGAAATCATGTGATACGAGTATCAAGCTGGCGCTATAATCAAATTACAAATATTTACACGCGTAAAATGTTTGTAAAACATACGCTTTAATTGAGCACAACCCCCCGCGCCCTTTATCGGGTAAAACAAGATTTACCTGTAAATCTAAATTGTATGTGACTTTATGAGAAGAAAATTGTCGCTATACACGAAAAAAAAAACAATTTCAATTTAATCTTAAGATGTTTCCTCCTCCACTCTATAGCTGTAGACTTATATACTTACTTGTGTATAGGGAGGCGGAAACAAAAGTAGTCTTGAAATAATATCAGAGCAAAAACTAACAAATATAAACAAAATTGTCGAGATGTAAATATTATTCAAAAACAAATATTAAGGATAATCCTCCTGATGACATGGCCTAACCAACCATCGAAACGCGTCGAGGAAAGGTTTCCCCACCAACATTTTTTGGTTTTATCGAAAAACTATTTATTACAATAATAAATAATTTTAATATATTGGGATCTTAGTGCAATACACTACAGTAAAACTTTTTTATTAAATGTTTGATGTCCCAAAATTTTGATAAACCTTTTTAAAAATTATTTCCATTTGATCCCAGTCTATTCTTCTGTTATTCTTGACTCCCAGTGGAGCATAGGGCCTTTCATCCTTTATATCGAACTGTATTGCGACGAAATTATTTCCATTTGATCCCAGTCGATTCTTCTGCTTCTTCTGTTATTCTTGACTCCCAGTGGAGCATAGGGCCTTCCGTCGTCTATATCGGACTGTATTGCGAGATGTTAGGCATACATCATTCTATGATTAGCTTGCTGTTTGACCTTCTCCAAGTTCTAGCAGGTGCACCAACACGACGCCTGTCTGTTGGCATACCTCTACAGAAGCAGGGATTTGATTTGACGCGTTTAGTAGATCTTCATTTCATATTCGATCCGACCACCATTTATTAAGGATTTAACGCTAGAATTTGATTGCATAGGTTTGTAGGCGCTTATTGATGGCATTTGTGCGTTTCCAAGTTTTGCCACCGTTTTACAAGATCGACTTGACATTCGAATTGTATACTCGTAGCTTAGTTGTTCTTGATATTTGCCAAGATTCCAAATAGCTCGAAGAATGCCGAAAGCAGATTTTGCTTTATTAATACGCGATTTGATATCCTCTTCGGCGCCACCTTTTGTAGATACCAAACTACCAAGATAACTAAAGGATAACCTCGTTATTCACATTGATGTGTATCGACGGGTTTGCGCCATAGCCTCCAGGCATAATCTTTATCTTGGAAATATTGATTTACAGTCCCGTTACCCGTCTTCATACGTCATCAGCGCATTATATTGTCGTATAGGCTTCAGTACGTACCAATAGCATCTTTAAATTAAGTTCTATAAATATTGAGAAGTAAGAAAATCCTGTGTGATGTAGGGGATATTGGATGCTAAGCAACGGTTCTGATTGGTCATAACTTTTTAAGCCCAGAATTTTTTAACTTAGACTAGCACTCAGGGGATGACTCCTACCCAAACCAAGCATTGTGTTAGAACTAGGAAAATAGGTTATTGGGAAGGAGAATAGAGCGAGTAGTGTTTGTGGACACTTGACTTGAATTTTTCTACATCATATATGGAAGGAAGGACTTCTACGGGAAGTTTATTCCTAATACGAACCGTGCGGCTAAAGAACGAATTTTCTCTGTGCGACCAGTCGACCACGAATGGAAGTGCTCTAGAAGAAAAACGCGTGTTGTGTAGATATACACGGTTTTCAAGAACAAGATTCCTGATATCTTCAGAACAAATGCCTTTGTAGTAGCGATAGAACAGTGAGATACACTCCACATTGCGACGATGCTTCAGTGAATTAATAGAGTTGGATACCCAACTGCCGCCGATAAGCGTCTTCGCTCTTTCCTGTACGCGGTCGGGAAGCTCCAAAATAGACTTTAAAGCAATAGTCCATACATAAGAGTTGTATTCTATTTTCGGTAGGATATAAGTCGAATAAATAGTAAGGAGATCAGATGGAGTGAGATATCTTTTACACCGCTTTAAAAAGCCGAGGTACTTAAATGCTTTTTTCGACACTTGAAAACTGTGTCTAGTCCAACGGATATCACACAGAATTCTCATGCCTAGAACATCAACAGCTTCCGATACCTCAATTATTATATCACCGATAAATACAGATGAAGCAACATGATCGGACGTGTGCTTGTGTGTTAATATACAACATTTGGTCTTCCGTGAATCGAAACTATTTGCGCGTCCCCATTCAGAGATTGTATTAAGATCCCAGTTTAACGTTTCGTTCATATGTTGTCTCATGGCCTCAATTTCCAAAAGGCTTGGTCTATAATTAAATGAGCATGAATGGCTGCTATATACATAAAAGTATATAGTATTGGAAGTTTGACGTAGGAGGTCAATAAGAAATAGGGTATGAGAAAGAACGGAGCCTTGCGGTAACGCTGAATTGATCTTGAACTCGTTTGATGAGATCCCATCTTTAACAACTCCCTGAAAAAACTCTATATGAATCGAGAGAAATTATTACTCTATCAAACGCCTTAAAACGTCCAAAACTTCGATATAAAGACCAAGTAGACAAAAATCTTTTAAGTCTTGGCCTACGAAGTTGGAGAATATGGAATTCTAAATTAAAGCCCAACTTTTTAATATCCTTCACCACTAAGGACCAGTAGTCACCAAATTTACAACTTATTATTTAATTCTTAGAGACATAAATATATGAACAAATTTTTTCACTTTCACAAATTGTCGAGATTTTGGGATCTTCTGAGATTTTCAGGGTATCTCAAAGTAGCTCAAATTTAAAAAAATTTATCTCATGTGGAAGCTTTGGTTTCGACTATTCGATTCGAATACGACCTCAAATCTCTACTTTGCCTTTCCTGCAGTCCTAAGTATCCGAAATAATGAGCCCTTCCACCTATAATTCGAAACAACACATACGAAATATTACGCAAATATAGAGATCGAGTATCCAATTTCCTAACCTCTAAACCTAAAACAATAGAATCTTACTTCTATGACATAACGACTTCCGAGGCTTTGAAGCTTAAAAGATTCCCGACACCTTAGTAATTGTACACATGGGTAGCTCCTGATCTATTAGATATAGGTTAGATTAGGTTAAGCCGGTGGCTGATAACAAAATCCGCGTCACTTGGGTCCTAGAGACCTGCAGAGGATAAAAAAGAAAAATATTCCTTACTACCAAAAAATATCAAGGCTTTATTAGACCAAATGCAACAATGAACGATCTTATCATACGAATGTTGAAATTCAACAAGGCTGATAAATCGTGCAGAAATGGGTAGCCCAGATGGTGAGTCCTAAGATCAGCAAGGACTGGACAATAGCAGAGGAGATGAGTGACAGTTTTTTTCTCCTAAATGTTATGACAACTTCTAGAGTAGTCATTGCTTTGAAGCTTAAGTCTTCTAGCACTTAATCGTATGTTGCAGTTACCTGTGAGGATTAATATTATAGTGGGTAGTTTATGAGTCAAAGACTGCAGAACGCTTACTGTCATAAGTAAGCAAAGTTAGTCTTGAGACTGAGCAGGTTGTTTCTGTGGACCAGTTGGTCTGCGCGGACCTAAATAGAAACTGCTTAATGAACAATTTACAGGCTGATAGCGTTATACCTATATATTGGTGAATATCCTCCTGACTGAGGAGAGCAACAAGTTTTGCAAGATTGTCCGCAATAGTGGCTATGTACCCAAGACAGTTCAATATTGGAAAGTTTCGCCACCTCATATAGGGATTCACGGCATTCCCGAGTAAGAACGGATGGCGTAAAGTCGGAAGATAGAGGGTGAATGGTGGCAAGCCTGTCCGTACAAAAGCCAATATCTCTGTATTATATTCGGTGATATCTTAGCGATTTGTCCGCCCTGCAGATGGCTGAAATTTTAGCCTGCAGAATACTATAGAGTTTCGGGAGCTTGAAATAGATTGTTCGATTCGAATCCATCCGTTTATATCTTCAGGGTATCAACTCTAGAATCGATTTGAGTATCAACGATGAAGGAGCGGTCGTAGAATGGGATGGAAATGCAGTAGTTGATGTTTTTAGGAATAGTTCTGAGTTTATCCATAATAGTGGAGTGATCTATATATGAGGCAGACCATTCTCCAGTAATGCTTAACCTAATAAGCTGCATCCGATTCTATTTTTAGACTCATTGAAAGGGACCTACGCTTTACCTCCGGCTCCGAACGTCAAATGCATTAGTTTCAGAAGTTTTACATAGCATTATACGCAATAACCAGTGGCTAGCTGAGTAATGAGGTGAACCGCCGCTTTTTTGAAAATTTTATTTTCTTTCAAGTGGGTCTGACCTAGGATAGAACTTGGAACCTCTGGTATGCTAGACGGATGTCTAACCTGCTATACCACTGCGGTTCACACTGATTTAGATTAGCAAAAGCCACTTGATGGAATCGACTTATCTTAGGTCTTTGATACACTAATTTAGATCAAACGCTTTCTTTAGATCCCGTAATTCCCAATGTCCTAATACCTAAACAGGTGATTGTTCTTCGAATCTAGAGATAAAGACTTGAAAACCCATATAATTAAACAAGGAGTTTCTCAGTGAAGTTGCTACTCCTATTTTCTTTCTAGAATCCCTACTCCTCCAAATGAAGTTAAAGTTCCAAAGCGTATTATTGAGTTAGGAAAACTTAGGGTATTTCACTGTGACAACCAATTTCTTCTCTGGTCGTAACTAAACATATCAGCAATGAAATCATCAGAAACAACTTTTGCCATATGACTAAGTAGGTCCGAGCTCACAAAAAACTATTTAATGGATTGCAAATCCCGGCACTAGAAAAACTTGAAATCGCATCGAACGTGAACACGTTCGGACGTATTCACATTTAAATCGGACAGAACTTGTAAAAGACGCTTATTTCGAAAATTACATTGAGCTGGGAAGAAGGGGAGATAGTCGGATTCTATCAAAAAGTGAAGCGATTTTTGAAAATAATTTTGAAGGAAAGGCATTTAATTTTTGGAACTACTTCAGAACCTCATGAGTAATGACAAACGACAAAACACTTTTGCTACATTAATTGTTTATTCTAATTTTTTTGTGGTTAACAATGTCCTAGCAGTCTCTTTTGACATGTTTCTATTGTTTTTATTCGACCTTCAGTCTGTAAAAGCTTTTTAAGCTTCATTAGAGTGATGACATATATGGTCACTTTGGAATCCTGTAAGTAATTTTCGTAATGTCATCATCTGAAACTTAAAGTCCTCCTTAATTTACTTTAAAAATTATATATCGGGTGTTTTTTATTGAGGTATAGAACTTTAAGTTGGCATCACTTTTTTAACTGGCGGCCATTTTGTCAGCTGTCAAGTGATTAATATTTAGTTTGGTTTGCCATTTCATCATGAACAGGTTGACAAAAGAACAACGCTTGCAAATCGTGCAAATTTATTTCGAAAATAATGGTTCAGTTCGCGAAGTTTACCGCAAGCTCCGTCCATTTTATGGTCGACATAATCGTCCATCAGAGCAATTAATTCGGTTAATCATGGATCGTTTTCGCACTACGTTTACTCTATGTGATAATACGCATCCGCAGCGACGTCGAACAGTGCGCACCGAAGAAACAATTGCCGCTGTAGAGCAAAGTGTTGAAGGACCCGAATGAATCGATTCGCCACCGTGCACAGCAATTGGAGCTTTGTCCATCAACTTTATGGAAGATTGTGCGCAAAGATCTTGGCTTGCGACCTTACAAGATCCAGCTTGTGCAAGAATTAAAGCCGCAAGACCATGCAATGCGTCGTGATTTTGGTGTATGGGCCGAAAATGAGATTGATCTCGATGCTGATTTTCATCGCAAAATTTTGTTCAGTAATGAGGCTCATTTTTGGTTGAATGGCTACGTCAACAAGCAAAATTGCCGCATTTGGAGTGAAGAGAATCCACATGAGACCCTTGAGACGCCATTACATCCACAAAAACTGAATGTTTGGTGTTCTCTATGGGCTGGTGGAGTCATTGGGCCATACTTCTTCCGAAATAATGCTGGAGAGTCAGTTACCATAAATGGAGACCGGTATAGAGCCATGATAACCGACTATTTTGTTCCCCAATTGGATGGCATGAATGTGGATGAGTTGTGGTTCCAACAAGACGGCGCTACATGCCACACAGCGCACGTCACAATTGATTTATTGAAGGAAACATTCGATGAGCGCATAATTTCGCGGAATTTGACACCACTGGATTATTTTCTTTGGGGATATGTGAAGTCGCTCGTCTACGCCAACAAACCAGAAACGTTAGGGGACTTGGAAGCCAACATTCGTGGCGTTATTGCCAACATACGGCCCCATATGCTCGAAAAAGTAGTTGAAAATTGGACCTGTAGAATTGGCTTTATTCGAGCCAACCGCGGCGGCCACATGCCCGAAATCATATTTAAACATTAATGGCATAAAATTATCCTTCCAATAAAGCCAAATTGATGGACATTAAAACGATTTTCTTGTGTTTTATTTCAATTCGAAGTTCTATACCTCTAAAAAAAACACCCATTATAACTTCTCAGTTAATGACAAAAGTATAAGATCACCTGGAGCCTAGGATCTTTCTATCTAACGAATTTATTTTAAATAATGGAGAGTATCTAATATATTCCTTGATACAAAAAAAATTTCCGTATAACCCTCGTATTGTATAAAAATTTCTCATTCCATTAACACAAACTTAACGTTTTATTAAATTTGTATGCCTTATTAAGTACAAATCTCGCTATGAGGATGGAATGAGATTAATGAGAATGGAGAAGGTTGGTGTTGGCGTTTCGAAACTCAAACCTCTATATTACACGATGAAAACAAAAAAAAAAACAATCCAAACAAATAATCTTGTACACTTTCCGTACGTTTAGTAATTGAATCATTTTAGAACAATTTATTTATGTCGCTTACAACATGTGCGTAAACGTGTTAGTGATATACAATAATATTTGTTGCTGTCACTTTTGTTACAATTGTTTGTTATATTTTGTTGATGTCGTCGTTGACGTTGTTACGCTAAGGAACAATATTCGCTCCTTCGATATTAAGTTTGAGCAATAATCATCATGAGATTTCAAGGGTGGCTGCCAAAGCGAATGGCTGACTGTTAAATGAAAAAAAAGCTCATTTGATATTAGAGCACATGTAAATACATTGTACACCTTTTTGACATATACATATAAATTTATACATACAAACGTTAAATTACGCGAATTTGTCATAAATTTAAGAGTCATAAATAATGTTTACACTTTAATAAATTAAAACCAGTCCATCATTGGCAATTTTTAAGGGAATTTGGGATTTTAACAGTATAAACAGTTAAAATCCCAATATTTAAATTTATAAAGAACTAATATCTGAATCGGTATAAAACTTTAGCAGTTTTTAACAAATTTTGATTCAATTTAAAACAAGTGATTGTCAACGAATTTATCATGTTATTGCATAACTGAGAGCAAGTGTATCAAAAGATCCAAAGTACAGATCCATTGTTCGAAAGTTAGATTATTTGGATCTTGAAGTCAGAAGCAAAAAATCTTGTCAGTGTTATTATCTTATACCCATCGCATCCATCCTACATAAAGCTACCACAGCTTAATCATTCGCCACTATCACTATTGAGTGCAGTCAGGAGACCTAGACTTTTCATTATACACATTTAACGATGGAGACGTCTTATTCATACCTCAAACTGCTTGAGGCAGATTGGCAACAACTGAAATATAATTTATGATATTGTGTAGTCTTATATCAAAATAGATAGATTCCACAATCTGCATTATAACGACAGACGAAGAGTTTTCCAAAAACTGTTGCACATCTAATATATACAAAGCAGAGAAAAACCCTCTCGAAACTATTATTACAGCAGTACAATGCTACGACTATCAAATGGTACGCGTAAATATCCTAGCGAAGGCAGCGAGACATAATTGCAATTATCATAATCTGGCTTAATAAGCAGGTCATACGAAGAGATTAAAGAACTGAAGTTATCTGACAATTTTCAACTGTTCGATTTCTCTTTTTCAATCGACTAGTAAGAAACATTGTGCCGCCAACGAATTTGCCGATACCTCCATTTTGATTACCCAGAGAGACAAAAACTCCACAGCACTATAATTAAGGACATGTCATACCTTTGAATCTCGCCTGAAGATTACTTCAAAATTATCCAACGATACTTTAAAGCCCTCTCATGCAGGTAATCGAAAAATCAGACCTGCAAACACGCAGTCAGATCCCTAGAGGTTGCTTTCGGAGATTGGCAAACAGGCAAGAAGTACATTTGCCAAAGTATTATGACGTGAAAAAGCTCACGAGCAACGTCTTTGTACTAAAATTTTTACTGCTTCTCGGGACAGTCAGAGTTTTTGGAAGTTCGTTAAAAGATTTAGGAATAAAGGTACAGGGCCAATACACGCGGCATGCGGCTGCGGGCGGTCGTAGTATTGCCAGTATATAAAATGTGCGCTTGTTTACAAAAATTTTCATATAAATAAATATTTGAGAAGGATATAATTAAATCTGGCAGCACTGAAAAAATCTGCCGCGCGGAAAAGTAGAACAAAGTTCTACTTTTTTCCATTGCCGCTTGAAATTTGACAAATCAAAAAACAGCTGATTGCCGCCCGCAGCCGCTTGCCGCTTGCATTGGCCTTCTACCTTAATGCTAGTTCTACAATTTCTTCACTTATAAAGGATGGTCAAACATTCACAGACCAGGTTAATTCTCGCTTGCCGGAAATTACTCAACCTCTGCCAGAGCTAGAAAGAGTATCTGTAACAAAGATATTCTTTCGCCCGTGTTGTACAATGGGTTTAGCTGATCTCAAGATAAACAAGTCTCTAGATAGTATTCCAGCACAGGTCTTAAGGCAGCGCTGTCCGACGCTTGCGATTCCGGTATCATGCCGGTAAATTTCCTCGGTGTTGGAAGGAATTTTAGCCTCACCCCTTAGAATTGCAGTCCAATAGCAATTTGTTCTGCCCTCTCCAAAATTATACTGAGTATGGTGAACCTCCATCTTGTGGCACGGGGAACTTCTATCAAAACTTATTGCTTTTACTTACTTACTTACTTACTTGCTGAAATGGCCTATATTACAACTTATTGCTTTTGGTGTCGGTAATAACTTTTCTCGATTTATATCGAGCTTCCTTAGAGATCGTTAGAGTCGTTATAAATGGGATCTCATCAAACGTTTTTTCTCCTACACTATTTCTTATCTTTATAAATGACCTTCTACTTCAAACTCCCAATCCTATCTACTATTTTGCAGATGATATTAACAAATTCATTCAATCATAGACCAAGCCCTTTAGAGATTGGAGCTATGAAACAAAGAGAGTTGATTTAAATGCGCGGACAACTCAATGTTGTATACTTACGCATAAACGCACGGCAAACCATGTTACTTCGTCTGTATTAATGGGTGTTGTACATATTGAGAAATTAGATGCTCTTGATGTTCTGGTCATGAGAATTCAATATGATGTCCGTTGGACAGAGCATATCTTTCAAGTGTCGAATGAAGCATTCAAGTGCCTCGGTTTTTTAAAACGGTGCCAGAGATATTTACTTCACTTCATCTAATCTCCTTACTATTTACACCACCTACATCCTACCGAAAATGGAAAACAACTGTCATGTATGGGCCGGTGATTTAAAGTCTATTTTGAAGCTACTCGACCGAGTGCAGGAGAGTGCGAAACTGCTCATCGGTGACAGTAGGGTATCCAACTCTATTGATTCATTGGAGCACCCTCGCAATGTGGGTTGTGTCACACTGTTCTATCGTTACTACTTTGGAATGTGATCTAATGAAATCAGTTAACTCGTTCCCGAAACTCTGACTTTTTTACGCAATACACGTAATTCTGTTAGAGCTTATTCCTTCTTGATCGGTTGCCCGATAGACCGAACAACACACTACAGAGAAAATTCGTTCTTTAGCCGTACAGTTCGTATGTGGAATTCGCTCTTCGCAGAAGTTTTCCCTGTCAATTGCAATATAGGTAACTTCAAATCAAATGTCCACAAATACTACTCCATCAATCCTCCATCCCATAACCTATTTTACATTCCCTGAGTGGTCACAGACACTATTTTTAACGACTACTCTTAAAGTTTTCATAATGTCAATGACCCTTTTTCCAGTGCTTCGCTTTAGAGAATTTCATGGCTTATCATTTTGATGACTCTAAATCTATGTTAAATTACTAAAAGTTTAGAAAAGCTTCTATTGCAACCCAACAAAGGAAACATAAATATGAATCAAGTTATGATGACTTTCGTCATCAGTCACCTTCTTAAATTTACCTTATTCCTATAGATACTTTATCTTCATATTTATCATCAAGTGAAGCAAACACTCTTTAACCCTTTGACAACTATAGGCAAATATGCTTTCCCGGATTTCTTAAGCTTATATAATTATCCAGGCAATAAATACTGCAATTACAGAAAAAGAGCCTCCGAATTTCACAAAAAAGTATTTATGGCGAGGGATTCTAAGGGGTAAAATTAGGGCTCAAGCTGATAGGTTTTCGGTTTAACCATTATATATAAGAGTCTATATCTTTGACATGAACTTTGCAAAAAGTACGTGACTGATTTTAAGGCATATCTGGTTGACCGAGCCTTGCTCGGAGCTCTATGATAAGCATTTTGAGGGAATTTTTAAAATTTGTATATATTTTATTTTATAAAATAGTAAAATAAATTTAGAGGAAATACATTGTACAAATATTCGGTTAACTTTGAATTATTTTATTTATTTTGTCCGATCAACACATAGTTTGCATAGTTTACAGTTTAACTCATTTTGAAAAATTTTGGAAATTGGTCATACCAACAGAAACCTCCGTCGACTAATGCGCAACAACTTTGCTAAAGATTATAGCTTGATCAAATGCACAGTTTACGATTTAATTCATTTTGAGTAGTTTTCAGTGGCGCCACCTGAAGTTGTTCATACAAACTAAGAAACCTTCGTCTGCTTATGAGTAACAACTTTGTTTATGATTATAACATGATCAAATCCACAGTTTACGATTTAATTAATTTTGAGTAATGTTCAGTGGCGCCACCTATCAGACTTTGGTCATTCCCAATAATAAACCTTCGTCGGCTTATCCGCAACAACTTTGCTAAAGATTATAGCATGATTATATGTACAGCTTACGATTAAATTGACTTTGAGTAATTTTCAGTAGCGCCACCTGTCGGAAATTATTCACACCAAATAAAAAGCCATCGCCGGCTCATGCACTACAACTTTGCTAAAGATCATAGCATGATCAAATGTACAGTTTACGATTTGATTAATTTTTAGTAATTTTCAGTGGCGCCACCCAACGGAAATTAGTCTTACCAACTTTAAAACCTTCGCCGGCTTATCCGCAACATCTTCGCTAAAGAGCATAACATGATCAAATTCATAGTTTACTATTCTATAAAGAACATACATACAGACAAAAATTCATTTGTTTCAAAGTTATAACATTAATAATTTTCCCCCCTTTTTATCCCCTAATTTCAAAAAGTTCCATATGCATATTTGGTACTTCTTGGGTACCAAATGAATTCGGCACATTTTATTCAAACGCTGTTAACATATTACTTTTTGAGATGTTAAGTTATCAGTTTATCCCTTTTTTACCCATTTTGGCCCCAAAATCAAAAAAAGTACCAAATACGTGTTCAATATTTCTTTTACATCTATTGACTGCAGTACAAAGTTATTTTCTATATTCTTTGGTTTACAAAGAAGAGCGGGTTAAAAAATACCAAAAAACTATTTTCACCCTTTTTTACCCCCTATCGGACATAGTTTCAAAAAAGTACTAAACACCTGTCCGCTTATTTTTATAGCTGTTTAAAACGTAATTTTAATTTTATTTCTATACCTATTAGTTTAGGAGATATAAAATTTTCGATTTTTTCCCCTTTTTACCCGTTTTTACCCTTTTAGAGGCAAAGGTTCCAAAAGTCCCTTCTTCTTCGACCTATACATCAAAAAAGGTACTCACTGTCAAAATTTTAGCAAAATCGTTAGAGCCGTTTTCGAGATAGCCATTCTACATATATATATATATATATATATATACATACAATTATTGCTCGTTTAAGAATATAAGATAAGATATGGAACTATCATACATATGATCTTTATGAAACAGCAATCAATACTCTTGTACTGGTCTACTGACCCATCGTTTTGCCAATTTTATTCCACAGCTCAGGGGCCAAATTACCGCATTCGATATCGATCGAAAACTCAGACTTTTGAGCGAATATTGAGAAGTATACTTTAGGGATGTTCAAAATTACTTCAAGGCAAAACGTTTATTAAAATTTGGTACCCATTTTGATTCGTTTTTAAAAAAAATATAGTTCAATTAAAATTCTTTCATCTTTTGGCAAATAACTTAAAAAAAATAGAAAACTGTGCATTTTTTAAATAATTTTGATTATCCTTAAAGTATGCTATACAAATGTTTTGAAAAAATCTAAGATTGCGATCGATATCGAATGCCGTAATTTGGCCTCAGATTTGCGGTTGAACAATTGCAATAGAAAACAGCACATGTTAAAGAATTTTCTAGTGAATAAAGATATGCAGAGATACGTCAAACATCATGTTTGACAGAGTTTCCGTAGTCAAATAGATGGACAATCGTGATGTATACATAAACTTGAATCGCTTCAACCAATAATGTTTGGTCGTCAAAGGATTAAACAAAATATAGTTTGTTTGGTATGCTATCCCTGTTTCGGAACAAGTTCGTTGATCTCATTCCGATATCCACTTTCCAACCCCGAAAATTACCGCCCAATAGCAATTTGTTCCGCGCTTTCCAAAGTGATGGAAAGTATGGTAAACTATCATTTAGTTAAATACTTGGAGTCTAATAACCTACTTAACGACCGGCAATATGGATTTCGTAGGGGTCGCTCTACGGGTGATGTATTAGCCTTTTTATCGGAAAAATGGTGTCGTTCTATTCACCGTTTTGGCGAAAGTAAAGTTATAGCTCTCGATATTTCTAAGGCGTTCGATAGGGTATGGCATAAAGCACTTCTATCAAAACTTATTGCTTTTGGTGTAGGTAACAATTTCTCTCGGTTTATATCGAGCTTTCTCAGAGATCGCACTATAAGAGTTGTTATAGATGGGATATCGTCCGACGAGTTCAAGAACAATTCGGGGGTACCACAAGGCTCCGTTCTTTCTCCTACTCTATTTCTTATTTTTCTAAATGACCTTCTATGTCAAACTTCCAACCCTATCTACTCTTTTGCAGATGATAGCAACATCTGTCATTCGTATTCATTTAACTACAGGCCAAGCATATTGGAGATTAATTCCAAGAGGCAATCCATGAATGATACGCTTAATTCTGACCTATCTACAATATCCGATTGGGGTCATTTAAATAGGGTCGATTTCAACGCTCGAAAGACCCAATGTTGTGTGTTAACACATAAACGCGTTACGGACAATGTTGCATCATCTGTAACTATGGGTGGTATAAATATTGAGGAATCGGAAACTCTTGATGTTCTAGGCATGAAAATTCAGTGTGATGTCCGCTGGGCTAATCACGTTTTCCAAGTGTCGAAAGAAGCATTCAAGTGTCTCGGTTTTCTAAAGCGGTGTAAGACATACTTCACTCCAACTGATCTCCTTAATATCTATACCACATATATCCGACCGAAACTGGAATACAACTCTCATGTATGGGCCGGTGCTTCAAAGTCTATTTTGGAGCTTCTCGACCGCGTACAAGAGAGGGCGAAGGTGCTTATCGGTGACAGTAGAGTAGCCAACTCTATTGCCTCATTGGAGCATCGTCGTAATGTGGGTTGCGTTTCACTGTTCTATCGCTACTATAATGGGATGTGCTCAAATGAAATTAGAGATCTTGTTCCTGAAACCCGTACATTTCTTCGTAGCACACGCAACTCTACAAGGGTCCATCCCTTTGTAGTCGATTTTCCAGTGGATCGCACGACGCACTATAGAGAAAACTCGTTTTTTAGCCGTACAGCGCGAATGTGGAATAAACTTCCTGCATCAGTCTTTCCCTCTAATTATGATATCCTAAGGTTCAAATCAAATATCCACAAACACTACTCCCTCTATCCTCCTTCCCACAACCTATTTTCCTAGTTCCATCACAATGCATATGCATATGTAGGGGTCATCCCCTGAGTGTTGGTCCAATACAAAAAAAAAAAAAAAATATCTAGACTCAATAATTGTTTCAAGAAAAATTTCGAGAGTTGGGAGTTGTGGCAGGACAGAAATTGCAATGCACTGAGCAAATATTTTTTCAGTTTTTCTCCGCATTATTACTTTCAAATTTTCAAATTAATAATTTAAAAATTAAAAATGAACTCAAGCCTGAATAAACCTAATTTTTCAAAAATTTTGTATAAAAAAGATATTTAAATTTGCTTAATATTCTAAAACGAGAAAAGATGACTCAGTAGCTCATGCATCGAATATAGTTTCACAGCCTTAATCTTGATGTCGATTTAATTAAGATACAGAACCTTCGACTTAGTCTGTAGAAGAAAATGACCTAATCTCGTATATAGTTTAGGAGATATCAGGAAATGAAAAAAAACCCTACAAAATTCAGGGTTTTCGTTTTTCTTTGGACAAAAACTAAGTTTGCTCGGTCCTGCTCGGTACTCCCACAATAACCACGTGAAAGGTCTTTTCTTTAGATTGAGCGAAAAAAAATTCACCGAAATTTACTGATCGCAGAACACAGTTCAAGATTTTCTGAAAAAAGTCACCTTAATTGTAACGGATAATTTAAGCAAAAACTATTGCAGTTGTTTAGGCGTAACTTTTTTATCAAATTGAATTAAAGTGTAAGTACCTTAGGAGTCGACGGATTTCAACCAAAATTAGTAGAGCTCTTTTTGTGCCGAAATTCTGTTGAGAATTGCGGCTTATATTAAGAAGAAAAATAAGTGAAAATGGGGGTCCAAAACAGGTACCCCAAGGAGTGGATGAATCTCAACCAAAATTGGTTGAGGTATTTTTTGGATTTTTCTTGTGCCAAATTTTTTCAAATTCTGTTGAGAATTCCGGCTTATACATTAAAAACAATAATAAGTAAAAAATGAGGGTCCAAGGCAGGTACCTCAAATAGTCAAGGGATCTCAATAAAAGTTAGTATAACTCATTCTTAGATGAATTAAAAGACGTGTGCAGAATTTTTTCAAATTCTGGGCCCAAATTACCGCATTCGATATCGATCGAAATCTTAGATATTTTCAAAACATTTGTATAGCATACTTTAAGGATAATCAAAATTTTTTAAAAGATGCTCAGTTTACTTTATTTGTCTTGTAATTATTTGCCAAAAGATGACCAATAGTAAAAGCGTTTTAATTGAACTATATGTTTTTAAAAACGAATCAAAATGGATACCAAATTTCAATAAACTTTTTGCATCGAATTTTAAACATCCCTAAAGTATACTTCACAATATTTGCTTAAAAGTCTGAGTTTTTGATTGATATCAAATGCTGTAATTTGGCCCCTGATGAGAATTGCGGCTTATATATTGAAAAAAATTGGGGTCCAAATCAGGCATCCATGGAGTCAACTGATTTCAACCAAAATTAGTAGACATTTTTTTGAATTAAGTTATAGACGTGTGCCGAATTTCCTCAAATTCTGTTAAGAATCGCGATTTGTATATCAAAAAGAAAAATAGGTGAAAATGGGGGCCCAAGACAGGTACCCTAAGTGGGTGATGTAATTTCAACCAAAATAAAAAGAGCTCCTTTCTGAATTAATTAATAGGCGTGTATTGAATTTCATCAAATTCTGTTGAGAATTGCGACTTTTATATTGAAAAGAAAAATTAGTGGAAAAATGGGAGTCAAAGGCAGGTAACAAAAAAAGTCGACGAATTTAAATCAAACTAAGTAGATCTCTTTTTTCTGTTTAGAACTGCTACTTGTACATTAAGAAGTACCTATTTTTCTTCTCGATGTACAAGTAGCAGGTACCCCAAGGAGTCGACGGATTTCGAAAAAGTTTTAATTTTTCTTATCTATATAAAACTGAACAAGTATCCAAAATTTCATCGTTGTAGGGTCTCTTCCCTATTTTTTGCACTTCAATGTATGAAGAAATACTACTGAGGGTTGCGACGTGTTGTCTGGTCGAAAATATTTATAATTTATAGTCCGAATAACTCTTATTTATTTTCGATTAGGGCCCAAATCGCCACATTCAATATCGATCAAAAACTTAGACTTTTAAGCAAATATTGTATAACATACCTTAGAGATTTTCAAAAAAATTGATTTTGCAAAAAGTTTAATAAAATTTGATATCTAAACATATCCGTTTGTTTTTCAAAACATTATTTTACTATCAGGGAACTTTAGACAAATAAGTTGCAATGTAATGAACTTTATATGTATATAAATAATTTAGAATATCCTAAAAGTATGCTACACAAATGTTTCTATAATATATTTCATTTCGAGCGATATCGAATGGGGCGATTTGGCCACAGATATAGATACATTAAATAGCGTAGCTCAACATTTTTTCCTAACAAACTAGACATAAACATTTCTCAAAAGAGGCTAGAAATTGGTCAGAGATGGTACTAGGATCAATACATCTCTGACCTTAATTGTTAAAATTATAAACTAAAAAAATCACAATTTCAAAAAAATACTAAGGAAAACCTTCAAATTGGAAAAAATTTATTTTTCCCATAACTACTCGTACAAAAATTTTAAATGACGCAAAAAGACCTCACCGATATAATGAAATCTTAATTAAATTTATTAATTCTTCTCAATTTTCATGCGGCGACATCTGGCCTTGGTTTTCATTTAATTCTTTTCCCCATTTCGTTCTTGGTCATGCCAAAATTATTAAAAACGCCACTAAAATTTGAATCATTTTTTTCATAATTTTTTAATTGAAAATTTTTCATTATTCTTTCACGGTTTTAATTATCTCAACAGTAAAAGTGCAGAAAAAATATATAAAAAAGAATAAATTAATAACTTTCAAGGTAAAATCCTTAAAATGAAAGATAAAAATATGAAAGAAAAAAAAACTTTAATTACAAAACAAAATGCAGACAATGGCTGATAAAGAAAAAAACACAAAAGGATGATTTCAAAAAAAAGTAATTGTAACGTTTTCCTGAGTTAAATGCAGGATTTTTATGTCATCAAAAAGGGTTAATTTTTAATGGCATGAAAATAGGTAAATTCTAGCTCATCCTACAATTTGTTCTAGTTATTTTAATTTTTGGTTTATTAAATTTGGGCTCTTTTTTATGGAAAATTATTTTGAAATTTTTTAAGGTTAATAAAAAAGTGTATTTTATCATCAGTTGTAATAATATCTATGATTATCTATTTTAATACGTAGGCATGATGCAAAAAAGGGTTACAAATTTAAATAAAAAAGAATAGACATAACTACTGTTTGCCTAATAAAGAATTATCCCCAAATTTCAGAAACTTAAACAAGCCGACACATACAACTTTAATGAAAATACTTAATTCTTGTATATTTATAGGCGCTTAATCCGTGTTAGTTGCCTCACCCATAGTTATTGTCAAATATTTATATTAGAGTGTCAATAGTGTATATAGGGAAATTTTCTTGAAGGTATACGTTTCGGGCCAACCACCAGATTTGTTCAAAATGTTAAAAAGAATAATTCCTTGACAATTTGAAGTCAATCGGATGGGGGGAAATCGTGCCCATGACCCACCCAAAATTTTGAAAAATACCTGATTTTTTACTTTGATTGTCAAAATATCAAATTTACTTAGTTTTTTAGAAAATTTTATATTTTTCTCAGGTCGATTTTAAAAATCATTTTTTTAATTTTTGGAAATTTTGTTCAACAAATGTTACAAATTATAAATTATCGTTTCAATTTCATAAAAAAAAAACAAATTAGGACTAAAACACAGAAAAAATGGTGTCGATATCTTGAACCGTTTCGCCGTACCTACGATTTGAAATCTTAGTATTTCGCGAAAATGTAATTTTTTGGTCATAATTTGATTATATGCTTGTTAAATTTCACCTAAGTTCAATTCTATACATTGGACTAATTATCGCATTCGATGTCTAACGAAATCTAAGATATTTTAGAAAAATTTGTTTAGCATATATTTAGGATAATTTAAATAATTAATATCAAAAAATTTTGTTCTTTTTTTAGAAAACTTTAAATCCAGAAAACCGGTTTATATATAGAAAAATTTTCGTTAAAAAATGTTTTCTATAGAAAAATTTTCGTTAAAAAAATTTTTCTATAGAAAAATTTTCGTTAAAAAAATTTTTCTATAGAAAAATTTTCGTTAAAAAAATTTTTCTATAGAAAAATTTTCGTTAAAAAAATTTTTCTATAGAAAAATTTTCGTTAAAAAAATTTTTCTATAGAAAAATTTTCGTTAAAAACCGCTTTTGATAAAATTTAATAACGTGCTTGGCGGGCGAATTTCCTAAAATCTGATATAAAATTTATGTAGGTCCGTGCTAAAGGAGGATTATTTTTCCTATTTCTGCATTTCATTTTTTCAACAAACATTCTCTAATGCGAACTTTGGGCAATTTGCGATACATCAAATTCAGTGTTTTGGCGATATCTCAGTTGTTTATGAACCGATTTTGATAAAATTTTACAGAGTGCTTTGGGAAACTATTTCCTACAATCTGATATATAACATATTATCATATGTACACCAGGAGTATCGTTTTTCTCTTGTTATTTAAAAGTGTGTTTCAATCAAAAATTTTACAATTTTCGTCTAATTTTTGGTATTTTTTCGATATTTTCGGTGTTTATAAACCGATTTTAATGAAATTTAATAGCGTTCATTGCGGGAGAATTTCCTAAAATCTAATATATAATTTATGTAAGAACATCCTCCAGGGGCTTCAGAAACTTGATTTCAACAGACAGACAGACGGACGGACAGACAGACAGACAGACAGACAGACAGACAGACAGACAGACGGACATCGCTTAATCGATTCTCCTCCCGATTCTGAGTCGATCGGTATAATTTTTATGGGGTCTACGATCACTAATAAAAAAATTACAAACGGAATCACAAACTTATAATACCCTTTCACCTATTGGTGAAGGGTATAAAAACAAGTAAGAAAGTTCTATAGTCGGTCAAGCCCGACCATACGATAACCTTCACCACTAATGTCAAAGGTGTTCTTTTTCCTGTATAAAGACAAATATTTGCAAAATTTTGCCATCATACAAATATTCTCTCAAAACTTATATATTTAAGCTGCTTGCGTCATTTGGACTTATATGAGAGCTATGGATAAATGTGGACCGATTATCTCGAAATTTGGCAAAATGATTCCAGTTTTTATAAAAATTGTGTATGCAAAAAGTAAACTCAAAATTATCATAATCTTTAAAATTATGAGCGTTTTAGAAATTTTTTCTCATTTATTGCATTTTAATAGAAGTGTTTGTATGGGAGCTATGGTGAAATGTGGACCGATTCCAACGAAATTTGTTACAGTGATTTTTATATAAGCAGTATTTTATTTTTAAATTTCATGAACAAATATTGATATTTGTGGCTAAAATATCAATTCCGGGGAGTGGGACCTTTAGAAGGTGCCATAAATAGCGGACCGATTTTGACGAATCGGTCAAAATTGCGACTTAATCGACTCAGAAAGTGATTCTAAGCCTATTGGTATACTAAAAGGTGGATCCAAAACAAAAATTTCTATGCGTTACCTATATCAGCACAAACTTATAACACCCTTTCCATCTATGGTGGTGAAGGGTATAAAAAGGCAACTTTCAGCTGTTGTGTGGTCAAATGATGTCATCTTAAACTTGTGACACTCTATACAAAACACGCCTTTTTATTGAAAATTCTTCTTTTTACTAACTTATAAACTAAAAATAGTCAAAACTTTAAAAATTTTCCCAAAACACATTATTTTATCTTATAGAACGTACATTTAGGTATAATATTTCTTAATATTAACTCCCTTAAACATCTTTACGGCAATATTTTAACTCGAAAACCGCTGGCGATGTTAAGGCCTTTCAAAAGTTTTATCATCATCTCTATTATTTTGATCATTATTGACGCTTTTTAAGTGTTCATCAGGGGAGCAATTAAAAAGAACAACCATCAAATACCAAAAAAATTTTTCTATAGAAAAATTTTCGTTAAAAAAAATTTTCTATAGAAAAATTTTCGTTAAAAAAATTTTTCTATAGAAAAATTTTCGTTAAAAAATTTTTTCTATAGAAAAATTTTCGTCAAAAAAATTTTTCTATAGAAAAATTTTCGTTAAAAAAATTTTTCTATAGAAAAATTTTCGTCAAAAAAATTTTCTATAGAAAAATTTTCGTCAAAAAAATTTTCTATAGAAAAATTTTCGTTAAAAAAATTTTTCTATAGAAAAATTTTCGTTAAAAAAATTTTTCTATAGAAAAATTTTCGTTAAAAAAATTTTTCTATAGAAAAATTTTCGTTAAAAAATTTTTTCTATAGAAAAATTTTCGTCAAAAAAATTTTTCTATAGAAAAATTTTCGTCAAAAAAATTTTTCTATAGAAAAATTTTCGTTAAAAAAATTTTTCTATAGAAAAATTTTCGTTAAAAAATTTTTCTATAGAAAAATTTTCGTTAAAAACATTTTTCGATAGAAAAATTTTCGTTAAAAACATTTTTCGATAGAAAAATTTTCGTTAAAAACATTTTTCGATAGAAAAATTTTCGTTAAAAAATTTTTTATATAGAAAAATTTACGTTAAAAAATTTTTTCTACAGAAAAATTTTCGTTAAAAAATTTTTTCTATAGAAAAATTTTCGTTAAAAAATTTTTCCTATAGAAAAATTTTCGTTAAAAAATTTTTTCTATAGAAAAATTTTAGTTAAAAATTTTCTTCTATAGAAAAATTTTCGTTAAAAAAATTTTTCTATAGAAAAATTTTCGTTAAAAAAATTTTTCTATAGAAAAATTTTCGTTAAAAAAATTTTTCTATAGAAAAATTTTCGTTAAAAAAATTTTTCTATACAAAAATTTTCGTTAAAAAAATTTTTCTATAGAAAAATTTTCGTTAAAAAAATTTTTCTATAGAAAAATTTTCGTTAAAAAAATTTTTCTATAGAAAAATTTTCGTTAAAAAAATTTTTCTATAGAAAAATTTTCGTTAAAAAAATTTTTCTATAGAAAAATTTTCGTTAAAAAAATTTTTCTATAGAAAAATTTTCGTTAAAAAAATTTTTCTATAGAAAAATTTTCGTTAAAAAAATTTTTCTATAGAAAAATTTTCGTTAAAAAAATTTTTCTATAGAAAAATTTTCGTTAAAAAAATTTTTCTATAGAAAAATTTTCGTTAAAAAAATTTTTCTATAGAAAAATTTTCGTTAAAAAAATTTTTCTATAGAAAAATTTTCGTTAAAAAAATTTCTATTATATAAAATTTCTATAGAAAAATTTTCGTTAAAAAAATTTTTCTATAGAAAAATTTTCGTTAAAAAAATTTTTCTATAGAAAAATTTTCGTTAAAAAAATTTTTCTATAGAAAAATTTTCGTTAAAAAAATTTTTCTATAGAAAAATTTTCGTTAAAAAAATTTTTCTATAGAAAAATTTTCGTTAAAAAAAATTTTCTATAGAAAAATTTTCGTTAAAAAAATTTTTCTATAGAAAAATTTTCGTTAAAAAAATTTTTCTATAGAAAAATTTTCGTTAAAAAAATTTTTCTATAGAAAAATTTTCGTTAAAAAAATTTTTCTATAGAAAAATTTTCGTTAAAAAAATTTTTCTATAGAAAAATTTTCGTTAAAAAAATTTTTCTATAGAAAAATTTTCGTTAAAAAAATTTTTCTATAGAAAAATTTTCGTTAAAAAAATTTTTCTATAGAAAAATTTTCGTTAAAAAAATTTTTCTATAGAAAAATTTTCGTTAAAAAAATTTTTCTATAGAAAAATTTTCGTTAAAAAAATTTTTCTATAGAAAAATTTTCGTTAAAAAAATTTTTCTATAGAAAAATTTTCGTTAAAAAAATTTTTCTATAGAAAAATTTTCGTTAAAAAAATTTTTCTATAGAAAAATTTTCGTTAAAAAAATTTTTCTATAGAAAAATTTTCGTTAAAAAAATTTTTCTATAGAAAAATTTTCGTTAAAAAAATTTTTCTATAGAAAAATTATCGTTAAAAAAATTTTTCTATAGAAAAATTTTCGTTAAAAAAATTTTTCTATAGAAAAATTTTCGTTAAAAAAATTTTTCTATAGAAAAATTTTCGTTAAAAAAATTTTTCTATAGAAAAATTTTCGTTAAAAAAATTTTTCTATAGAAAAATTTTCGTTAAAAAAATTTTTCTATAGAAAAATTTTCGTTAAAAAAATTTTTCTATAGAAAAATTTTCGTTAAAAAAATTTTTCTATAGAAAAATTTTCGTTAAAAAAATTTTTCTATAGAAAAATTTTCGTTAAAAAAATTTTTCTATAGAAAAATTTTCGTTAAAAAAATTTTTCTATAGAAAAATTTTCGTTAAAAAAATTTTTCTATAGAAAAATTTTCGTTAAAAAAATTTTTCTATAGAAAAATTTTCGTTAAAAAAATTTTTCTATAGAAAAATTTTCGTTAAAAAAATTTTTCTATAGAAAAATTTTCGTTAAAAAAATTTTTCTATAGAAAAATTTTCGTTAAAAAAATTTTTCTATAGAAAAATTTTCGTTAAAAAAATTTTTCTATAGAAAAATTTTCGTTAAAAATATTTTTCTATAGAAAAATTTTCGTTAAAAAAAATTTTCTATAGAAAAATTTTCGTTAAAAAAATTTTTCTATAGAAAAATTTTCGTTAAAAAAATTTTTTTATAGAAAAATTTTTGTTAAAAAAATTTTTCTATAGAAAAATTTTCGTTAAAAAAATTTTTCTATAGAAAAATTTTCGTTAAAAAATTTTTCAATAGAAAAATTTTCGTTAAAAAATTTTTCAATAGAAAAATTTTTGTTAAAAAATTTTTCAATAGAAAAATTTTCGTTAAAAAAATTTTTTTATAGAAAAATTTTCGTTAAAAAAATTTTTCTATAGAAAAATTTTCGTTAAAAAAATTTTTCTATAGAAAAATTTTCGTTAAAAAAATTTTTCTATAGAAAAATTTTCGTTAAAAAATTTTTCAATAGAAAAATTTTCGTTAAAAAATTTTTCAATAGAAAAATTTTCGTTAAAAAATTTTTCTATAGAAAAATTTTCGTTAAAAAATTTTTCTATAGAAAAATTTTCGTTAAAAAATTTTTCTATAGAAAAATTTTCGTTAAAAAATTTTTTCTATAGAAAAATTTTCATTAAAAAATTTTTTCTATAAAAATTTTCGTTAAAAAATTTTTTCTATAAAAATTTTTGTTAAAAAATTTTTTCTATAGAAAAATTTTCTTTAGGAAATTTTTTTTATAGAAAAATTTTCAAAAAATAACAAAAAAAATTTTTTATATAGAAAAATTTTCGTTAAAAAATTTTTTCTATAGAAAAATTTTCGTTACAAAATTTTTTCTATAGAAAAATTTTCGTTACTGTGAAATCGATAGCTACAAAAAGTAATTTAGGTCGGTGTATTTATTTTGAGTCTTAAACATTCCAAACTCATAACATCCTTCCCCACTATATTAGTAAAGGATACAATGATATTGTCGTCTACCAAATATTAACAAAATCAAATCAATTTCTCCAAATATTAACCCAGATAACTAACAAATATTAACTTTACAAAATAGTGATGTAAACATACGATTTAGTTGCCAAAAAAAAAAATAAACGACAGGCAACAAGGATAATAGAACAAGGATAAATAATAATAATTGTAAGAACAAAATCAATAAAATAAAGAAAAGGAAAAGAAAAAATCTAACATACAGATAAATAAAATAACCTGTAAACTAAATACGATTACTATTGGAAACAAATAATATAACAACTAAATATTACTGCGATATATTACCAAAAGAATGATTTTCTACCCCAAAGACAAGCTTTTATCCTTCTAAATATTTCCAAAAATATGTAAGACAACAATTTTCCTTTAACGTAAGAGACAAAAAAAGTTTCATTTGTGGGTTGTCTAAGGATTATCAAATAATGAAATGTATTGAAAGTTTGTGTGTGCGAGTATAGAACTCATCCTTAAAAACGGGTACAACACCGACTTTGAAAATTTGAAATATTTTTTGTAAGATTTGTGTATTTGCTGTTTCTTGTTGTCGTCTGTCAATTGTATATTTTGACTCTATTACGATTATTGTTTGTCGGTAAATACAATTCATTCATACGTTTGTAAGTTTATTTGCCATGAGGGCGGTAATTTCCCCCCTTTCACAAGCTAAAACGCACATAGAACAGGCGTAAAACCTCATCCGTTTCCTATGTGTTCAAGGCTTTTCTAACAAGTCAGTTACATCAGTTGTTTGGAGGAAGGACGAGGTTTAGATTTAACATTTTTGTTTACAGTCCTCCTTCCACTTGTTTTACACAAGTTTTAAGTGATACTTTCCGTTACGGTTTTTAGGTTTTGGTTTGATATTAAAAGACTTTCAAAATATCAAAATAAATAAAGCATTTTTCACAAAGTATTTAAGGGTTGGTGTATGTTATGTTTTTATGTGACTTGTTACACTCGAAAAATTATGCAAGTAATTTTTCATGAATTCGAAAAATATACAAGTTAGAATGCTCTCCTTCTTCCTCTATAATATTCTTTTCTCTTCCTCTATCTTCAATCTTCTTTTTTCTATTCTTTTAGTAAACGAGTATTAGTCACGATGTGAAAGTGGCCGAGTGAGATCGCGCGTTCGCTGTGGAGACATTTTGTATGAGTTATGATTGTCGATTTTGCTCAATTTTAGTTATACAGCGAATACGTGATAGACAAAGTGTAAATTTAATTCGTTCGTGGGTGCTGAAATCATGCGCAACTGCTTCGGCTATGAAGCTCTTGCTCGTGAATATCGACACGGCCAGGGCCCAGTCAATATTCAAGGTTTCCAAAAAAAAAGGAAACTGGTAAGTAAAAATCCGCGACTTTCAATACAAAAAAGAGCAGTCTTACTGGGACTTCCAAGGGCGATTATTACTGGTCTCCAAGAACGCTCGATTAATACATCAAAAACTTGAGAGCTTATCTATCGTACTTCTCATACTGAATGAGAGAATGCCAGCCAGAGCTTCGATAAATTTGCTTCGGGAAAATTTCTCCCAAAAACTGAACAGTCGCTTTGGCCACTAAGGTCGCCCTATCTTAGTTCCATTGATTTTTTTATGAGGTTACCTCAAAGAGAGGATTTATTACTTAGCGGCCTAATGTAACGTAAATAACACTGCCAGAAACCAATATCTGTTTGTATGTTGTTTGTTATGAAGGATCTCCAAAACTAGAGGACCGATTTTTCTAGTTTCTTTTTTTGGAAATCTAAAGTGGGTGACCCCTCCCATATAACTCATATATTAAAAATGGCAAATATATTTTTCTAAAATTTTGACAATGTTAAGGTGTGACCGATGGGTAAAATAGGCCAGATTTTGTTTGATATCTAAAGTGGGCGTGATCCTGCCCATATAAGTCAAATATTAAAAATTACAAATATGAATAAACGAACTGACCGATTTTTCTGAAATTTAGACAGTATGTTAAGGTGTCTGAAATCTCAAGTGACCCACCCATATAACTCGTATATTAAAAATAACAAATATAGGTGAACGAAAGACCCAATTTTTCTAAAATTTTAACGGTATGTTAAGGTGTGACCGATTGTTAAAATTGGCAAGTTTTTTTTTCTGAAACCTCAAGTGGGCGTGACCCCTGCCATATAAGTCATATATTAAAAATGACAAATATAGATGACCGAGTGGAGCGGTTTTTCTGAAATTTTGACAGTATATTAAAGTGCGACCGGTGGTAAAAATAGGTTAAATTTTTTTTTAAATCTTAAGTGGGCGTGACCCCTCCCATATAAGTCAAACATTAAATATTACAAATATAGATGACAGATTTTTCAGAAATTTTGACTGTATGTGAAGGTGTGACCGGTGGTTAAAATAGGCTAGGTTCTTTTTAAATCTCAAGTGAGCGTGACTCCTCCCATAAACATAAGTAAAATATTAAAAATTAAAAAAATATGGATGATAAAATCAAAATGATTTAACCGAATTAATTAAAGTTTTAAATTTGGATATTTTCATACTATAGGATAGTTTTTCCCTTTTTGTTTTTTTTTTTTTAATAGACCAAGGAGGACCTGGGAATCGAAAAATGGGGATAAAACTCCCTTTTTCTTTAAAACTCCCTATTTCTTGAGAACGGCTGGACCGATGAAAACATTTTTTCTTCTAAATGTTTTTTCTTTAAGTCCAAGTTGGGATTCTACATAAAGAAAAATTAACCTTGTCCATTTTACGCCCTCTTTTTTTGATTTATCCAAAATCGGAAAACGGCTTCACGAGTATTGGTTATACGAATGGTGTTTGATAATAGTTTGACCGACGATTGTTTGAAGATTTTTCATGATTACTTTATGATTATTTGATGATTGTTTGACGATTGTTTGACAGTTGTTTGATGGTTGATTGACTGATGGCTGTTTGAAGATTTTTTATGAATGTTTCATAATTGTTTCATAATTGAGATTTTATGACGGTAGTTTGATGATTTTTTGACGATTGTTTGATGGTTGTTTGATGATTGACTGATGACTGTTCAATGATTTTTAGTATTTGTTCTATAATTGTTTCACCATTGACTGACAATTGTTTGGCGGTTATTTGATTACTATTTGACGATTGTTTGATAGTTTTTTGATCATCTATAAATATAAAAAATATTCGTGTCTGTTTGTCTGTCTATATGTTGTTTGATATTTATGGGCCCATTGCTTTAGAACGTTTAAAGCACACATTAATGTGGAGTACCGCAATTCAATTAAATACATATGTTAATACTTTAATAAAGGATTCAATAAAAAATTCGAGAAATATACTATGGACTGAATGGTGATTACTAATTAACAAAATGTCTTATATTTTATACAAAACTTAAATTTTTTCTCGAGTGTAAAAATTGTAACTTTTAAACTGTCGGAAAAAAATTTCTTGTTACAATTTGACTTTTCCTGTTCGTACAACAAAACAACGTTTAGAGGATTGTAATAAAATAAAAGGATATATTTATTGTTGCTGCTTTTGTTGTCCTTTTATTTTGAAGGGTAATAATGAAAAAAGCATTTCACTAAATAGTTTCTAATTTATGGCATCAAATGTGATATCGAGACATGTAAAAAGGGGGTCGCTATCGTGTAGACATGTTGAGATTTTCCCACTTTATAATTTTTTTTGAAAATTTTTGTTTTTTTTCTCAATTTAATGGAATATATTAATGTTTTGAGGGTGGTTTAAAAATAAATTTAATTTTTAAAATATACACTTTTCACACTAAATTTTTTTTGTGGAATAAATATTTTGCAGAAGCTTCTAATTTAATTACTTTTTGTAGGATTTAATTGTGGGCAAGTGACTTTTGATATTTGAAATATATTGAAACAATTAAGATAATTAAATTTGGACTGTTGAGATTTACGATGTAAATTTGAAAATATTTCAAAAATAATTTCTCACAAATTAGGGTAAGAATTTTGTTGTGACCGTCAGACCTTAGAAGATTTTCATTAGTAACTATTACTTTATATTATTGCTAATTGCCTTTCACCAAGACCACCTTAATAGCTATTAGGATAACTGAAATTCCGATATTTTAAAGCTAACCTAAGCTATTGTTTCCAATATAATCCAAAAAACTGCTACATAGATGTCCGTCTATTCACTAAAAGTATTAGTTTGATTTTCGGAATCATTTACGGAATGATTCTATACTTTTAACTTTCTAAGTCAAGCAGGTAGCGACTACATAGTCCACATCACTTGGTGTCCTGGTCCCTTTATGTTTCCTGCAAGGGATAGAAAAGAAGAGTCTCTTGACTACTCTTAATGAATATATGTACTTTACGAATATAAATATACGCGAACTCAGATAGATCGTAACGATCGTAAGATCATCAAGGGCTGGGCAGTGACACAGGTGGTGAAGGACCATCTTGTTGCCAAGCTGCAACAATTTTTTTTTTTTTTTGGCTGAGTGCCGTGCGGAAACGCTCAAACAGCCGAAGAGATAGTTAAAAGCAAAAAATGGACCCGAAATTTGGTTTGCAGTCAGTACCTGGTGTTGGAGTTTCCAGAAAAGGAAGAATTATGTTAAGCTCTTGGACTCCTAGAGGAAGGAAAGCCGAACATGACTTCGCAATTTTCTTTTGCACAAGAAGCTCTAGGTTTTTACCCGGAAAAAGTGATTTGGCCAATTCAACTTTAGAAGTGCTTAAAACAAAGCTAAAAGGCACTTGAAAAGTTCTGTAGGATGGAGACATGGGCTTCAACTACCCGCCCAATATTGGAAACAGACGCCAGTTGATGGAAATGGGATGTAGTTCTTTGTAAAGCACTCTTCCCAACAAAGCCTTAGAGTTCCTTGTAAGCCCTTGCATTACAACAAGATGACTTCCCATAGAAAAGGTTGCTAAGTCTTAAAAGCATTAAAATTAACACAAAAAGAAAAAAAGGTCTATACCACACACAGTTTAGGATTATCATATAACGGGCGGACAAAATAAGAAAAAGTTATTGTAAATAAGCTTAAGGCTGATTTCCGGAGTTGCTTCTATTGTTCAGATCCTATAATATTAAAAAAAAAGTGAAAAATATAACTCAAGCCTTCGTTACCTATTCGACGGTTTTGAGTAGCCATTCGACATAAATGAGGGACCTTATATAGGATACTTTAAAACAGCATTCGCCAGATCCATCTTTCTGGTGTAGTTTTGCGATCTACCATTTTCTTTAGATATCCTATGGGATTGAGATCTTGTGACTGAGCAGGGGCCAAATTACCGCATTCGATATCGATCGAAAACTCAGATGTTTAAGCAAATATTGAGAAGTATACTTTAGGAATGTTTAAAGTTACTTCGATGCAAAAAAATTATTGAAATTTAATATCCAATTTGATTCGTTTTTAAAAATATATAGTTCAATTAAAACTCTTTTACTATAAGTCATCCTTTCGCAAATAACTACAAAAAAAAATAATAAAGTAAACTGAACATCTTTTAAATAATTTAGATTATCCTTAAAGTATGCTATACAAATGTTTTGAAAATATCTGAGATTTCGAACGATATCGAATGCGGTAATTTGGCCCCAGGCCTCTTCAAAACACATACCTCATCTCAGTTTTAACCTTATGGGTGAACTTTAGGTTATTGTCATGTTAAATTCTGCAAATATTCTCGTTAACATAAAATCAATATTAACCCTACGTTACTATCGTATATTTAACTAACGTCGTTACTATCATTGGGTGTAATACACCCCTTTTTTGTGCTGCGTTTTATAATTTTGAAATTCAAATCGACGAATAATGAAATTTTTTAAAATAATGAGCACTAAAATACCGAACAAAAATAACAGAAAAACCTGTTTAAAGGTAGATTACATTATGATAAAAGGGCGATTTGCATGAAAAATTATCTAGTTTCCTTAAAAGTTCAGTTCTTTCGGTGGAATTCACCCAGACGATAGTGATGCAGGGTTAAATGCTGCCATAAAAATATTTTGGGCAAATCGGAAAGTATCCCATATAACATAGCATACTTTTAGGCAATTTTTAAAAAGTGGTGTATACTTTTATGCGCTTAAAAAATATTTTTAGAATATCATTTGATGTAACGGAACTTTGTTGTGAGTTCATATTCATTAACCATGAATTTCTACTCACCACTACGTATTCACCAAATTTAAGGTTTGAGTCTTAGATGGGGTGCTGAGTTCAGATACATATTTACCACTGTTGTATACTCGTAGGTGTGTTGTCTTAAATGTGTTCTAGTTAAGTTGATTTAGAAATATACCAAAAACAATGTTGTCAAACTTTAAATCATTTATAAAAGGTGTTCAATTCATGTTTATTGACTTGAGATGGTTTAAAGAAGCAGTCGAGACTTGTTTGTTTGTCTAGTGTAATAGGTCTTAACTATTTTCGTCCGGATATTGACGAGATCTACATTAGGGTGGGTCGTTTTTAGACTTTTGTCTCTGATCGACTTCTAATAGTGAAATTATATGGCCAAATTATGTCAATCGGAAGTGTGCAAAATATTATTGATTTATTTTTAGGATACGAGCCCGCGCAGCAGGCCCAAAGTTTTTGAGATACTGAGAGTATTTGCAGTTTCTGCTACATTTCGTCCATTTACAATTTATTTTCAACAGAAAAGATAATGGAATCTAATAGTAAACCAATGCAGCTTTAATTGAAGTCATCAAAATTTTAAATCCATAAAACAGTTTTAAAGTTATTGCGATTTTCCCCCAAAAATTCGTGTCCTTGACAAAACACCTAAGGATACACCGCTAGAAAACACTACTTTGGACAAAAACTCGCAAAGTAAGACAGGCTTTATCATTTAAAGACTTGTAAGTACTTCATAGTTTAATTTTGTTAAAATATATATAATATAAAATATATAATTTTTCACAGGTGGGTTTCAAAACGCATTTTTTAATTTTTTGAACATTTTGTTAAACAAATACACTACTCGGCATAATTATTTTGACATACCAGTTGTTTTTCTTCTTTTTTATTTCCGGTTCTATGCAATCAAAAAAATAAATTAAAAATATAAAAAATAGTATAAAATATTGTAATTTATTAGAAAACAAAAGAACTTTCTCAATTAAAAAGTTTTACTGTAGTGTATTGCACTAAGAATCCCAATTTATTACAATTATTTATTATTGTAATAAATAGATTTTTGATAAAACCAAAAAATGTTGGTGGGGAAACCTTTCCTCGACGCGTTTCGATGGTTGGTTAGACCATCTCATCAGGAGGATTATCCCTAATTCTAGACAGAGCGAAAACCTCACATTATGTATAATTTGAGGGACTGAATAAATACGAATTATTATTATTGTGTCCAACAAATATCAACATAAAGCGCAGATTATCATCCGAACAGAAACACACAAACATTTTTCAGTTTTATCATTTCTTTATTTCCCATTTTAAATGTTTTGTATATTTTTTTTTTATTGAAACTAAAAAAGGAAATTTTAGGATGTAGCATAAGTATTTGGACATGGTTTTACAGAGCGTATTTAAAAAAATTGGAAACTTCAAGATCAACAAAAATTAATAATAATTATTTAAATTAATCAAAAATGTATTCTCCTTTAGCATTTAAAACTTGTTGGTGGTGGTTCGGAACAGAATCCGCCAAGAACTGTTGAAACTCTATTGAAGTCTCTTTCCAAGCATTTGCGACCTCAATAACCGTTTTATCTTTTGTTCTTTTTAAATCTGTAGATTCTACATCCTGATTTGTATCATTATTCTGTTTAAGCTATTTAATCAAAGTATTATTGCATTCTACTGCTTCCTATACAAATCAGGCTGTAGATCTCGTCAATATCCAGCTTAATATTTAGTAAGGATAAACATGTTGATAGTAATATGAGAGGTCCATTATTTTGTTAGGAGTTCCAAATCCATCTACCGTATATAAAGTCTGGACATTGATTAATTGCTATCTAATTTCATTGGTGCAATCTTAACATGCTGATTGTACCTCCGAATCTTTTTGATTGTAGATATAAAAAGGGGATGTTATATACATATATAAGAATTATAGCCAAATGTTGACCGATTGTAAGAAAATTTTACATACTGGCTGGTATTTATATAAAGCTTATTCTTGCAATTTAGTGGCCATAGCTGTCATAATTTCTAATAGCTTTTAACTGACCTTTTCTAATTTTTTGTTTTTTTTTTTTTTTTTTTTTTGGTTTCCGGTTGTGTTTTTTATATGAAAGGTAAATATAGTTAAATATGGGCCGATTCCTATAAAATTTAATATATTGACCAACAGTTCCCTACTCTAAATTTATTCGTCATAGCTATTACAATTATATTCAATTTATCAGCATTAATGTGATTCCCTTGGCGGGGTTATATGGAGGCTCTAACTAAATGTGAACCGATTTCGTTAATTTTCCCTCAAGCTCTTTTTGTTAAGGCTCTATTGCGGTTTTATCTAACGGTAAGACGGACATAAACCTCCTTTTCTTTTTGTATTTCCATAAGTTTTTTATATGGGAGCAATGATAAAATGGTGACAGATTTTGCACACTGGCTGGTATTGACATAAGACTTCCTTGTGCTAAATTTAGTGGCCAAAGCTATTATAGTTTATCATTTATTGGTATTTAAGAAGGAATTTAGGCTGTTTCCGTAAGTTTTTTGTATGGGAACTATGGTTAAATGTGAACCGATTTCGGTGAAATTTTATACGCTGCCTAGTGCTTAAAACTTGTATATACCAAATCATCATAGCTGTTATATTTTTTCATTTATTAGCAAATTAGCGATTAGCCTAGGAGCTATGGTCAAATGTGAGCCGATTTTGCCCTGTTTCAATACCAACATTTTTCAAGAAATGAAGAATATTGATGCCAAATTTCAGTGACATATGTCCTTTGGTTAAGTTTCTTTAAGGCCGACAACATACTTACATACGGACAGACAGACAGAAATTCAATCGTCTTAGAATTTTATAAGGATTCAGAATATACTTCAATTTTGGTTTTTAAGCTAATATTAAGGAAATTTCAAACGAAATGACAATCCCAATATACCCTCCATTCTTTTTGATGGTGGGTATAACAAAAATAATTACAAAATTAAATTCGAAAATTGTTAATTCTAATAAAAATGCAAAAACGATGCACATTGGTATGAAACAAAAAAAAAAAAAAAGTGGTAATAAATCTGTATCTTCTAAGCTGTAAGTCTAATTACATCAGTACACATGAGAAAAATGTTAAGGAGAACCCAAGCTTTCTGAATTTTAGATTTATAGTTACTCTGTGTTTTTACAGAGTGAATTACTGGGCGTCAAAATGGACCTCAAAAGTAATGGGGGTTTTTTTTAGATGTATAGAACTTCGAATTAAAATAAAACACAAGAAAATCGTTTTAATGTCCATCAATTTGGCTTTATTGGAAGGATAATTTTATGCCATTAATGTTTAAATATGATTTCGGGCATGTGGCCGCCGCGGCTGGCTCGAATAAAGCCAATTCTACAGGTCCAATTTTCAACTACTTTTTCGAGCATATGGGGCCGTATGTTGGCAATAACGCCACGAATGTTGGCTTCCAAGTCCCCTAACGTTTCTGGTTTGTTGGCGTAGACGAGTGACTTCACATATCCCCAAAGAAAATAATCCAGTGGTGTCAAATCGTACGATCTTGGTGGCCAATTGACAGATCCAATTTGCGAAATTATGCGCTCATCGAATGTTTCCTTCAATAAATCAGTTGTGACGTGCGCTGTGTGGCATGTAGCGCCGTCTTCTTGGAACCACAACTCATCCACATTCATGCCATCCAATTGGGGAACAAAATAGTCGGTTATCATGGCTCTATACCGGTCTCCATTTATGGTAACTGACTCTCCAGCTTTATTTCGGAAGAGGTATGGCCCAATGACTCCACCAGCCCATAGAGCTCACCAAACAGTCAGTTTTTGTGGATGTAATGGCGTCTCAAGGGTCTCATGTGGATTCTCTTCACTCCAAATGCGGCAATTTTGCTTGTTGACGTAGCCATTCAACCAAAAATGAGCCTCATCACTGAACAAAATTTTGCGATGAAAATCAGCATCGAGATCAATCTCATTTTCGGCCCATACACCAAAATCACGACGCATTTAATTCTTGCACAAGCTGGATCTTGTAAGGTCGCAAGCCAAGATCTTTGCGCAAAATCTTTCATAAAGTTGATGGACAAAGCTCCAATTGCTGTGCACAGTGGCGAATCGATTCATTCGGGTCCTCTTCAACACTTTGCTCTACAGCGGCAATTGTTTCTTCGGTGCGCACTGTTTCGACGTCACTGCGGATGCGTATTATCACATAGAGTAAACGTAGTGCGAAAACGATCCATGGTTAACCGAATTAATTGCTCTGATGGACGATTATGTCGACCATAAAATGGACGGAGCTTGCGGTAAACTTCGCGAACTGAACCATTATTTTCGAAATAAATTTGCACGATTTGCAAGCGTTGTTCTTTTGTCAACCTGTTCATGATGAAATGGCAAACCAAACTAAATATTAATCACTTGACAGCTGACAAAATGGCCGCCAGTTAAAAAAGTGATGCCAACTTAAAGTTCTATACCTCAATAAAAAACACCCGATATTGCCAATGTAATTGATTTTTTTTTTCATTTTAGAATGAGCTTAGAGAAAAGAAGAAAAAACAGGCTTATAGGCTTACTATACTAACTCTTACGGGCTTTAAGTAATTTCACTTCAAAAATAAAAAAAAACATTTTTCTCTTTGACTTTTTTAGTTTTTGGCCGACTGTGCATTTGATATTTAATCAAAAAATTCTTAAAAAAATACTGATATACAGTTTAGGAAATTAAACCATGATAAAAGAAATTAGTAAGGTATAACCGTTCTCTCTTTTGTCAGCCATATTAACTTTCTGACGTTTGATCGAATTATTATTTTCTTTTCTCAAATTATGCTATCATACTACTTTTGAAAATCCCAGTTTCTGTTTGCAATTATACTATAAACACAATCACGACTGCAGGCTACGGGCTACAACCTGTTAAATACATTCATTCAAACAGAAATCATTTTTTTAGGCGTCGACATAGCCATATAGATATATAACTCTAACTCAATAAAAGTAAAATTTTACGCTGTCATAACTAACACGCTACATATGCTAGAGCTAAGTAGTTTATGTTATATAAAAGCCCAGTATATCCTGTATAAAATTCATTATATATATAAAAGACCATACTTATATCTATATTATTTTAAGATATGCTCATTTTTATAATCAAAGTCGGTTGTAAAAATAAGTTTTGAGTATATGAGCTCTTAATCTTTATAAATCTGAAGAATGTATAATATATCATTTGAATGATACTTTCAGTAGCTTTTGTTTGATATACCAGTTTATATCGGATATAAACTTCTAAAGTTATGCCGTAAAATTTTTGAAATTTAAAAAGCCCATAATTCTCATACTATAAAAGATCACACCAAAATCTATCTATAAGAACATATTTGAAGATACGTTTTTTAAACAAAATGTTGGTGAAAATAAAATTTTCAATCCCAAAAAGAAGCTGAAGAAACTGTAACATAAATTATAAAAAAATATGTTACACAAAATGTTTGTTCCCGTACTTTAACGAAACAACCCAAACTAACTCAAACGTGTTCCCGTACAAATTTTTCAATACAAATTGTTGTTTTTTGAGTAATTTCTGACAACTTCGGACTGTTTTGGGTAGTTTCGTTAGAGTACGGGAACAAACATAAAAATACTTTAAATATATTTTTTTTCCTTGTGCAGGATCCGCTAAACTTTATAAAATAAGTTTTAACGAAATGTTTACAACACATTACACATTATACGTTCAAAATTTCCTGATAATAATATTTCCATTTCTCACATGTGGCAACGACTTTTATAATTGTTTACAAAAAACATATTTCAAATATTTCGCATTTACTTCAAAATATTTTTTTGTAAGAGAGAACGGTTATACCTTACAATTTTTTTGCCATGTTGAAAACAATTATACATTCATTGTTGAAAATTTTGAAATTTCATAAACATTTTATTTTTTCAAAGTCAAAACAGAAGTTCAAAAATAAAACAATCAATAAAATATTTTTCTGTTCGGATATTTATCGTTATAGATGTTTAAAATTTTCATCATAAGGGATCTCCGGTCTCTGATTTCTTCTTCTGTTATCATTGACTCCTAGTGGAGCATAGGGCCTTAACCATCCTTTTATATCGAAATGCTAAAGATTTTGTGCGGACTATAAGGTCCTGGGTTCACACAGCAGCACCTCATAATACATGTAGCGACTGGTTATTAAGTATTAAGTTATTTGCCATTAGGACCCATCGTCAAACTGTAGGTCTCTTTCAATTAGTCTATTTCACTTGAATTGTTTAGATATAAATGAGATCTTATGTTTTTTTAGCATTTACAATGCTATAAACTACAAATTGTATTAGACTATTTATCGAAAATATAAGTTAATTTAAGCTTTTTTTTTCAACATACACATTTTAGTTTACAAATTTCCATAAAATAATTTACGAGTGTGGCAACTATCTGTATAATATTGACAAAATATACAAACTTCAAAGATATTCTTTATAGTGAAACATTTTCAAGTGGCACATCCTTTAATATTTATTTTATGAAGCTACCATAACTCCTTCGATTTTGTTCCAGTTTTACTATGGGGACCGTTCACTGTGCGTCATCCCACTTTGTTTTTTTTTATCATTTCACATGCTTTTAAGATAACTGTTTGGGGTAATTACGATTTGTATGCGTGACGAAAGGTAAGTCCTTTCAAAATATTTTTAACTAGAATTTTTTTCTTGTACAACAATGTTGTCTAACAATGTATTATAATATATTTCTATATCTCAACCTCACCAATCTTATTGGATTTTGATCCATGGGTTGCAAAACCACTATTACAATAGGTGGTAAAAGAATTGCTACAATATTTCCAACATCCCACTGTAACATGGGTATTGGCTTATAAGCAGTACAATTGTCAATTAGCAACCAGCAAAATATTTATGCAATAACCTGAAAAAAATAACTTATAATTAGCCAATTCACAGTCTCTGCTATTGTGTGCTATTGTCCTATTGTCATAAATATTTATGACTGTCATAAAAATTTTGTTGGTATTTCCCATTAAAAAATATTATATGACAATATCACTTTAAAACCTATGTTTACTCACCGTGCTATTTAATTCAGTGATGCCACGCTCATATTTCAGCGTTTTTTGTTTGAAAAAATTGGCATGATTGATCTTATCAAATTTTTTCTGTTGACAGATAATTTCGCACCAAAATTAAAACAAAAACAATTACGAATTTTTTTTAACAAAAAAAATCGAAATTATATACATAATACAAATTTGGAAATGGCATCTGACAATGTGGTAAGTTCTTGTTGTTTTTCTTTTTCTGTGTAGTAGTATGACGTCTATCAAAATATACAATGGTTAATATACGACAGGTGTTCACAGTAGTGCTATTTGACCCTAAATAGCACTTTAAGATTTAGCACTTTAGTAGACATAGTGAATTGGCTAAATATGAATACTTTCTTCTAATTTGTATACTCCAATAAGTTTTCAAATCTCTTTAAACAACGTGGATTTGTAGATTTACCAATAATGGTTTTTACTTGTAAGAACCATCTGCGTTAGCACAAAACAAAAATGTTATCCTTTTCTTTAAAACTTTTCGGCCCGGTGCGGTTCTTTCGATCACACAATCTAATCATGTATATATTTCTAAATTACACTAAAATTAAAATCATTAAAAACGCAGCTAAAAGCACTAAGTTAACAACTCTGCAAAGTGCAGTAAATTTATAAACAACTTTACAAAACTTATACCTGCTCTTATAAACAAACTGTTCGAAAATATAACAGTTTTTTACTTAATTTCAGAGCCATCTAGTGAAAGTTCTAGGATTCGTGCAGTTAAAATGAAAATGGTTTGTGTCTAAACTAAATAAATTTATTATATACGAAACTCGAAATAGTTAAAGCAGAAACTTTTATGATGACAAATTCTTTCAACTTAATAATAAAATTATAACATTAAACGATGTTCGAATAAAAAATTGTTGAACAATTATAAAAAAAATTGTTACATTCAGGGCCCTATTTCACTAAACTACAATTCTACAAGTTATAATTACAAGTCTAATTCTTACAAGTGCTGTTCAATTGTGTTTCATTAAAATTTTCACAACAATTGTAACTTTTTGGACTTGCAAACTACAATTTCTACAATTTTAAAATTACAATTTCTACAATTATAATAAAATATTTTGATAAATATATAGAGTCAAATAAAACATTTTTGAACTCGTACTGAACCACACCATCTACGATTTTCATGAAATTATTTACATTCTCCTAGCCTAGGCAATTTTTACACTTCTTCAAAATTTTTAATTTCGCTTTGGTTCAGATTTTATGGCGGTTCAAATTTCGTTTTTTTTCAAGATTTTTTATGAAATATACCCACTTAATATGCCTACGGTTATCAAATTTTTATAAGACTAGGCTCATGTTTTATATATATGTCCTTTTGATTAAAAAATTAAATCTTGTATTCAAATTCAAAATTTGTACTGAAATATTATGAATTGTTTTAGAAAAAGTTTTTGTTTTCCGATCCACCATGGGCCCATTTTTTTTTTGGCTTTCGCATTTTGTTGTCTACACTATTATCCACATTTGACCATACATACGCTTCACCACTATAGATGGAAAGCGTATTATAAGTTTGGGCTGATGTATGTAACGCATAGAAATAATGGTCTTAGACCACCTTTAGTACACCAATGGACTTAGAATTCATTCCTGAGTCGATGTCAGTAAGTCCGTCATCTGGCTGAACCCCTATGTAAACCTTGTAATCAAACAAAAGAAATAAATAAATGGTCATTAATATTGATTTGATTTTGTGTTAATTATACCCTTCACCACCATAATACGGTTTTTAAATACGGCCAAAAATCAATAACTTGTTTATTTCTTCATATTTTTGACTGAAATTTACTAAGCTGACATATTATGGTCCTTTCTTTATATTGTATAAATTATATGGTAAAATTAAAAGTGGTTGGCCAAATAAAAGGAGACATATAAGATACATTAATAAAATGTGTTTAATAATTTTGAAAAATATTCAATAATTTTCATTCATGTACAGGCCTTTTGTCTACCTTATCATATATAATTTCTAAAATTTGGATGAGTAGTTTGGGAGATATATTTAAATTTCTGAAAAAAATGTGTGCATTAGTCAAGATTTATTATTATATCAAAAAACATAAAAAATGCTCAATATTTCAATAAAATGTTGAAAATTCATGAAAAACTGTTCAAGACTGTGATTTTCATGTTCTTTCTGCATTATTTATTTGTTCATTGTAATGTGGCCACCACCTGTGTATATGTATTGTTTACAGAATTTCCTTAAAAACAAAGTATAGTTAAATTTTTCTCAATATTATTGTAAAAATTTAACTCAAGAACGTGTTGGCTAACAAAGTGGGCTGAAACATTCAACGCCACGCCCAAATTTTCATTATACAGGTCATTTATACTTATTTGAACTCATTATATAATTTGTTATCCTAAATTGGTTTTTTGGTGGTAACTAAAGTAAATTTTAATCTAATCATTTAATAAATACTGCTTTAGATTATTTTCAAGTATTTTATGGACCTTTTTATTACAAAATTGCACCCTGGTGTAATTAAAAATATTTAAAATATGTAAAAAGATAAAGTTAGTAAAATGATTCTGGTAAATAGGCCGGCAAGAGAATGCGGCTGAAATATATACTACTAGTACTTAACAGTAGAAGATCCAATTTATGTGTAACCTCTTTAAGCTCCTTTTTCTTAGATATGGCCTTTCAAAATTTTGATTTTTATGATTTTCACTAGTTATTTAACTATCTCAAATTCACTTCAATTTTCGAAAAAAAACTAAACCACAGAAATTTCTAAAAACTGCACAAAATAATTCACTAATAACAATATTTAAAAAGTGTATAAAAATTTAGAACAAAAACTTTAGTGGAAAAATTATATCTGCTTTTCATAGCTGTATAGTGTGATTAAAATAAAAAATAAAACTACTTTTTGAATTATTTCAATTATTTACTTAATATGAATAATTGTTATTCTATTTCATGAATTTTAAATTAAATTATTTGCTTGATTTATTCCTTCTAAAAGAAATTAAATTAAATTAAATTATTATTCTTAATAGAAATAAATTTTTCAGAAAATTATTTGAAAATTTTTGAATTCAATATTCTTCATTCTAAACAAAAATATCAAAATTTAATATATTTGAATAATACTAGCAAGAATAATATTCGATATTTTTTTATTCAAATATTGAAAAATTTCATATTTTTCCTACAATTTTATTTCAAACAAAATTTTTAAAATATTAAAATTTTTATTTATTTCAAACTTTTTGTCTTGATTAATTTTATTCAAACCAAAAAATGAAGAATAAAATTTATTTCATACAATATTGTAGAATTTTTTGAATCTTCAAACATTTAATATAAATAAATTTATTTATTTTGAGATTTGAAAAATAAAACAAAAAATAATAATAACAAAAACATGCAAGCGAAAATTGGTTTCCGTATTAAAAAACTACGTTCCACATCCTAAGATACTTTTTTCTTAGGTATACATTAGTATAAAACTTGATTTCGTTAAACCATGGTGTTGTGTTCAATTGGCCGATACATCTTATATCCGATAGATAATCCTTGTTCCAAAACAAAGCTAATTTTAGTCAATATATCGTGATTACAATGTACACATATTTCTATGCATTACAAACTTATATATAAGCGAGTAAGATAATCCTATTAGTAATATAATTCTATAGTCACATCTATGGTTATATGATATGGACCAATAACGTTACAAATTTTAATAAATTCGAAGATACATATCTGTGCTAATTTTTATATTTTTCACCATCTCGAGTCGATTTAACAATCCAGCTAGGTGGGTGATATGTATGTATTTAAGCTTTAAGAAAAATCTGTAAAGCTTTTGATCCATATTCAACCTTAGTAGTAAAGGGTATCAAAATGAAGTAGTTTTTTTTAATTTCACATTAAGGAATGAATACATTACGATTTTGTCCAAAAAGTATTGGGATCTTCCGTAATTTTCGCAATCAAAATATAGGTCGCAAAAAAATTTAATGAAATTGGCTGAAATCGATCTATTATTTCGGAGAACTCACATTGGTCTGAATTCCCGGAATAGAAATTTTGACACAAATTCGTGTATTTTGTATTTAATTTCGAAGAAATATTTATTATACAAATAAAAATCATTGCACCAAATTTCGTTGCAATCGGTGATCGACCGGTTGACCAATTGCGCAATAAAAAATATAAAAAAAAGTTCATACAAGTTTGTTTACTTGGATCTTGTTTCACCATAGTGTAAGGTATCATATGGTCGGTCTTGACCGGCACTTGTTGTTTTTACTTGTTTTATCAAAAAACTGTGATCAGCTACGAACCTCAATTTAAATTGAATCAAAATTAAGGCTCATACCTAAGACCACAAATGTTGACACCCTAAAATGCAATACTAAAGATACACTCTCTATTCAAAATTATATAATGTTATATAATATAATAAAAAATGTGTTTTGTTGGTCGTTGGAAAATATGGTCACCATAACTATAATAAATTTACTTGGATATTCAGTCAGCAGGCTGGACGAACATCGTTAAATTCACCTAGAATGTGATTCTGAGTTAATTGGCTAAGATTAAAATATTTGTAAATTAAAATTTATGTCCGATCTTCTTACCCACTTCAAACACTAGATCGTTTACATTATTATGATTATAATCATTACACTAAAAACCATCGTCTTCACTAATTTTTTAATCTTTTTTTTATTTTAAAAAATCTGTAAACGATTTTCAATAGTCAAAAAATCTTGTTTGAAATAAATTCTCCAAATATTTTATTTTTACTGTTCACAGAAAATTTTGAAATAATCAAAAAAATTAGTTTGAATTAAAATTATTCCAAAAATTTTGTTGTGAATAAAATTATTCAAGCTAAATTTTCTTAAATAAAAAAATTTTGGGAGTTTTGAAGAAATTTTAATTTTATTTACAAGCAATAAAATGAAATAAAAAAATATTTTATTTCTTTGAAAGGAATACAAATTTAAATTATTTCAATTTTTACAAAAAAATATTGATTTCATTTCAAAATTTGTATTTGAAATGTAATAATTTTAAATAATAACTTAACATAATAAATCTAGAAAACCATATGCAAATTGTTATTTTATTTTAAACAATCTTAAATAATTCTAACTTAATTATATTCCTTGTAAGTAAACTAAATAACAAAATAATTAAATTTTTTTCAAAATTTTATATAAAAATAATCGAAATGTACAGCTATGCTGCTTTTATTCAAAAGTATATAAAAATCAAATTTTTTAATTTTAAAATTGTAGGCAAAAAAGTATAGACTTTGAGCTAGTATAAAAAACGAATCATGTAGTCAAAGATAAAGTTAAATTAGATACTTTAGAGTGTTGGCTATAAACTACCATCAAAATTTAATCAAAATTATAAAATTAAGAAAAATCATTTTTGGCCGCTTTTTACCACCGTGCATAGGTGGAAAGGGTATTATAAGTTTGTGCTGATGTATGTAACGCATAGAAATATTGGTCTTAGACCCACCTTTTAGTATACCAATAGACTTAGAATCACTTTCTGAGTCGATTTAGCGATGTCCGTCCGTCTGGATCATGGCTGGACCCCCATGTAAACCTTGTAATTAAACTACAGGTCGCAATTCTAAAGATAATTGGATGAAATTTGGTACAGATCATTTTTTTGATTGTGGGACCATGGCTATTGAAATTCCTCAAAATCGGTCCATTATTTATGGTACCTCCTATAGGTACCACTTCCCAGAATTGATATATTGGCCACAAATATCAATAATTTTTCATGAAATTTTAAACAAATATTGCTTATGTAAACTAAAATCACTGTACCGAATTTCGTTGAAATCGGCCCACATTTGACCATAGCTCCCATACAAATTCTTCTTTAAAAACGCACTAAATGAGACAAAAATCACTAAAACGCTCGTAAATCTGAAGATAATGAGAATTTTGAGTTTATTTTTTGCATACGTAATTCTTGTGAAAACTGTAATCCACTTGCCAAATCCACTTGATGGCCAAATTTAGCAAATATTTGTCTTTATACACGAAAAAAACACCTTTCACCTTTGTCGGTGAAGTGCTATGGTCGGGCTTGACCGACTATAGCACTTTCTTACTTGTTTTAACTAATTTTTATTAAAAGATAGTTAAAAACGAAATTTGAATTCAATTTATCATTCACTTATAACTTGTATTTTTTTTTTTTTTTTTTTGAGAGTCTCAGTCGACCCTATGCTTTTTTCCTACAATTCTACAAGTGTACAAGTACAAATTTAGATTAGTGAAACAAAACCACTTGTAGAAGCATGACTTGTAAACTTGTGAATTGTAAAAATCACTTGTAGCTACAAACTTGTACATAATTGTATAACACAATATTTTACAATTTCACAATTTTACAGGCAAAAACACTTGTAATAGTAGACTTGTAGCTTAGTGAAATAGGGTATGTGATGAAAAACGATCGTTTTTAAATCGATCGATTTCAGATATATTTTTAAGATAATTTTCGGTTATTTCCCCAAAAAAGTCAAACCAAATGAAAGATAAAATATCAGTCAAAAGGATTAAAGCCAAAATTTTCATTTTTTGGGGGAAATAACCGAAAATTAGCTAAAAAAAATATGTCTGAAATCGATCGATTTGAAAACGAAAAATGTTCATCAGATAACTGACTAGGTGTGTTTCTTTACTTTTTGGGTAAATTCGGGCAAATGAGTGTTATTTAGGAGTTACTTTCTAAAATGACAAAAGTAACCCAAAAGAACGGGAATACCAACATTTTAGCATATTATGGCTGTAGCAATGTTTTAAAACTATAACAACTTTTTGGTTTTCATTTATTTAATAAATAAATTAAATACAATTTTTTAAACATTTTCTGGTTTAATTTATGCAAATTATTTGTTACCCAAACTTACCCAAAGAAAAAGCTTAAGGGGAAACAAAATTACACTTATAATATAGCAGACTCAAGCATTTAAAGAGTACGGGATCACAATTGGATCAGTTTTGGAAAACTTCGGACTGTTTTGGGCAGTTGCCTTATCGTACGGGAACACAAACATTGTTATAAATATAATAGCATGGATAGAAAAAATAATAGATATGTTATTTACTAAATGAAATCATCAGACCTTTATCCTCTTTTTCCATGCTTTGTTTTAGTAGAAATAATTTAAAAATCCATTACCATTCGATATTTTGCTACAACTAAACTTTATTTAAATTCCTATGATTATATTTTTCCATAACACTACGGGCATATTTTAATTCTTCTAGTAATACTTTCAATTGCGCATTATCAATATTCACCACATGTGTGGTATTTTTAGGCAAACCATCCACTAGTTCCTGAGAAAGTTTCAACTCAAAGCGACTGCAATTAATACTGTCTGCGGAGGAGGGTAGGTGTTGTATGGAGGATAATTCATTAACTAAAAATAAAAGAAATTTTGAATATTTAGTTGTAAAAAGGAGTTATAAATAAAATAATAAAGAAATTTGAATAAAGAAATAAACTTACTTTTAAAAGCTTTATCAATTAGTTTTTGACGTATGGCGGGCGCATGTAAAGCCAAAACACTACACATGGCTTCGGCATGTTCTTTGGGCAAACCCAACTGTTGAATTTCTTCATTGAAAACCAAATCACTTGCATTATGTCTAGCAGCATTGTTAAGTAGAAAGTGTATACAAGCTACGGCAGTCTTGCCATCCGCAGAAACAGAAGAGGTTAACGATTTGACTTCTGATTCCTAGAAATGTTGACATAATTTTATTTTCATTTAAAGTTTAAAATTTATTTTGCAATAACTTACATCAAACTCTTGTCCCAATATCTTTTTAGCCACCAAATCTGCCAACACTTTCAGTTTGTTGGCTTCCAACACAGAAAGTGTCGATATAATTTCACCCAACACCCAATCAGGACAATCTCCATCTCCACAAAAACGAAATTTCTGTAAAGACATTGTTGCAATGTTAAATATAAATTTAATTGAGTGTAAAATAATAATTAAGAGATGATGATTAATTTAAAAATTAATTGGTGTACAGTTGAAAATATTTACGCAAGCAGAAAATATGAAGCGTGTTAAAATTAATTTAAAATCTATCTTTAGTTTAAGGTTATGACGTTTAACTTTGATATTCTGATGAAGATTTTTTGACTTATTCGTATTTATTGTATCTGTATTTAATAATAAACTAAAAATAGGTTACCAAATCTTAAATTTAAATTATTTATTAATAAAAATCGATCTCGAAATACTTAACCGTTGGAGTGTCTCTATCGGCCTAGGAGTTAACCCCACTAAAACGGAACTTGTACCTTTCTCACGGAAATACAAAATACTCAACTTTACCCATGCCAAATATCTTGGGGTCATTCTGGACTCAAAACAATGTCCTGAAGCCTTAACATCCAATGCAGGGTGTCCAAAGCATCTATTGCACTCTACTCATGTATAGGGGCCATAGGCAAGGCCGGGGGACTCAATCCTACTAACACTGTCTGGCTCTTCGTACGGTGCGCTGGTTTGGTGGCCTTCACTCACCAAGGCAAACCAGGGGGATTCTTTCGTTCCCACGGCAGTCGGTTCTTCGTACCGGAACGACTCGGAAATCTTAGGATTCCGACCAAGGACTGCCACTTCTGCGATATTACCAATAATATCACAGTTACAACAACAACAAAAACAAGGGGGAATCTTTCACAAAAATTTTAAGATCATCCGCTCTAATGATTACAGGTGCCTTCAGAACTACATTATTTAAGGAGATCTTTGTCATGCTCTAATGGCCCAGCAAAACGCCCTTAACTCGATTATCTGACTTAGCACTATCGGAACCTGATCCAATTCGCAAATTGGACACTACACTATTCTATATAAAATCATAATCATATCCCTGACAACATTGACTACTGTAACTATCTTTAGAGGCCCATCATCCCTTGATAACGACTGTTTGGATTTATATACGGGCGGATCCAAGTCAAAGACGGGCGTGCGGGGGCTTTTTCATCCCACTAGTATCGACAGTCAGGCTGCCTTAAAATCCCTATCTAATATCCACACGACATCTGTTCTTACCCGTAAATGCCGTTCATCTCTTAACGAGATGGCGCAACATTGCAATATCAAACTTTTCTGGGTACTCGGGCACAACAACATACCAGACTTGCTAAATCCGGTGCTCACCAGAGTCAGAATAACATTGATCAATTTACGGGCTTACCGCTATCCGCCAGCAAATCAGTATTTGGGCAACTTCTTAATGGATCAGCGCAGAACACCTGGTCCTTTGAAACCGCTTGTTCAATATCCAGGCAAACATAGCCCACCTATGACAATAAACGTTTAAAATCCTTGGCAGCTCAATCTAGCCACAGACTCCGCAACTTAATTTCAACCTTAACAGGTCACTGCGTTTATGGGTTGAAAGCCAGAAGACTTAACCTTTAACACTATGACTACTATCGTAGTTGTCACTACATCAAAGAGGAGGAGACAGTAACTCATCTTCTCTGCCACTGCTCCGCTCTTTTAATTTTGAGGGCTCTAAATTTGGGGGCGCTTTTTCTGCATGATTTATGTGATCTAGCGAGTATTGACATTTAAAAATAGACTCATTTGTCAAGGCTACAGACTGGCTTGAATAAGCCTCGTACCGATGGTCTGGAATAAATTCTCTATGTTTTTCTTTCCCAGTCTATCCCTTGATGGTACCACAAAGGGGCCGTTTCTAGGACCCAAGTGACGCTGACTTAACATCGGCTGCTTGCCTAACCTTACCTAGGTGTAGAATTCGGGTTTTTTATACGCCTTTATGTATTTTATTACCCGAACAAAAAAACCCCCCTTTATAACACCCTTACACTTAAATCTGCAATTAATGTTCTTGTGCAAGCTCTAGTACCACAATGTTGTGGGCAAAGGCAATAAATTTAGCATTTTCTGTCAGTAGAACAGGGCCAGAGATTATTTTAAATCTCCATTTTTGTCGTCTGGAGAGTATCCTAAATTCCCTCTGATTTGGCTACAATATGAACATAAAATGCAATCGTTTGATAATTAGCAGGAATGTTTTTTTTAAAAACTGTTACGTTTTCTTGTGATCGATCGTTTTTAAAACCTGTAAGTCTCATAACCGGGTCATCATAGCTATTACAATTGTATTTAATTTATCAGTATTAATGTGATTCCCGGGGCGGGGTTATATGGGAGTTCTAACTAAATGTGAACTGATTTCGCCCAATTTCAATACACAATGTTTTCAAGATATCGAAAATACTTTTGTAAAATTGTGTCCCTCTAGCTCTTTTTTAAGGTGCTAAAGTGCTATCATTTGACGGACAGACGGACACAGACCAACTATCTTTTTGGTATTTTTGTGTTTCCGTAAGTTCCGTGTGGAGCTATGGTCAAATGGTGACCGATTGTAAATTTTGCACACTTGGCTAGCTTTGACATACGGCTTCCTTCCTTTGGTGACCATAGCTAGTATAGTTTATCATTTATGTGCATTTAAGTATATTTTAGGTGCAATTCAGGTTGTTTTCGTAAGTATTTTGTATGGGAGCTATGGCTAAATGTGAACCGATTTCGATGAAATTTTATACGAATAACGATCATGTAAAACTTCTCTGTGCTAAATTTTATCATATATCTGTTATAATTTGTCATTATGGCCAAATGTAAACCGATTTCGTCCAATTTCAATACCAAAATTTTCCAAAAAATGAAAAATATTTCAGTGATCGTGCCGACAACAGACAGACATCGCTCAATCGTCTTAAAAATTTATAAGCTATATACCGTTGAAAAGTGCTAAGCTTCTTCTTTCAATAGCTTTAAAAAAACTTAAAATCGGTTTGCATTTGTCTAAGTTACAGGGTATAAGTACATACGGGGTATGAAAAAACGAGTTTTTACCCGTAACTCTAGATTTTGGGGGTGTTTTTAAATTCCAAAAAACAGAGTGTTGTTCTACCTATTAGAAAAGTGGTATAACATCCCAGAAACTTCTACTTCATTTTTTTTTGTCTCAGTGAGCAATGAATGTATGAATCTCACGATAAGTTACATGACAATTTATAGTATCAGTACACGAACAGTTTTATATTTTTTTGGAATAACTATATACATATGGACAAGTCCTGCTTTACGGTCGAGACGATGAATGGCATTTTTTTAATTTACATACTTCTTTTGGATGAAAGTGCTGTGACGGACGCTACAAAAAATGGAATTGACTTTTTTTTAACTTGTGTTTCTGTAATTTTCATCAAATCGGTCATAGTAATAAAAAAATTCTAAATACATTAAAGATAGAGGAAAATCAGAGGATTACAAAACAGCTTTTATAAAATATTTTAAAGTTTCCAGTTTTAACAAAAATCCATAAATGAACTGTTGCGGACGTTACGTGACGGACTATACATTTTTTACTTGAATGTTTTTTACTAGGAAAAAAATCATATTTCATATTTTTTTAAAGATTCGTAAATCAGTGAAAATAATGATTTTATTTGTTCCCGAATTTCATCTCCTTCCTTTTCATATTCGCGGTTAAAATGCGATTTTTGGGCACAATTTAATATTTCACAAAACGGCTACATATTTATTTAAAGTTTTACACTTTTTACATCTTATTTTTCGTCGAAATAATGCTGCTTCTAGCTGTTAGAGTGTCCCAAAAATCAAAAAAAAAAATCAAATTTCAAAAGCATCAAATTTGCCACTGTATATTTTTTGAACTAATAATATTTTAAATTTAATCTGTGGATATAGACAGTGTTATTGCTTTATGAATAAGACAGACATGTTCGTAAATTTCGTATTTAATAAATATCATTTTGTAAAAAATATATACTGTGGCGGACGCTACACACTTTCCTATACATATTATTCTGTAAAATGCTATCTAAACATCTATGTATTTTTAGCCTAATTTAAAGCATACTATAAGTTCTCTTTACGAACCAAGTTAAATTGAAGAAAAAAGAAAAATTGCACTAGTCAAATTAAGAAAACTTTTATTTCTGTGATGGACGCTACACAGTGAGAGCCCCTTTTTTACTTTACGTTATTTATATCATTCCAATTACTTTTGATGGGGTCTTTTACATCTTATTGTATAAAGTTAAGCAGACTTTGATCCCATACTGAAACTTGATACCTAAATGGATGGTTTTGCGATTTTTATGAACTTCTAAAAAACCTTTTATTATAAAAAATGTAGAAAAATTAGAGGTGGGTGCAAATAAACACCTGCCATTCACGAAGAGAGCAATCAAAAATTGTATCCCTTATATAATCTAAAGGATCAATATATGGTTAATTTTTCCATAAACACAAATACGCGATTTTGACAGTTTTAAAATTTTGTCCTTGGTTTAATGTTTTTCGGATTTGCCCATATGTATGTCCTTGAGAGAACTACGGCCAAAAAGTTTTATAATTTTTTGCGATAGATCGATTTCGATGAAATTCAATAACCAAAATAAATTTATTTGCAAAGTTTTATCAACACAGCTTCTTTATCAGTGTTATACTTAAGTCATCGTTTAATCGACTTAAAAGTGATTCTGTGTCGATTGGTACCAATATTTCCGTTACAAATGACAGAACAAACTTAATATTCATTCTACACATGAGTTTCAAAAATGTGTCTTTTACAAACTTTATTTGATCCATATTTCATTAAATGTGTAACAAAAACAAAAATTTTGCATTCAACCAAAAAACTTTATCTCATTATTAAAATAAATAATATAATCTGCGTAGGAAAAAAAACCAATTTAATGTTTTTAATCATTAAAAGGATAAAAATATGACTTTTTGTTAGCTAAGCTTATAAATTTCTGCTCTTTTTTTATCATAAAAATAAAAAAAATGAAAAGTAACAATTATTTATCTACTTAGGACCTGCGGAAAAGCTTTGGTACGTTAAAAAAAATGGCTAAACAAAATACTAATGCAGTATGAATGCACAAGTATGTTGAATGGTGAACCCAATTACTGGATAAAAAGGAAAAAATATTACAAAAATCTCAAGGGATATAAGAAAGTAAAATATGGTACTGGAATAAAAATAAATATGGTTTTTTTACAAATTGTTTATTTTATTTATCTTAACTAAAAGCCAACATTTATCATATAATTAACAAGTACAAAACAAACTTTATTTGCGTTTTATTCTAGCGACAAAAAAAATAAACAAATTTATAACACTTGTTGCTTTTTCGTAGAGCTCAGAGTAGACTTCGGTGGCATATAAAACATGTTAACAAGACAAAAAACACAAGTAACAAACTAACAGTCATTTTCCAAGACAACCACCCCCAAATGAATTTATATTTTCCGGTATTTTAAACATTCGTTTATTCCTTTTAATTTGTCAAACCGTTTATCTATGCAATGGCTTGGAAGGAATATAAACAAGTATTAGAAACATAAAGTATGCAGTACAATAACTAAGCAAATGTTTTGAATTCAAAGATATAATTGTAATTTCTCGTTTAGAAACTAACATTATTTAGTAGCCCAAATCCTTTGCAAATTTCCTAACAAAACATTTCTAATATGAATGTGAACAACCCATTGTAGGGTATTTAAAAATCCTTTCACTTTCCCTTTTTTTCAATGGCTGGTAATTATTTTATTAACTGTTTAAAATGTTAATGTTGAATGTAAAATTTCTCTATAACTGCAGCTAAAACAAATGTTCTTATTATCCTTTTCTGGCTAAAAAAAGGGAAAAGTAAATGGTGGCGTTGTTGATTGGACTCAAATTTTGTATAAAAATGGCTGTATTTTATTTTAAAACTCACAGTTTCAATTTGGTTTTTGTTGAATTAAGAAGTGACAAGTGTTGAAAATAATTTAATTAAAGTTATTTGAAACGACTAAAAAACGTTACCTTTTAAGAATTTATTTTCAAATTTTTGTTCCAAGGAGTTCATTAGAGGTAAAGCAACATGAAAAAGATAAAAAGTGAAAACCAATTATATTTAAAAAATAATAAAGTCGGTGATTGGGAAATTTAAAGTAAAGCTAAACGACTTTGAAAGCTTAGCATATTAATAAATTGATCTAACATTTTAGCAAAGATAATAAAATTTGACATTGATTGGAATGGATATACCATATATAGGTTATGTCAAAGTGATTAATTCCGATTCTTTTTACTTTTTGTATAGTATCAGAATACGAAATCCATTTCACTTTCGGACGGAATTGAGTTCTGTGACATGAGTTCTTTTCGTCTAGAATTATGACATCCAAGAAGTCCTAAAAATTCTTAAAAATTCACTGAAGTTTTAATTTCTAAACTATATGAGATAATATAGAGAAGTGCGGGTAATATGGTATTCCCATTTGTTTTTAGATTGCCAAATTTTAAGCTTTGTCGATTATTTATTATGCTTCCGCGGATCCACTTGAAAAAATATTAACCTCACAATTTTAGATGTATTTGAGAATATATTTAAAATTCTATTAATGTTATTTTATTCTTTTGCTAATGGATCTGTTTATGGTACTACCACTGGATGAGTCCACAAATCCTCAGCGCTAAGTAAACGTGGGGTATCATAGGGTACGACACGATATGTGCTGGACCAAAAGATATTTAATCTGTTGCTCCATCCCGATTTCAGTTGAACGACTTTTGCTTTCCGCCGCAAGTTATTTTCTTCTTCTGCTATGGGCGGTAGGCGACCTCCTAATACAACATTCATGCAATAACCTGAAGTAGCGGAGTTTTTGGCGTCTCTATGAGTGTTCTTTAATGCTGCCATGTACGAGACATGATCTTAAGCATCAAGTACATATGTATCTTCGTATGCTAACCTCATACACGCGAAGATCTTTCATGACATGCCTCGGGCTAGATGCCAAAGTTAAAGTTTGTATGACTTCTCCGATGACATCCCAAAAGGAACTGCTGAGATAGCATTATGTTTTGTTCCTTTATTGGAAGGATCTCTGTTTTCTCATGAAAATGATGTGAAGGGGTAATTTGTAGGCAGGCTGTTCTTAGAGCTGAATTTTGGCAGCCATGTATACTTTACTGAGTATCACAATTTGCCACTGACCGACCAATCGCTTTATAGGTAGACAGCAAGGTTTCTTTGTCCATTCCACGAGTACTGCCGGCTAGTGCTTTAAGGACCTTGTTCCTTGTACTGACGAAGTAAAAGGGCTGTAAAAAGGATGTTGGTAATGTGTTATAGTGTACCACATTATTTTTGTTAGATTTTTAGCAGTAAATATAAAAATGGAAGTAGAAAAGCGCCTTTTGCGCTCATACATGTAATAAACGTAACCAGAGAATCTCGCCAATTAGCAATTACCAATTAGGTTTTTTTCCTTTTCAAACAACAATTTGTACTTGCTTTGACAGAACCATTAATATCCCGGATTCATCTATGTTCCAGATACGAGTAGAAGGAAAATTGGTTTAAGTAAATTAAAAAAGTAAATTTTCTAGAAACTTGAACTACACCACATTAGCTGCACTTGCAAAAATAAGAAAGATCGTTAGGGACTTCCAGACAGGAAATCACAAATAAATGATGTAATATCTAGGCCCTATAGCCAAAATTCAATATAGTAAAGATAAAGTTTGCTAGGATTGAGCAGGACGCACTTAACGAAGTAATGCCTTCAAACTTATTCTAAAAGATCTTAGGGTCAATCTCAGATGAATTTACTTTATATAAGAACCAGCTGACTGGGTCAATTGAGAGAGTCGCACTTCACTCTTTGAGAGTTACGCGATAATCACGACGGTCCAAACATCTGTTCTCCTGGGTATTTTCTAGAACAAGATATCAGGAGATTGTGCAGACTGTTTGAGGAGTGTAGCGACGGCAGGAAATTACAAAGAAATGATGTAATATGTTTGTAATATGTTTGTTTTCTAATGAAAATACCCAAAACATTCCGAAGTTGTTAGAAATTACTCATAAAACAACAATTTGTATTGAAAACTTTGTACGGGAACACTTTTGTCTTAGTCGCCAACAAAGCAACAACAAAAGTGTGGGAAATAAAGAAATGATAAAACTGAAAAATATTTGTGTGTTTCTGTTCGGATGATAATCTGCGCTTTATGTTGATATTTGTTGGACACAATAATAATAATTCGTATTTATTCAGTCCCTCAAATTATACATAATGTGAGGTTTTCGCTCTGTCTAGAATTAGGGATAATCCTCCTGATGAGATGGTCTAACCAACCATCGAAACGCGTCGAGGAAAGGTTTCCCCACCAACATTTTTTGGTTTTATCAAAAAACTATTTATTACAATAATAAATAATTGTAATAAATTGGGATTCTTAGTGCAATACACTACAGTAAAACTTTTTAATTAAATGTTTGATGTCCCAAATTTTGATAAACTTTTGAGTTAGTTTGGGTTGTTTCTTTAAAGTAAAGGAGCACATAATTAATTTCGATTTTAGGATTTAAAGGAGCACACATAAAATCTAGGCCAAAATTTAATATAGTAAAGAAAATTTTAGCTGGGATTGAGCAGGACGCTCTTAACGTAATATTAACGTTGCTGTAAATTTGTCATTAATTTATAAAACATTGCAAAACACGATTTTTTAAATTTTCGTTTCACTTTTTCTGAAAAAGCTAAATTGGGAATTCCTTCCATTTTTGAAAATAATTAGGTGCAACATTTAAAATGTTGTAATCATAAGCTCAAGTTTGGGGTCTGAATTTTTTTTTATTGTAAAGCCTAAAATATATTCTATCAGACCTGAAAATCACTTTCTGAAAATCACTTTCATGTGAACTAAAATCAAACAAACTTTTGTGAGATATTATTGCCCAAAGTTTCTTTTAGCATGTGTCCTAAACTAAAGGTGATACATATTCGTCACTCAAGGACAATACAGAAATTTAGTATAGAAGTCCTTAAACTAAATTTAAATTTAGTACTTATATATCGTCATCTTAAAGACCAAATAACCTATATGAAAAAATTTCAAAATTGAGTTTTTTATGGATTATTATTCCTTATATTATAACATATATTTGAACATCTAATATCACAAATGACCAAATTATTACAGTTTTTGCACCTAGAGGACCATTACGCACTTAAAAAAGAATAAACTAATTCATAAAAGTTAAATTTTGTTGAATAGTGTAATTTAAACAATCATTAAGTACTTTCAATTGTTTAAACCAGTAAAAGAAACTATAATTATTATTATTTAATTTATATAATATTCATATGTATAAAAAAAATTATTTATTCATACTAATTAGTACCGCAGATAGGTCATTTGGTTTTAGATTTTTGCAATTCCAAATAACCTAAGAGACATAACATAAGCTGTGTTTAGAAAAAAAAAAAAATTCTCAACCGATATATATTTTTGATTCCATTTTAATCTAAATACATAATTTGCGCTTCAATATTGCAAATAGTTCCAATTTTATAACGTTTTTTCCCTCTCCTGTAAACTTTTGAAAACTGCAGATAGGTTATTTCGGCTTTAATATTGAAAACAATTACTTTTCTTTTCAGCCCCTACCCCGAAAATGTTCCCCATACGTTCCTTACTCTTTGTGGTCTTTATATGCTTCTGGTACAGCTATGTCAAGGCTGAAACCAGAGATTTACAAACATGTGAGAGTCACTTAAACAAATACAGAAAATTCATACTACAAGCCATACTAAGCTTCGAAGATGTCTGTGATGCCTATAATGCACGAACCACTCCCTTAGTTGATACAAATTTCCCACCACAAATTGCATTCTTTGGACGTTATCAACCTACGGAACAAAAATCCGATGTTTGGTCTTTCTTCAAATTACTTATGGCCCAATTTAATGACATCGAATTCTCGAATATAATACGTGATGCTGTCATGGAAAGGTGTCGCGTAAAATTCCAATTGCAACAACAGCAGAGAGATGAAAAACGCAATTCCGTGGTGTTGGGCAAAAAGCAACGTTTCCATTCGTGGGGCGGCAAACGCAGCGGAGGCGCTAATGGCAATGATCTGGATTCCGAGCACAGCGAAGACAGCAGCATTAGCTTTTAAAGTAATATTGCAACAATATAATATAATTCTCTAAGGGCTGGGACAATTATAAAATATATAAAGTTTGTAAAATAGATTCGCTATTACAATAACACTCATCCAATCAACACAACAGGCATTTGTTAAGATAATCGAAATATATGTTAAATTATTTATGTTTGTATATTAAATTCAAATAAATTATTGCTTAGCAATTACATTAAAGTAAATGTTTATGGTTTTATTTGTAATATTTTTGAAAAACTTGCCATTTTTTGTTATAAATTAATAAATTTAAGGAATGTTTGGAAATATTTTTTTGCACTAACAGAAACCCAAACAATTTTTGACATTTCTCTCAGCTGTTATTTTATCATATGGCAACAGCAAATGTTAATTTAACAGCGGATGATTTAGATTAACATAACAGCCGCTGTTTTTGTGGTGACCGTTACATTTCACAGAATTTAAATTTTGTAGTAAAGATTTTCAGCCTAAACACAGAACAAATTTTAAAGTCGATTTTATCGAACAAATTTTAAAGTCGACTTTTTCAATTTTTCGTACCATAAGAAATTTTTAAAAGAAGACTTTAAAAATATTTTTAAACAAATACATTCAAATATTACAAAATCTTTCTTCAATAAATAGAAATAATCAAGGCGAATTCATTACAGGTGGTGGCAAGAATACAACAAATACAACATGACAAAATAAAACCCCATGTTGTTTTTGTAGGTTTGCTTACATTTTGTCAAATTTTTGTTCGTTAAATTTCCAGGCGAATTCATCAGCTGGGCTCTTGATACCACTTTCATTATTACACTATGGTTCATTAGACATGAATTAATATTTGAAATTTTTTCATAATATGATAAAAAATTGTTTAAATGCTCATCAGTTTTTACAAAAAAAATAATTTTTTGTAAAATAATAATAGAAAACAACGATTGTTATATGATCCCAACCCGCTTTAAAGAAATCAACTTTAAAATGTATGTAATGACTGAAAATTGTGGAAATTTTCCAATTTCGACTTAACATTTTTTTTTTCCAACGGATCACAAAGTAAAAAATATTCAAATAGAAAAAGCTTATTTTAGTTTTTAAAATGAAGTTTCCAAATTTAATTAAAAATTTGTTTTGTGGTACGATTTTCAAACTGAAGTCGACTTTTTCGGTCTAAAGTCGACTTTAAATGTTCTGTGGTTAGGCTGTTTGTTTTTATATATGATACATTAAATGTTTGTTTCTTTACTCTAACGAAACAACCCAAACTTTCTTAAAAGTGACAATACTGTACAAAGTGGGCGGATAACAACGTTCTTTCGATGAACCGCAACAAGACTGAACTTGTTCTGTTCACCAGGAGGTACAAGATTCAACCAGTTAAACCTATCTCCTTGGACGGTACTGAAATTCCTTTCGCGAGCTGTGCAAAGTACCTTGGCGTAATAGTGGACAAGAAGCTGGATTTCTAGCTCAATATCTAAGACCGGTCGAAAAAAGCTACAGTAGCACTTTACTCGTGTAAGAGCCTGTGTATCACGAATACGCTCCGTACCACCCCATCTGATACACCAAATGTAATTCTGCATTTATTGCCTCTAGACATAGTTGGCATATAGACTGCTGCAGTTGCAGCAGTGAGACTAAGGGAGCTGTCACAGTGGTCGAACAATGACTGTGATCATATTTCAATCATTAACATGATTTATTTCATACCGGTTATCATTGATTACACTTTGGCCGAACCATTGTTCGATAAGACGTACCATACCAGATAGAGATGCATGGAACAGCAAAACTCCTGGTAAAAGGCAGTATATAGACTTTTACACTGACGACTCAAAACTTAACAATCAAGTGGGTTTTGGGGTGTACGAAAAAGCTCTAGGCCTAAATACATCACAAAGACTACCTTATCATTGTAGCGTTTTTCAGGCTGAAATTCTAGCCATCAGAGAAGCAGCAGAATGGCTTAGATATAACATTCTCACAGCAGTAGGTATTAATATATTCTCCGAAAGCCAAGCTGCAATTAAATCTCTAGACTCTGTCTTCCTGAATTCAACATCAGCCCTAAGTTGCCGCAAATCTCTTAAAGAGATGGCCCAACAGTTCAGCATAATTGCAGAGCAGACGAGCTAGCGAGACTAGGGACTACCGATTCCAGCCGATCTTTAGTTCTACTGTGTAAGAGGGCAAACGTTTTAGCAAATGAAAGGTGGGTGTCTGTGGTGAAACAATTCAACTTTTCTGTACGAAAAAGGTCGTTGGGCAGAGCTCAACGAATTCTATGCCAATGCCTCGGCGGAAATGGTTTTTAATGTTATTAAGCTGGAAATGCTCTGTACGAGCAGCGTCCAAAATATTTGCTGCTCCTCAGGGCAGTAAGAGTTTCTGGTCATTTGCTAAACGAGTTGAGAATAATGCTAGTTCTACGATTTCTTCCCTTTTAAAGAATGGTCAAAGATTCACTGACCTTTTAGCTGAATTCTTCTTTTTCTTATGTTATCCTTGACTCCCAGTGGATCAGCTTGCCAGAAAACACTCAACCTCCCCCGAGCTCGAAAGAGTATCTGTAACTATGCCAAAGATATCGTAAAAAGGGTTTTAGCGTATCTCAACATAAACAATTCTTCAGGGCCGGATGGTATTCCAGCACTGGTCTTGAAGCAGTGCCGTTCGACGTTTTTGCGTCCATTAGCTAACCTTTTCAGCACCTTGTACCATGCTGGTAAATTTCCTCGGTGTTTGAAGGTTGTTTATGTAACGGCAATCCTTAAAAAGGGTGAGACTACCAACCCTGAAAATTACCGCCCAATAGCAATTTGTTCTGCACTTTCCAAAGTTTTAGAGAGTATGGTAAACAAATATCTAGAATCTAACAACTTACTAAGCGACCGCCAGTTTGGATTTCGTAGGGAACGCTCTACGGGAGACCTGCTAGCCTTCCTTTCGGAAAAATGGTGTCATTCAATACAATTTCTAAGGCGTTTAATAGAGTGTGGCACAGAGCACTTCTATCAAAACTTATTGCTTTTGGTGCGGGTAATTACTTCTCTCGATTTATATACATATGTCTCGTTTTTCTAAAACGTTGTAAAAGATACTTCACTTCATCTGATCTTCTTACTATTTACACCACCTATATCCGACCGAAAATGGAATACAACTCTCATGTATGGGCCGGTGCTTCATAGTCTATTTTGAAGCTTCTCGACCGAGTACAGGAGAGGGCGAAGGCGCTTATTGGTGGCAGTAGGGTATCCAACTCTATCGATTCACTGAAGCACCATCGCAATGTGGGTTGTGTCACACTGTTCTATCGTTATTACTTTGGAATGTGCTCTAATGAAATCAGAAAACTCGTTACCGAAACTCGAATTTTTTTAAGCAATACAAGTCTATCTGTTAGAGCTCATCCCTTCGTAGTCGATTGGCCACTAGACAGAACAACACACTATAGAGAAAATTTTGGACCTTCTCCACTGTGTATAGGAGAGAGCGAAGCGGCACTGGAATGCTGTCGACATTTCGATGAAAGATCTGAGGCAATCCAGGTCTGCTGTTGAATTCTGGAAGTCATAGAATATAAGATTATTAAAACATTACATTGGTCATATAGTCTCCCTTTGGGATGCAGTTGTTGCCTGGGTTTCCTGCTAACAGGTAATAACTGTATTCAATTTCTACTCACACCTTCTCGTGGTACATTAAGCAACCCTAGTGGAATTCTAGGTCAGGGCTAACGTGAGGGGGAGTTATCTTGGAGCCATTCCGATGTATTTGGTCTAAGGGTCTAATATAATTATACTTGGTAAAGTACGAAGCTGTAGCGTCTGCTCAACATGTTAGTTGCGTCTGCAAGCGTTCGTCTGTCACGGATCGAGCGGCTCGCTTTACAAACGTGGCTCTTGTCTTTGGACTCATCATCCATCGACTTAGCACTTACGATGTTTTAAGCATGGAAAGAAACAACATTACAGAATTAAGTACTCCAAGGGTAATCAAGCGAGAAATCCCCCTGTTACGGCAGCTGGCACAAGGATTTTGGAGGTGCCTAATCTATGCAAGAACATCCTGATGAATGAGATAAGAGGCCCTATGCTCCACTGGGAGTCAAGGATAACAGAAAAAGAAGAATAATAGTGTCCCTGTTATTTTTATCTGTAGGTATTGGAAGTAGAACATGGAACCTGCCGAATGATTAGGTCAGGAGTATGAGTGACTACGTATGATTCTTCTTGTAAAATAGTAGTTTGATCTACACTTAGACCATGGTGTAAAACTTAACTCAAAACCTGATTTTAGTTAGAATATCAGAAGAAGTGATGTACAGACGTGACATTTTATGAACCAATACTAAATTTTGCGATATGTGGACTTCTGAAGGGGGCTTCATCACACTATATCACCATTTAGCATTAACGATCGTACAATGTTATGTTTTGCACACGTAAAGAACAGCTGTCTCCTTTATATGCGAGTCCAATATGAAATGTAGCGTATTGACCAGTAGTATCCCCTTGTAGATAGGTTCCACTATACTTCTTCAACAGAAGCAAATTATGAACAGAATTCCATTCCATGGAAAAAATGTTCGTTTGATCACAATGGAGAAATTTTATTGAATTGAAATCTTAAGAAATTTTGTTTTCAAAATACCCATCCACCATTTGCTTAGATCAGCTAAAAGTAATTACTTATATGAACCACAAATTTTTAAATTTTCAAATTGAACCATAAATTAAAATTTATTCATAATATCCGTAAAAATTGATACACTTTGACTGTTATTTTTTATACCTTTTTGATATTTTCTGAAAGACCCAAAAAAATGATGGACCGAGTGAGTGGTCTTGTTATCACTTAAACCAAAATCATTTAAATTTCTTTGTTTCAAAGAAGCAAAATTCAAAAAGTATAAACATCTGTAAATGGTTTTTAATTATGACCGTTAATTATCATTTTAGTGTATAATTTATTAATATTATTTTAATAATTTAAATAAAAAAAAGGAAAATTGTTTAAAGTAATTAAAAATATTCAAGGTTTATTCGTAGTCTTTTTCTAAAGAGATTGGTTTGGTATAAGTAAATTGAAGGTTTTATGGGAATAATGGGCTCTAACGAAAAAACAAAAAATTTATATCGTTTTATCTCGAAAATCAAAAGGGATAGAAACGAACACTTTTTTCAACAATGACAGGAAAATGCGTAAGAAATGTTTATTAAAAATTAGTGAGATACAAATATAATACCTATCGTCGTATATTTCGCAAACCCACATATGTTAGAGTATCTTCAAAAGAATAGTTTAGTAGAAAAAAACCGGATCGGAGCATTGGCACTTTCATCCCCCATACAATGGAAAACTTTGGATAAGAGTGGGGAAATGAAGCATGATTTTAAATCTCAAGTATTTTAAATTTTTAAATAAATAACTATGTATGTAATATGTACTTCCCTAACAAATTAAATATTTTTTATGTCATTAAAAAATTTGCTTATGATAACAAATATTTAGATTGTTTTTTCTAAGTACTTAAGTCTCAAATATTTACTTACATATCATATATTCTGATTTCTTTATCACATTTCCAAAATTTATAAGCCCCCACGGTGCATAACCTTGCAAAATTGCAAAGAAGTGCAATAAAGCGATAAAAAGTAGATTCAGGGACACAAAGAAACCTACATGAGATCTAGTATTTAAAATTTGTGTGGAGATCCACAACAAAATATTAGTATATTTTGTTGTGAGTCTCCACATAAATTGTACTATTTAGCGTTATTTACAATAAAAGCAAGTAAGAATAGCTATAGTCGGCCCGACTATATGATACTCTTCACTACTAAGGTCAAATATTGATCAACAATTTTACAAGTTTTTCTTAAGTCTAAGAGAAATACATACATAAACCATGTGCTATTTTTTTCAAAATTTCGAGATTTATGTCATTTCCGACTAAGGGCCTAAAATGGGAGCTAGGTTCAATTGTGGATAGATTATTACCAAATTTCGGTTATTGGTTTATATATACAAAATATTTCTCTGTGCAAAGTTTTAGTAATAAAATGCATTTATTTTCAGATTTATAAGCGTTTCAGTGCTTTTAGGGGTATTTAAAATTAGAGAAAGTGAAAAAGTGTTCTGTATGGGAGGTACGGTCAAATATGGCCCGATTCCTACAAAATTAGGTACACTTATTAATTTGTGCTAAATATTATTAAAACACAACTGAACTTGTGGCTGTAAAGGACCAAAAACTCTATTCCGGAAAGGCAACCCTATGAGAGGTACCCGAAATAGTAAAAGTATGTCGTCCTTGGACCAAAATTTTAGCCTGGGCCAAATTCCATCAAATTATCGTTAAACGTACGACCTGTATATCGTTAAAACGGGCGGATATCGAAAAAAAAAACAACTCAGGGAGTGATTCTGAGTCGATTGGTATACTAAAAGGCGGGTCTTAGACCAATATTTCTATGCGTTACAAACATCAGCACAAACCCAATATACCCTTTCCACCTATGGTGGCGTAGGGTATAAATAGCTGATAAATTCTAAGAAAAATTAAAAAAAAATTAATAACAAGTAAGAAAGTGCTATAGTCGGTCAAGCCCGACCATACGATACCCTTCACCACTAAGGTCAAAGGTGTTCTTTTTACTATTTAAAGACAAATATTTGCTAATTTTTGCCATCATTACACATTTAAGCTGTTTCCGTCATTTGGACTTATATGGGAGCTAGAGTCAAATGTAGACCGATGATCTCGAAATTTGACGGATTGATTACAGTTGTTGCAAAAATTATGTATGCAAAAAATAAACTTAAAATTCTCATTATCTTCGGATTTACGAGCCTTTTAGTCCCATTTAGTGGGTTTTGAGAAAAGAGTTTGTATGGGAGCTATGGTCAAATGTGAACCGATTTCAACGAAATTTGGTACATTTATTTAGGTTTACATAAGCCGTATATGATTTAAATTTCGTGAAAAAATATTGATTTTTGTGAATTTCAATAGCCATGGTCCCATTATCAAACAAATGATTTGTGCCAAATTTCATCAAATTATCTTTAGAATTGCGACCTGTAGTTTGATTACAAGGTTTACATGGGGGTCCAGCCAGCCAGACGGACGGACGGACATCGCTAAATCGACTCAGAAAGTGATTCTAAGCTTATTGGTATACTAAAAGATGGGCCTAAGACAAATATTTCTATGCGTTACATACATCAGCATAAACTTAAAATACCCTTTCCACCTATGCTGGTGAAGAGTATAAAAATAATTAAAGTTCTTATGAAGAAATGACACATGAGTCAAAGGCTCTCCCTTTTAAAAAGCTGCCTAATCTACTAGCTTAATGCTCCCTGCAGCTTACAAACAAAGCTCTGTCTACCGACATGCCACCAGCATCGGTAGCAGTTGGCACAGGCTCATTCTGGGGCCAAATCATTGAATGCGATAACGCTCGAAAGATATTTCCTAATTTTTTATGTAGCATACTTTTAGGATAATATAAATAAAATATAACATGTAAGGCTCACTACATTGTAAATTATTTGCCTAAGGTTCCCTAATAGTAAAATAATTCCATTTAAATTAAATGTTTTGACAAGCAAGTGGATATGTTTAGATATCAAATTTATTAAACTTTTAGCAAAATAAATTATTTTGAAAATCCCTAAGGTATGTTACACAATATTTGCTTAAAAGTCTGCGTTTTCGACCGATATCGAATGCGGCGATTTGGACCCTGACTTCATTTGTTTAACTTAATCGAAAATAAACCAAACCAAAAAGCCTTAAACATGAATCATAAATTAACAAAAAATTTAAATTTTTGAAATATCTGGGGTTATAAAACAAATAAGTTGCAACTAAAAACAAGCAGAAGCGGATACCCATAAAATACGAGACCTCTTCCAATCAGTGCATAAACTAACAAACTCCATATTTTCTTTAATAGATGGCAACGTTGAAATTTCTACTTCGAAAGTTAAACAAAATTTACTATTTGGGGGTTATACCGTAAAACTTTTAATCGCGCCACCTCAAACATTTATGCTCCAGTGTTTAACATCAGAAAGACAATGGATTTGGCTCTGCACAATTGAATATCTCTTAATAAAGTCCCCGGTTCCAACAGTATACCTTAAGAATTGTGTAATATCGGGCAACTGAAGTCATAGAGTTGCTTGCAACAGTACAAAAGTCAACATATCTTTTACACGATCAATAATATATTATGTGTATTTTGTAGGCGACAAATTAGATGTGGTCTCAGAAGCGAAATCATTAAGAGGCGTGCAGAGTTCAGATCCCTCCTCAATAATATTTGGACCGCATACTCTTATTTCACAAGAAAAATTGAACGCAGCCAATAAAGAATCAAACTTCGCAAGTCTTCATCGCTGCTTACGAATATTCATGCTCATCTTATCGCCGAATACAGATTTATGATAGACCACAACCAGAAGGTTTAGAACTGCGACGGCGCAAGTGGATTGGTCTTGCCCTTAGAAAGTCCCAAGCTAATATCAGTCAGCTCTAGATTAAAGTCAGCATGAATAGTTATTACGTGGAGACTACAGGCAGTCGCAGATTTATTGGAAGAAAGCTACACATTGCGGAAATTTAAAGAAATTTGTAAATATAAGATATATTCATTTTAATTTTCTTGGTAGAATCATATGAAGATAGGGTTTGCAAAAAAACCGTGAAAATGAGAAACCGCGGTTTCGGTTTTAAAACACCCAAAACCGACCGGTTTCGGTTCGGTTTTCGGTTTTTTAAATAAAACTATTTCAGCTTATATTTGTAGAAAAACTTAGATAACTTCATATTTAATACTAAAATTCAGGAAAATAATTCAGGTTTTTTAAATATGAGGGATTTCTTAAATAAGTCTTGTTTCTTTTGGAGAAACTGCAGAGCCCCTTTAGCGTGAATAATATTTGCATCCGAGCGACAAATTGCTTCAATAGTAATTTTTACAGATAGCAACGATTTTAAAAAATTTACAATTTCAAAATCGATAGAATGAAGCAAACCTAAGGTCGATAGCATTTCTTAACTCTCATGAATACTTTATTCACGATTATGATGCTTTTTAACACTTGTTTGTAAAATATTATAACGAACTGACGAACTTTTGAAATACCGAACAGTTTTCCTTACAACCTCTAGGTTCAAATGTATATGGGCAATCGGTTTTAAATGAGTCAAAGTTTCATCGTCGCCGTCTTCAAAATTGATTTTCAGATACAAATTTGATATTGGCTGCTGCTCCATCTATAGTACATGCTACGATGTTTGTATCAAGTGAAATATTAAACTCCATTAGCCTTTGTCTAATAAAATTACACGTTCCTAAAATACGGCCCAGGTTATAAAATTTACCATGATTATCGTGAATATTTACGTTCATATACCGTCTTCCCCTTACACCTGTCCATTCGTCCATTGTAAACACCTTTTGCTTGTTTCATTCTTCTGCTTCATTAAATAGACAAATTACGTGCAAATTTACGATAAGCTAATGTTATTTCTGAATAATACCAACAAAAAATTATGAAAAATAAATAGCTAAAACCGCGGTTTTTTCTACGGTTTTCGGTTTTGAGGCATAAAAAACCGAGGTTTCGGTTAAAACCGAACTGCAAACCCTATATGAAGACCATTTATAAGCAAATGCAACATTTTGTTGTGGACCTCCACATATATTTTTAAATGCACACATAATAAATTCTATAAAAATACTATAATAAAGTTGCATTAAATTATAGATTACAACCTATTAAAACACATTTTAATATTTAGTATAAATTTAGAAAAATAAACAAGTGCAAATTAATCAAAAGAAAACATTTCAAAATATTTTTATAGGAAAAAAATGGAAAATTTGGCGCGTGTCTACAAATGTTACTAAGCCATTATCATATAAATTACACAGGAAATAATATTAATTTTTTTGTTCAGTCTAGAGGCCAATCGACCACTAAGGAATGAGCTCTAACAGAATGACGTGTATTGCGAAAAAAAGTCCGAGTTTTGGAAACGAGTTCCCTGATTTCGTTAGAGTAACGGTGGTCCAGTAAATCCAGGTTGTCACCGATGAGAGCTTTCGCCCTAACCCGCTCTCGGTAAAGAAGCTCCAAAATAGACTTTGAAACACAGGCCCATACATACGAGTTGTATTCCATTTTCGGTCTAATGTAGGTGGTGTAAATTGTAAGGAGATCAGATGGAGTGAAGTATCTCCTGCACCGTTTTAGAAAACCGAGACACTTGAATCGATTTGGCCACCATATATTAAGGATTTGCCGCAATCATTTGTGCGTTTCCAAGTTTCGCAGCCGTAATACAAGATGGACTTGACATTCGAGTTATATATTCGTAACATAGTTCTTGTTAATATTTGCCGAGATTTCCAAATAGCTCGGAGAATGCCGATACCAAACTACCAAGATATTGAAAGGTACCTACACATCCAATAACCACGTTATCCACATTGATGTGTGGCGACGGGTTTGCGCTATATCCTACAGGCATAATCTTTGTCTTGGAAATATTGATTTCCAGCCCAGCTGCCTGAGATTTAACAGTAATAGCGCTAGTGTTTTCTTGAAGGTGACCTGAGCTTTGGCTTAGAAGACATACGTCATCGGCGTATTCCAAGTCCTCGAGTTGTTTAAAGGGTGTCCAGTGGATACTACGTCTACCATTCAGTGCCGTGCGCATTATATTGTCGGTGACAAGGATAAAAAGTATGGGTGATAAGATACATCCTTGTCTTACTCCAGTAGTAACTTCGAACGGATTAGACAATTTACCTTTATGCAGAATCTGGCACTTAAAGTCCATGTACATTACCCGAATTTGGTTCAGAATTGTCGTTGGCATGTTACGGTTTTCTAAAATTCTCCATAGATAGCTCCTGTTGACACTGTCGAAGGCCTTCATAAAGTAGATAAACGCTAGGTAGATGGGGCTGCGGAATTCATTACATTGCTCCAATACTATTCCTACTGCGTTAATTATATCAACACAAGATCTATTCTCTCGGAATCCAAACTGATTTTCGCGGAGTGTTTCAGAAACTACGTCAGACGTTCTATTCAAAATTACACGACTTAGTATTTTGCTCGGTATTGGAAGAAGTGTTATTCCCCTGTAGTTATTGCAGTCTTTGGAGTCACCCTTTTTTGGGATTATTTAATGTTGACTGGATGTGTTCCATCCATCGTATTAATTGTTCATCCGGGGTTGAGAGAAGTGTACCACTACTACTCAGGATAGGACTGTTGGTATAGGTAGGTTTGCCACACAACGCCCTTGATATATTGTATAAGGTCCTCATGTCGCCTTTACTTGCAGCTGACTCAGCTTGGCTCGCTTGCTCATCTACCCACATTGTCTTGTTCCTCCTTGCAGACTTTTTTATTCTGTTGGATAGGTCACGGTTTATTGTACTAAGCTCCTCAACATCCACGTTTGCATTTGAAATTGTATTTTTTATGTTTTTACGTTGTTCAACCTGGTCCCATGTTGTTTGGATGAGCCATAATTTCCTTTTATGGTCTTTGAAACCTAAAGTTTGTTGACCAACCTTATTGTACGTCTGAGTTCCCTTGCGGCCCTAGGGAACCCATACTGGCGGTCCCTTAGTAGGTTGTACTCTCAAAAACTTTGGAGAGTGCAGAACAAATTGCAATTTTGCCGTAATTTTCAGGGTTTTAAAAGGGTGTGGTTAAACCCTTTTAAGGGATTGGCGTGACATTATCATCCCTCCAACACCGAGGAAATGCACCAGCATGGTACAGGGTGCTGAAAAAGTTTGCTAATGGACAAACAAGCTTCGAAGACCTGTGCTGGAATGCCATTCGGCCCTTTAGAGTTATTTATATTTGACATAGATACAGATATTCTTAGAGCTCGAGCAGAGGTTGGGTGCTTTCCGGCAAGCGAGAATTTCTTGCAAATAATTCAGCTATCAACCGGGTCTGTGAATTTTTTGGACATCCGTTAAAAGAGAAGAAATTGTAGTGCCGCAATGCCACTGCTAAGAAAAGTGCAGAATACAGAGCAACTCTGCAGTCAGTAGTTACGAAGTCGAACTTTAGAAAAATATAGAAGGGAGGTAGAAAAGAAACGTGTGTTTAAGGAAGTTGAGGTGTATAAGAGTCGAATCTCGATCTCTTCAATATTGCGTTAGAGAAAATCCTGCGAGGTGTTGCTGTTAAAACAAGTGGAACAGCTTTTAACAGAAATTTGTTTACCTTAGTATCGCCCTTAATATAAATAACGACATAAGTTCTGAAACCAAATGTAGAATCATACTTGCCAACAGAAGCTATTTTCGCCTAAGCTGGCAACAAAGAAATTAAGCTCTTTCTACAAGAACTGAAGTTATATAACGGGTAGTATAAAACACAGAGCACTTGCACAGGCGGATGAAGCTATTCTTGGAGTGTTTGAGAGAAAAATTCTACGAAAAATCTTTGGACCCGTCTGCTTCCACAATGAATATCCACATCGAATGAGCCATATGAGCTATACCCTGACATCGACATAGTAAAACACGGCTGAGTGGCCTAGCACATGTTGTGCGAATGGATGCAAATACGTTAGCAAGAAAAGTTTGAACACTATTCCCAGGAAACTCGTAGAAGAGGACTTCCGAAACTTTGAAGGATTGACCTTTCCTTCAATGTCTCGGACGTCCTCTTCTACGAGTTTCCTGGGAATAGTGTTCAAACTTTTCTTGCTAAAGGTCAAGTAGAGAAAAATCTTTTAAAGCTTGGAATTCGAAATTGGGAAATATGCGCACAAGAATCGAAGTTCATGGAATTCTAAAATATGCTAGGCCTTTGAACTTAACTGATGGTAAATATAGGCCATTTAGGTAAGTAAGTACTTTACACCGATTGAGGCAGTTTTTTCTGAAAAAAAAACCGGCTACAATTTTCTTCAAATTGCTTAAACAGTTTAATTTCATTACATTTGAATTAACATTTATTTCGTTATGTGTAATTTAAGAAAAATGTCCATTGTAATCATCATGACTTTGTATGAAACTTGTAATAAAACAAAAACAGATTTTTTCCGGAAAAAATAAACACGTCTGATCTAAATGTATAGTGATGTTTTGTTAACCTAAAGAATCTGTCATTATAATGACAGATTCTAGGCGCCAATATTGATTTGAAATGTCTTTATCTCGAACACCTCAACTGCTTGTTTTGCTAAAAATTGAGGGTGGTGGGGTTAAACAAATTTAGAAAATACTAATAAATATTACATTTTTTGTGAGATTAAATTTCAATCTTTTGTTCTAAAGATTAAAAAATAAACTTTATTCCCCATTAAATGTGAATTGAAAAACAATAAATAAATATTAAAATTATTTTGAAAACAACTTATGTATGTCAATACTTAAACATATAAACGGATCAAATTTAGTACTTTTTTCAATAAGAAATATTACTGGAGACTTCTGAACCCGATGTCTGATTTAATGATATTTTGAAGATTCTTATATTATCCCCCAATATTTCAGCATTCAAATGACACAAATTTAACTTTCATTTATCATTCTGAATAATCTAAATTTGTTCAATATTACTTAAACGCAATATTTGGAGGTATTGCCAAAAATCTTAAAATTTTGAATAATTCATTAAAATCTGTACGTCACTTTTGACTTTTCGAATAAAAATAAACATTAATTTTCATCATCTCCATCATCACTGACGGACGTAACATAATGATGCAATGTCATGTGCGAGTTTAATGAATTCATAAAGAAACGAAAAAGAAATTGTTTTAATTTTGTAATGGAAAATTATAGGTCAAGCAATACTTGAGTATATGAACAATTCATACAATTTCAAGTTTCATTAAATACGAGTATGTATTTTTAAAAATAACTTTTGCAAATGAGCAGATAATGTTTAAAAATAAAAATCACAAGTTCTGGGCTTCTTAAAAAAAAAAACAGAATGGAATGCCATTAAAAATTATCAGATAATGTACATTTTTTCTTGTAATGAATATAATATTTATCAATGCATCAAAAAGTTTTAACCCTCATATCATTGTCTTCTTCTGTCATCCTTGAATCCCAGTGGAGCATATGGCCTCAATAGAGCGGTTCGCCTTCCATACAAGAAAAAAAAGTTGTGTCAGTCACCCCCTAGGATTAAAGGTAATATTAAAACAATTCTAAAAAATTTGTTTTTATTTTTTTACCACGCCTACAAATGCCGCCCTTTTAGTATTTTGTTTACTGTGTAGCCATTTTAAGTCCGATCATAACATTTTATATATCGGTGTTCGCGGATCTTCAAGGGCTACATTTCTTGCTTTGATAGTTTTTTTCTACCACGTGAATTTATAGTCATAACTTTTAAAAACTAGATTTGTACTCGATTTGATTAGGGTGGGTACGAATCGAATTTTAAAAAGTTATGACTAGAAATTAACGTAGTAGTAAAACACTATCAAAGTGAGAAATGTAGCCCTTATAGAGCCGTGAACAACGATATATATAGTGATATGATCGGACTAAAGACGGCGACACAGTTAACAAAATACAAAAAGGGCGGTATTTGTAGGCGAGGTAAAAAAATAAAAAAAAATATTTTTATATTTATTTTAACATTATCTTCAATCCTAGGGGGTGACTGACTCAAATTTCTTTTTCGAACCATTCTAGGGCCTCAACCATTCTTTTATATCGAACTCTATTGCGAGTTGTTAGGCATACGTCATTCCGTGAAGAGTTTGCTGCTTACAACTCCGTATCTATTGAACCAACACGACGGCCGCTACCCTGTGGATTTAAACGAAGCGCTTGTCGAGTAATGTTGGTATTTGGCCTTTTAAGCGTATGGCCTATCCACCGCCATTTCCAATGACATATCTTTACAGAAGTAGGGATTTGGTTTGTCGCGTTTAGTAGATCTTCATTTCTTATGCGATTCGGCCACAATATATTAAAATTTTGCCGCAAGCATTTGTTTGCAAAGGTTTGTAGGCGCTTATCGAAGGCCCTATGCTCCACTGGGAGTCAAGGATAACAGAAGAAGAAGAATCGATGGCATTTGTTAGTTTCCAAGTTTCGCAATCGTAATATAAGATCGACTTGACATTCGAGTTGTAATTCGTTACATAGTTGTTGTTGATATTTGCCGAGGTTTCCAAATAGCTAGAAGAATTCCGAATGTAGATTTTACCTTATTAATACGAGATTCAATATCCCCGTCGGCGCCACCTTTTGTAGATACAAAACTTCCAAGATAATTAAAGGTACCTACACATCCTATAACCTCATTATCCACATTGATGTGGGTCGACTGCCCGAGATTCAATACTGGCAGCGTTAGTTTATCTTGAAGGTGACCTGAGCTTTGGCTTAGAAGACATACGTCATCAGCGTATTCCAAGTCCTCAAGTTGTTTAAAAGGTGTCCATTGGATTCCGTGTCTACCATTCAGAGCCGTGCGCATTATGTTGTCGATGACGAGGATAAAAAGTATAGGTGACTAGATACATCCTTTTCATACTGCAGTAGTTACTTCGAACGGATAAGACAATTTACCTTTATGTAGGACCCATCATTTAAAATCCAGATACATTGCCCGAATAAAGTTCAGAATTTCCGATGGCATGTTACAATCTTCTAAAATTCTCCATAGATAACCCCTACTGACACTGCCGAAAGCCTTCATAAGGTCGATAAACGCTAGGTAAATGGGGGTGCGGAATTAATTACATTGCTCTAGTACTATTGTCATTGTGTTGATTAGGTCAACAAAAGATCGGTTCCCTCTGAACCCAAATTGATTTTCGCGGAAACTGTATCGGATATTCTGCTCAAAATGACTAGACTTAGTATTTTGCTCGGAATTAGAAGAAGTGTTATACCCCTGTAATAATTGCAGTCTTTGGAGTCACCCTTTTTTGGTACTTTGACTAGTATTCCTTCATTTCAGGTGGTTGGCAGAGTTTCTTCTTGCCATATTTTAAGCACAAATGGGTGCCACAGTCTCGCCGATCGTTCATCATCACATAAAAGCTTTTCCGCTGTGATATTGTCATTGTCCGGGGAATTGTTGAGCTTAAGGCTTTTAATGGGGTTCTTCACTTCTTGTATTGTTGGCGGATTGTCTGGAATTTCATTGAAGATACTGTCATGGCTGGTTTCATTATGCACTTCCGCCAGTGCTTCCAATCCAATAAGAATGTTTAATGTTGATTTGAAGTGTTAAATCCATCGTATTAATTGTTCATCCGGGGTTGGGAGAAGTGTGCCGCTACTACTTAATATAGGACTGTTGGTGTAGGTAGGTTTGCCACACAACGTATGGTCTTTGAATTCTAGAGTTTGTTGTTATTGTACGTTCCCCGAACGTTCACCTTGCAACTGTCGTTGCTGTTAGCAAACATTATGGAAGTAATAAAGTCATTTCGATGTGTCTCTAATTCCAGTTTTCCCCACATCAAGTTTCCGAATTGCCTTCGCTGTATCAGACCCCAAATCCGCAACCTTTAATCGAATTGTACATATAACTTTCAGCTGTCTGCTCACGTCTCGAGCGTACATCAAGTAAAGATGATCGACACTTACAGTTGATCAAAATGTGACCAGTTTGGTTCTTTGTAAAACCGTTCGGCGATATCCAAGCCATTTTATGATGTACTTTATAAGAGAAAATGGTACCTCCCACAACGAGTTTCTTTTAGTAAATGGGTTAAAATGTTTGACATTTAAAGAGCTAAAATACAAACTACATGCATATATACATATCGTCATGTAAAAAGCCCTAACTCACACTTTTTTCGGTATTGATTTTTTTTCTGATTCCAATGCATTTAACGCAAATACACCTCCTCCCAAAAATTTAAGGCAGTTTTATTAAAATTAGCGGTTATTTAAGAAATTTTCTAAAAAGCCCTAACTATTTATTAAAAAAACTATATTTTTTGAAAGCCCTATCTCGCCAAATTATGTATCGTGGCATCAACAAATTATAGAAAAAATTCGAGTCTTAAAGCTTTTGGTTGGATGTGTAATGATTTCTTATATTTAACTTTTGTCGACAACATTTTTCGGATAGAAAACTTTCAATATAAAAAAAGCTTTACCTATATTAATATCTTTAACTTTCTACTAAAATATTCCACATCAAAAGCTTAACAATAAAAAAGATGTCATCATTTGTCTAAGGTTTTCTTATATAAAACTTTCGATGTCGAAAGGTATTCTTTCTATAATAAACTTTCAATATCGAAAGATTTCTTATATACAACATTTGTCGTCAAAATATTTAAGATAGAAAATTTTTTATATAAAACTTTCCTATAGACAAATTTCAATATCAAAAGCTTTCCCCATAGATAACTTTGATATCTAAAGCTTTTCTAAAAAAACATTTGATATTGAAAGATTTCTTATATAAAACATTCAATATCAAAACTTTCCCATAGGTAACTTTTGATATAAAAAGCTTTCAACTAAAAACGTTCCATATCGATATCTTTTCGGAAAAAGGAATTGCCTATATAAGAATTTCGATTTCGAATGGTTTCCTATAATAAACTTTCGATATTGAAAGACTTTCTATCAAAAGATTTCTTATAAAACTTCTATAAAGATTTCTTATAAAACTTCTATTTTGAAGACAAAAGTTATATATGTCTTTAAAATATTTCGGATTGAAAACTTTTTATAACAACAGATTTCCTAATGGTTACTTTTAATAACCAAAGCTTTCTACTAAAAACATTCCATATCAAGAGCTTTCCAATATAAATAATACCAATATCTAAAGATTTCCTATATAAATCTTTCAAGCTTTACAATATAAAAATGCCAAAATCTAAAGATGTCCTATTAATCATTCGATATGGAAAAACTTTATATAGAAAACTTTTGATTTCCTTCATAAAACTTTGAAAATCGAAAAATTTCATATGGAAAATTGTCAAACTTTCAATATCTAAAGCATTTCTATAAAAACAACATCGAAAGCTTTCCTATAGAAAACTTTTAACATCAAAAGATCTTTTATAGAAAGCATTCGCTATCGAAAGCTTTCCTATAGAAAACATTCGCCATGTAAAGTTTTCCTTAATATAATTTGTTTTGATCACTACAGAAAAAAGCTCTAAAGCTCTCTTATGCTCTAAAATGAGAATACAAAGAGCCCTATCACAGTTTATTATAATTTAATTCGATGTGGTTAAAATTTAGACAAAACTGATCCATTTCTATTTTTTCCCATACAAAAAAGTTTAAGAAAACATTTGATTTTCTTCATAAAACTTTGAATATCAAAAAATTTCATATGGTAAACATTCCAAGTCAAACTTTTAATATCTAAAGCTTTTCTATAGAAACAATATCGAAAGCTTTCCTATAGAAAAGTTTTAATATAGAAAGAAATCTAGTAGAAAGCATTCGCTATCGAAATTTTTCCTATAGAAAACATTCGCTATGTAACGCTTTCCTTAATATAATTTGTTTTGATCACTAAGGAAAAAAGCTCTAAATTACATGAAATGAGAATACAAAGGGCCCTATCTCAATTTATTATAATTTAATTCGATGTAAATAAAATTTAGGCAAACCCGAAAACACTTCCATTTTTTTCCCATACAAAAAAGTTTAACACTTTGTTTTTTGTTTTTATGTTACATAGAACATTTCTGGGGGGAGTTACGTTTTTATTATGGACTTCCGTAAAATAAGGTGCACCATAGTGTCCATATATGGTTGTTAAAAAATTGCACACAGCGTCTTTGCATATTTTTAGGCGTGTCGTCAAGGACACGAATTTTCGGGGAAAAACTGCAATAACTCCGAAATTACTTCATGGATTTCTAATGTTGATGGCTTAAAATAATAATACTTTAGTTTTCTTTTATATTCCATTAAATTTGTATACCCCTCACCACCATAGGTGAAAAGGGTATTATAAATTTGTGCTGATGTATGTAACGCATAGAAATATTTGTCTTAGATCCACCTTTTAGTATACCAATAGGCTTTAAATCACTTTCTGAGTCAATTTAGCGATGTCCGTCCGTCCGTCTGGCGGCTGGCTGGACCCCCATGAAAGTCTTGTAATCAAACTACAGGTCGCAATTCTAAAGATAATTTGAAATTTGGCACAGATCACTTTGGACCATGGCTATTAAAATTTGTTAAAATCAGTCCATTATTTAAGATACCTCTTATAGGTCCCACTTACCGGAATTGATATATTGGCCACAAATATAAATATTTTTTAATGACATTTAAAACAAATACTGCTTATGAAAAGTATTGTATTGTATTGTACCAAATTTCGTTGAAATTCGTAGACATTTAACTACAGCTCTCATATAAGTCCAAATGACGGAAACAGCTTAAAAATATAAGTTTTGAGAAAATATTTGTATGATGGCAAAATTTAGCAAATATTTGTCTTTATACAGGAAAAAGAACACTTTTGACCTTTGTGGTGAAGGTTTTCGTATGGTCGGGCTTGACCGGCTACAGCACATTCTGACTTGTTTTATATAATTTAATTCGATGTGGTTAAAATTTGGGCAATACCGTAAACACTTCCATTTTTCCCATATAAAAAATTTTCAAAGCTTGTTTTTATGTTTTTATGTTCCGGGGGTTTAATTTCCGTAAAATAAGGTGCACCCTAGTGTCCATATACGGTTTTATTTTTAAGAGTTACAAAATTGCACACAGTGCAATTGCACAAGATGCACTGCATGCGCTTATTTAAGAAATAATCGGGTGACATAATATTCAATCGATGCAACAATTAAATTAGGTACCCAATTTTGAATCGAATGTAAAAATTAAACTATATATTTGGAATTTGGACTTGTTTGTTATTTACTAAGATTATGGAATTTTTCTAAGTTACGAATATTTCTGAAATAGGTATCAGTATCACCTTGTAACAGGTCAATAAATTATTAATTTGGGAAACAAAGTTGTTAAAATCAAAACGCGTAAATAGCGATAAATAGTGCAAATATAAGTGATTTAAATTAATTAGTTAAAGTTTTTTTTTTTAAAGCAGTCCCTTCCCTTCAAAAGTATCTAATTAATTTAAATGAATTTAATTGACAAGTTATTGATAACCTTTAGGATCAAATTAGTTGTTGACCCATTTACAAAAGTAAACAAATAAGTGAATATATTTTATTATTATTATTATTGACAATCATTAAACTAAATTTTTGAAAATAACAAATTGTGGATTTTGATTTTTTTTTTCTTAATTGACAAAACTTTTGTTAAGAAATTTGAGGTCGCATTATCTTTATACGATTTTTTAAACGATTGTTTATTTTTCTTTTCTTTTTCTAAATCCCCTTAAATGAGTTTAACACAAATTTGCGCATTTAGTAGTAAACATTCATACATAGTTGCCAGAATTTAATTTTTCTTTTCAAAATCTCAAATATTTGCCAGTCCCTAACAAAATCAAATCATAAATCAAAAAATTTAAAATTATATTCAATTTTTCCCATCATTTCAAATAAAACAGTCAATAAATTAACAAAACTTTAAATGCATTATTATGTTTCCGGTTTAACGGTTTTTAAACATCTGGGCTTTCAACACAAAACTCAATTCTATACATGAACTGTTTTATGTTAACGTTCATTGATCTTTAGGCTTTCATTATTTTAATAAAATTTTAACATAACAATTGCATTCTAGAGTGAAAACGCGTAAAAATACTAATAATAAACAATAGCATAGGAAAGACTGATTCATTAAATTTGTCTACAAACTCGTTTTTGTTGTAAGTTTTGAATGGTCTGAATGACCGACCCCCCAATAGTTATCCGCCGCCAGCATTAAACGACTTGTATTGAGCAATTGCATTCATTTAAATTTCATTGATTATTGTGCCAGAAAATATTCAATACAATTAGATCCACTTGTACTCGTATATGCGTTTTCAAATTTCACTTTGAAACTGTTTAGAGCACCTTTTGAAAGATTTTGCAATTGTTTACTTTCTAAATATAACCAGAAACATTTCGAAATAGTTTAAAAATAATTCAGGGTCTTTTTTATAATATGATACAAATAACATTTGCGGGTAAGGATAAATTGGGTCTTGATTGTAACAGCAATCTGTGAGAATGTTTCTCATCTGAACAGGCCCGTATCTGTCCATTAGAGCGTCTCGACTTATATGAAAGAAAAAAAAGTTCGCCGTACACCACCGAATGTAAAGTATTGTTGTAAGACAGTTTCGAAAAAAATTTCCAATTTTTTTCGCCGCTCATTGGGGTCGCCAAAATACATTTTTCGTTATATTATTATTTACAATCTGATCCTAAAGCGTTATATATTGATGTTTTTGTCTCGAGGAGCTCAATACCTTTAATTTTTCTCAGATATCCAGTTGTTGTATTTATTCATCAGACCTCAGTTTCTACCACCCTAATGAACCACCCTAATATCAGAAAAGTATATATATATATATATATATACTTTTCTGATATTAGGGTGGTTCATTAGGGTATATATATATGTATATATATATATATATATATATATATATGTATATATATATATATATATATATATATATATATATATATATATATGTATATATATATATATATATATATATATATATATATATATATATATATATATATATATGTATATATATATAGTACCTGGTAGACCGAGCCTTGCTCGGAGCTTTATGATAAGCATTTTGAGGAAAATTTTAAAGTTTTTATATATTTTATATTATAAAGTGCTAAAATAAATTTAGAGGAAAGACATTGTAGAAATATTCAGTTAATTTTGAATTATTTGATTTATTTTGTCCGACCAACACATAGTTTGCATAGTTTACAGTTTAACTCATTTTGAATAATTTTGGAAATTATTCATATCAACAGAAACCTCTGTCGACTCATGCGCAACAACTTTGCTAAAGATTATAGTCTGATCAAATGCACAGTTTACGATTTAATTCATTTTGAGTAGTTTTATGTGGCGCCACCTGTCGGACTTTGCTTATTCCAATTCATAAACCTTCTTCGGCTTATCCGTAACAACTTTGCTGAAGATTATAGCATGATTAAATGTACAGCATACGATTAAATTGACTTTGAGTAAATTTCAGTAGCGCCACCTGTCGAAATTTCTTCATACCAACTAAGAAACCTTCGTCGGCTCATGTGCAACAATCTTTGCTAAAGATTGTAGCAAGATCATAGCATGATCAAATATACAGTTTACGATTTAATTAATTTTTAGTAATTTTCAGTGGCGCCATCTGTCGGAAATTAGTCTTATCAACTTTAAAACCTTCGCCGGCTTATCCGCAACATCTTCGCTAAAGAGCATAACACAATCGAATTCACAGTTTACTATTCTATAAAGAACATACATACAGACAAACATTCATTTGTTTAAAATAATACTAATTTTTCCCCCTTTTTATTCCCTAATTTCTAAAAGTTCCATATGTATATTTGATACTTTTTTGGTGCCAATTGAATTCGGTACATTTTTTTAAAACGCATTTAACAATGTATAATGTTCCTATTCATATTACTTTGGAGATGTTAAGTTATCATTTTATCCCTTTTTTACCCATTTTGGCTCCAAAATCAAAAAAGTACCAAATACGTGTTTCATGTTTTTTTACATCTATTGATTGCAGTACCAAGTTTCTTTCTATATTCTTTAGTTTAAAATATAAGAGTGGGTTAAAAAGGTGCCAAAAAAACTATTTTCACCCTTTTTTACCCCCTATCGGACATAGTTTCAAAAAAGTACCAAACACCTGTCCGCTTATTTTCAAAGCTGTTTAAAACGTAATTTTAATTTTGTTTCTATACCTATTACTTTAGGAGACATAGCGTTTTCGATTTTTTCCCCTTTTTACCCGTTTTTACCCTCTTAGAGGTAAAAGTTCCAAAAGTCCCTTCTTCTTCGACCTATACATCAAAAAAGATACCCACTGTCCAAATTTTATCAAAATCGTTAGAGCCGTTTTCGAGATAGCCATTCTATATATACATATATATATATATATATACAATTATTGCTCGTTTAAGAATATAAGATATATATATATATATATATATATATATATATATATATATATATATATATATATATATATATATATATATATATTTAATTTTTATAAGAAAATTTTGAACAATTTTAAACTTTTATAGAAATTTTTCAATTTTTTTTTTTAATTTACTATTTAAAGAAAATTTTCCAAAAATTACTTTTTACAGGAAATCTTTAAAAAATTTCATTAAATTTTCGAAAAATTACCTATAAAATGTAAATTTTCGAATAATTTCTTTGAAATTTCCTATAAAAAGTAAATTTTTAAAAAGTTTCCTATAAAAAGTAAATTTTTAAAAAGTTTCCTATAAAAAGTAAATTTTTAAAAAATTTCCTATAAAAAGTAAATTTTTAAAAAGTTTCCTATAAAAAGTAAATTTTTGAAAAATTTCCTATAAAAAGTAAATTTTTGAAAAATTTCCTATAAAAACTAAATTTTTGAAAAATTTCCTATAAAAAGTAAATTTTTAAAAAGTTTCCTATAAAAAGTAAATTTTTGAAAAATTTCCTATAAAAAGTAAATTTTTGAAAAATTTCCTATAAAAAGTAAATTTTTGAAAAATTTCCTATAAAAAGTAAATTTTTGAAAAATTTCCTATAAAAAATAAATTTTTGAAAAATTTCCTATAAAAAGTAAATTTTTGAAAAATTTCCTATAAAAAGTAAATTTTTGAAAAATTTCCTATAAAAAGTAAATTTTTGAAAAATTTCCTATAAAAAGTAAATTTTTGAAAAATTTCCTATAAAAAGTAAATTTTTGAAAAATTTCCTATAAAAAGTAAATTTTTGAAAAATTTCCTATAAAAAGTAAATTTTTGAAAAATTTCCTATAAAAAGTAAATTTTTGAAAAATTTCCTATAAAAAGTAAATTTTTGAAAAATTTCCTATAAAAAGTAAATTTTTGAAAAATTTCCTATAAAAAGTAAATTTTTGAAAAATTTCCTATAAAAAGTAAATTTTTAAAAAGTTTCCTATAAAACGTAAATTTTTTAAAAATTTCCTATAAAACGTAAATTTTTGAAAAATTTCCTATAAAACGTAAATTTTTGAAAAATTTCCTATAAAACGTAAATTTTTGAAAAATTTCCTATAAAAAGTAAATTTTTGAAAAATTTTCTATAAAAAGTAAATTTTTGAAAAATTTCCTATAAAAAGTAAATTTTTGGAAAATTTCCTATAAAAAGTAAATTTTTTTAAAAATGTCCTATAAAAAGTAAATTTTTAAAAAATTTCTTATAAAAAGTAAATATTCCCCAGGTTTTTTGAGGGTTAATTTCTAAAAAAATATTTGTTAGTTTGAAACAATAGCCATTTTGAGCCCATGGGTACGCAAGGGTTAATTTGTATAAAAATATAATAATAGGCTTCTTTGAACGATTTGTTGAATTTGTATTTAAATATAATTTTACTACCTTTTTTACTTTTGACCATGGTAATAATAGGGTTAATGACATTCGATTTCAACGCGCCTAAGGACCAACATTTTTTGTAAATAAAGGAATTCCAAAGTTAGACATGATTTATCATTTAATTGCTTGTTAGTTTTAAATAGTTCAGTTTTGTTTAAATATAATCGAATTTACTTAGTTTTTTTCCATGTTGGAAAATGGTACATTTTTCTCAGGTTGGTTTCAAAAAATCATTTTTTAATTTATCGGAAATTTTGTTCAACAAATATTTTTAATTTAGAATTTACTCACAAGTGTGTTAAAATAGACAAATGGAAGAATAAAACTCAAAAGAGTTTATGTCGATATCTTGAACTATTTCACCGTACCTGTGATTTGAAATGGTCGAATTTCGAGAAAATTACAACTTTGTTCATAATTTCAGTTGATCCTTGGTAAATTTTACTTGTGTTTTGTTTTAATAAAATATATTATGAATATTATTGCTAAATTTATGAAAAATCAATAGTGAAAAGCTTTTTACCAGGATCAAAAGCGAAATTTTGAAATTTTTAATTTTTTATTGCAAAATCAGTGATTTTAGAAATTTTAAAGAAAATTTCAACAAAAATGCTAAAAAGTTATAATGTTTAACCCTAAACAGACTCAAAAATAAGACAAGAAAAATATGGGTCTTTTTATTCCCCCATGTCCGTTTAGGGTTAAAACATTTTTTTTATATAAAAATCTTAGTTCTGGTAAAAAGTAATTACCTTTTTACATTTTTGTCGAAATTTGCTACAAAATTTATAAAATCCCGTGACTTTATCATAAAAATTTCAAACATCCAAATTTTCACTTTCGTCCGACCTGAGAAAAATTTATAATTTTCCAGTTTTCTTTAATATTTCATTATTTTTTCTTGTAAAAATAGTTTATTTTTGGTTGAAATTTCTCAAAAATAAAAAATAACCCATTTTCAACATACAAATTGGCTCTTAAGCTTTGGACCCGATTCCCATAGAATTGAGCGAAAAAAATTCACCGAAATAGAGAACAAAAATAAGTGAAAATGGGGGTCTAAGGCAGTGAAGGGATCTTGAATTTCATCTAATTCTGTTCAGAATTGCGACTTGTACGTTGAGAAGAAAAGTAGGTGAAAAAATGGGGTTCTAAGGCAAGTACCACAAGGATTCGAAGGCTTTCGAAATTCTTTTGATTTTTTCTTATCTTTATAAAACTGAACTATTATTTGCACTTCGATGTATAAATACCACTGTGCGACGTGGTCTCAAGTTCGACCCCCGGCTAGACCTACTTGATAAAAATAAACTTTCAAAACAAAAGCAGTTCACTTCATAACTCAGCTAGCCACTGGATATTGAGTATTATGTGGGGTTTATATAACTCAAGCGGCTGACGATTGAGTGAAATTTACACGTGTTTTGTTATTGTAACAAAAACAAAATACATGTAAATTTCACTCAATCGTCAGTCGCTTGAGTTATATGAACAACACATTAGGCTATGTAAAACTTCTCTAACTAATGAATTTGCCATTCAGAACCGAAGTTAAAACGTAGGTCCCTTTCAATGAGTCTAAAAATAGAATCTGATGCAGCTTATTGCCTGAGAGAAGAACCCCCTGTTCCACTTGCAATGTCGTGGGAATTATGTACATATGTTTGTACTTGTATTTTGGGAAATTTGGGTAAGCATAAAAAAACGAGGCAGCAGAAGAGTCAGAAGGACGTGGGAAACACCGTATGAAGCTCGAGATGAACTTAGAATCTGAAGGACAATCTGCCCCCAACAGAACCAAACGTGGCTTCAAATAATTTCTAACTATGAAATTGTCATTGTTGCTAGACCACTTTAAGGTGACCGATAGGAACGCTAGTCTTATCATTTTGGCTACAGTAGAAGCTCTCGGAGAGGATCCCAAACAATATAAGATCTACAGAAGCGTTATCCATAAACAGCGGAAAATAAAAAATACACGGAATAAATTCAAGACAGACTTAAAAACCCCAAAAAGAGAGTGTTTGCGTGCACTGGGATGGAAAACTACTACCAGCTATCCTCAAAACAGAGCAGAAAGAACGGGTTGCTGTTCTGGTATCACATGGGACTAAAGAACAACTCCTGGGCGTTCCTGAAACTGACAGTAGCTCAGGGGAGCAGCAAGCCCTCGCAATGTAGGAATGGGGTCTCGGTCATGGCTATGAGCTTCGATACAACAGCATCAAGTACTGGAAGACTCAATGGGGCATGCAATCTCCTGGAGCAGTTGTTAGGTCGTGAGCTCCTGTAACTAGCGTGCCGACACCATGTTTTAGAAGACTTGTTGAAATTGGTTTTTGACTGCAAGTTTAGAAGCACTGAGGGGATGACCCATTCATATATAATAAATTGTATTAGAACTATTAATTTAGGTTATGGTAAGGGGATAGATAGAGTAGTGTTTATTGACATGTGATTTTAACTTCCCTATATTACAACTGGCACTGAAGTCTTCTAGGGGGAGCAAATTCTACATACCTACCTACGGCCAAATAACATTTTTCCCTATAGTGTGTTTTTCGACCTACTGGCCAATCGTCCATGAAGGTATGGACTCTGACAGATAGAAGTGTATTGCAATTCTAAAGTAGTAATGATGGAACATTGTAAGCAAGAAACTATTCTGAGATTATTTCAAAATCGCAGATTTATGATTCAAAATCACTAAGTTTTAATAGGTTTGCTCCGTGCCACACTCTATCAAACGCCACAACTTTAATTTTGCATGATGAAGGGTATTATATGTTCAGTGTTTACCGACTTTCTTACTCAAATATATTGTGTATTCCAAATTATTGAAAAATAAAAACATAAAAAGAAATTATGTACATATGTATTAAGTTTAGGGTCATAAAAAACACGTGTAGCCTCCACTAAGATCATATGAAGGTTAATACATTTTCGTATACACAATTGTATTAGTTTGTGAGTTTTCACAACAAACTTTCAAAGTTGTTTGATAACCTGAATGAAATTTAAGCTTTTAAACGAAAATTTCCCCTTGTCTGGTTTTGTGTGGCCTCTGAAGTGAGAAAGCTTACTACAGTCGTGTACAGCAAATGTTCCCACGGTTAGATTTTTTTGGGTCAGTATTCCAAAAGAAGATATATCTAATATACAATATTCCCTTGTCACAGTGTCTGACAGAAGTCTTCAGAAAAATAAGAAATCCAACCACCAAAGATGGATCATTCTCCTTCATAACAATGTTAGATCGCGCGCATCAACTCAAATAATGAGTCATTCGCCCAGTAGTCCTGGTTTGGCACCTTGCGACTACAAGCGGAAGTCTGTCTCGAATCTAGCGGATCGCTATACAAACGTGGCCTGCATTTTTGGACTCATCACCCAACGACTTAGCACTTACGATGTTTTAAGCATGGAAAGAAACAACATTAAAGAATAAAAGTACTAATCTATTTGGAGGTGCCTAATCTGTGCGAGAACATTCTGATGAATGAAACCAATTCTATCCGAAATTTGAGGCCCTATGCTTAACTGGATGTCAAGGATAACATAAGAAATTCTCAGCAGCCCTCAGAAGTAAGACTTCATCCCACTATTAGAAAAGGAAATTAGCTTGTCTGGAGGTATACACGCACGGATCCAAGTCAAAGATAGGCGTAGGGGCGGGTTTCTTCATTCCACTATTAGAAAAGAAAATTTGCTTTAGGCTCCCTGATCATCTTCAATCCGAGATATTGGTCATACATAAAGCAGTCGAATGGTTAAGATACCTCAGAATAGGCGCAGAGATATATGTCTCTGTATCAACGGGCTGTCATAAAATGCCTATATATTGTTCACACGACATCTGTTCTTACCCGCGAAAGCCAGGCATTTCTTAACGAGATGGCGAGATATTGCAATATCAAACTTTTCTGGGTAACTCCACAGCGGACAAACTTGATAAATCCGGTGTTCTCCTGAGTCAAAACAACAATTACGGGCTTACCGCTATCCGCCTGCAAATCAATAATTTGGCAATTTCTTTACGCGCCAGCGCAAAACAATTAGTCATTGGAAACCATTTGTTCAATATCCAGGCAAACACGGCCCACTTACAACATTAAACGTTCCAAATACTTGATATCTCTACCTCGCCACAGACTCCGCAACCTAATCTCTACCTTAACAGGTCATTGCGTTTTTGGGCTGCATGCCAGAAGACTTAACCTTCAACACCATGACTACTGTCGCAGTTGTCACAAAATGGAAGAGGAGGAGACAGTAACTCATCTTCTCTGTCACTGCTCCGCTCTTTCAACTTGAAGGGCTCTTTATTTGGGGGCGTATTTTCTGCATGATTTATCAGATCTAGCGGGTATTGACATTCGTAAAATAGACTCATTTATCAGGGGTACAGGCTGGCTTGATAAGCCTCTCACCGATAGCCTGGAATAATTATTTTTTGTTTTTCTTTTCCAGTCTATCCCTTGCAGGTACCACAAATGAACCCTTTTTAGGAGCCAAGTTATGCTGACTTAACATTTTTATCGCCACGACGAGAAATTATGCGGCCAGGAAATGTCTCTTGCAATAAAGCTATATTCGCTCGAGTTGTGTGGCATGTGGCACCGTCTTGTGGAAACCACATATTCTCAAGTCGTATTCTTCAATAATATGCCGTAAGATAGTCCTTATTCCTGAGAATGACGAGGAATCGACACATTCGGATCTTCGGCAATACTTTCACTTACAGCAGCGATATTTTCAGCAGCACGAGCGAAACGATGATGCACAGTCCTTCAATATTTGTAAATTTCTTCACAATTTTGCCAATTGCTTGCGTAATTGGGCGATTATGTAAACCATAATCTCCTCTTAAAGCACGATATGTGGCTGTTGCAGAATCACCATCTTTGTAGTATATTTTGATAATTTTTATGCGTTGTGTGATACTTAAGCGATCCATTTTCGTCAATGTCAGACTTTCAACTGAAAAGTTAAAAATTGGTTTAACAACTTTGACAGAAGTCGAATTCTATTCCTATACTTTTGAAACCACGATATGATAACCCGATATATATTAAACTTAAGGGAGAACATAAGCCAAGGTGTCATCACTAAGGGCTACTTAGTCATGCTCATTTTTACCACTTTGATGTCATCGGAGAGATCATCCAAGCTTTCATATCACACAGTTGGAGACCCTCCATGTCATGTAAGGAAAGCTCTTCGATCGAAAGAAAGACCTTTAGATCGAATCTCAAATGTATGCAAAATTTTATTGATCTTAATGGAAAATATTTTGTTATTCCACAAAAATTTTTATTTGTGTTCTCTACTCTCGAAACATAAAAGCCAATCCTCCTAAAGGGTGTCCCAACTAGAACGCAATTTTTAAATTTGGCGCGATTCGAAGTGTCATTGTTTGTCATTTGAGCAATTGTTATTGTTTGCTTGTAGAAGGTACGAGGTTAGTAAAAATGGAGCGCTACACGAATGAACAATGCATTCTCATTGCGAAATTGTTTTGCCAAAATGGTGAAAGTTTTGCGGCTATTGTTCGCAAATTGCGTTCAATTTGGGGTCACAATAATGCCCCAAAAGACTCAACTGTAAAGAGATTAATGGATAAATTAGACGAAACTGGGTCTGTTATTGATGTAAAGACAATAACGCGCCTTCGACCAGGTCGATCGCGCGTAAATGTCGCAGCTCTACGTGATGATGTCTCTTAAACTCCATCCACCTCAAATCGACACCGAGCTCAGAATTGGAGTCCCCAAATCCACTATGCAGCGAATGTTGACGAAAGATTTGCATCTTCATGAATACAAAGTTCAATTGACTCAGGAACTGAAGCCTGATGACCATGGACAGCAAAGGGAGTTCGTTAATTGGCTATTGGAGAGACAATATGAAAATGCTGATTTTGCCGATAAAATCATCTTCAGTGACGAGGCCCATTTCCATGTTGATGGCTTTGTCAATAGGCAGAATTGTCGCATTTGGGCTGAGGAAAATCCTCGAGTGATTCACGAGAAGCAAATGCATCCTCAACGTGTCACTGTGTGGTGTGGTTTTTGGGCTGGAGAAATTATTGGACCTTTCTTTAAAGAAATGTTCGGTATCGTGAAATGATTTTAATGCCTATACTTGAAGAAATTAGTGTGAAGGGCATGTGGTTTCTACAAAACGGCGCCACATGTCATACAGCCAGAGAAACAATTCAGTTGCTATTTACATGAGTCATTTCCCGGTCGTGTTATTTCCCGTTTTGGAGACCAGAATTGGCCGTCTAGATCGTGCGATTTAACACCTTTAGATTTTTTTCTTTAGGATTTTTTGAAGTCGATGGTTTACGCGAATAAGCCGACGACGACTCAAGCCTTAAATTAGGAAATTGGACGCTGAATTAATGAAATACCGCAGCATTTATGCGAAGAGGTCATTGAAAATTTAATTTAAAGATCGCGTGTGTGTCAGCAAAGCCGCGGCACGATATCTTGTTCCATACATAACCTTATTCTGTCTACTTTACGATATAATAAAGTTTCACGATTTTTTTTAATAACTGTGTTTTAACAATTTTTAGGAACAAATGATCTCGAGGTCTGTGTTTTATTTAAAATTTAAAAATTGCGTTCTAGTTGGGACACCCTTTATTTCTTACATCACGTTTTTGCATATTTTTTAAAAAAACATTCTAAAAAAATGAGAAAGGCCTTTTGCAAAATACGGTACATTGACATAAAAACAATCGGAACTGACATTTAAGACATGACAAGGTTAAATTTTGATTTTAAAAATGAAACATTCATACATATCAGGGTTACTTTTTTTTTGGAAATAAAGTGTGATAAAAGATTTTTCTTACAAATTTTAAGTATTTCAAAAATATATGTTTCTTCTTCATGGAAATTTCTAAAGACTAATATAATCATGTGATTTAATAGATATTTAACCTATTTATGTATATCAAAATAATAAGAAAAAATATTAATCATGCAAAAATTCTAAAAATACTATTTAAATCTATAAATAAAATGTTCTCACTTGTTAAATATAGAAAATAATAAAATAAACAAAACTTAAATAAACAAATATAGACAGAGATAGGGACGGACATGTCTAACAAACTGTGGACTTCTGTCAATATCGCACACACTCGATGTGTGCGTTGCGAGTCTCTCCATTATCTTCTAGTCTTTGCTTTTCAGAATAGATTTAAACAAATTCAAATAAAAAAAAAAAACTATTAACACAATTTTATTTATCAAATCGGTACCTACTCGTATACATAAAACCATAAATTTTACTATTCTTGTATATATTTGCGATAATAACAAACATATTTTATACTTCTCGGTACGATCGCCTGACAGCCTTAATGTCAAATCGTCTGAAAGTATTTGAACGAGTGAATAAGTGAGTCAATGCAAGAGCAACGAACTCTTATTGAAATATTTTTATTGGTTTAATACATTTTTTCTCTCTAATGCAATACTATCTAATTGGTGTTTTTTTTAGAGGTATAGAACTTCGAATTGAAATAAAACACAAGAAAATCGTTTTAATGTCCATCAATTTGGCTTTATTGGAAGGATAATTTTATGCAATTAATGTTTAAATATGATTTCGGGCAAGTGGCCGCCGCGGCTGGCTCGAATAAAGCCAATTCTACAGGTCCAATTTTCAACTACTTTTTCGAGCATATGGGGCCGTATGTTGGCAATAACGCCACGAATGTTGGCTTCCAAGTCCCCTAACGTTTCTGGTTTGTTGGCGTAGACGAGCGACTTCACATATCCCCAAAGAAAATAATCCAGTGGTGTCAAATCGCACGATCTTGGTGGCCAATTGACAGGTCCATTCCGCGAAATTATGCGCAAAATCTTCCATAAAGTTGATGGACAAAGCTATAATTGCTGTGCACGGTGGCGAATCGATTCATTCGGGTCCTCTTTAACACTTTGCTCTACAGCGGCAATTGTTTCTTCGGTGCGCACTGTTCGACGTCGCTGCGGATGCGTATTATCACATAGAGTAAACGTAGTGCGAAAACGATCCATGGTTAACCGAATTAATTGCTCTGATGGACGATTATGTCGACCATAAAATGGACGGAGCTTGCGGTAAACTTCGCGAACTGAACCATTATTTTCGAAATAAATTTGCACGATTTGCAAGCGTTGTTCTTTTGTCAACCTGTTCATGATGAAATGGCAAACCAAACTAAATATTAATCACTCGACAGCTGACAAAATGGCCGCCAGTTAAAAAAGTGATGCCAACTTAAAGTTCTATACCTCAATAAAAAGCACCCGATATCTAGTACATAAACTTGAGCCAATGCTGCCAGTTATACGGATTCGTATTCCCAACATATAACATAAATAGTCTTAAGATTGATTTCTAACCCTTAAAAATAAAGAAATACATTAGTAGATATATTTTCTAATCACGATCTAGGGAACTATTAAAATCGAAGCCATATTTCCGTTACAATTATGGAACATATATATATAATTCCCCGAAAACATTCCAATTGAAATAAGGGGTATTTCTCTTAGACAATGAGCTGCATCCGATTCTATTTTTAGACTCATTGAAAGGGACCTACGTTTGAACTCCGGCAACGAATGGTAAATGCATTAGTTAGAGAAGTTTTACATAGCCTAATACTCAATAACCAGTGGCTAGCTGAGTTATGAGGTGAACCGCTGCTTTTTTAAATTAATTTTTGTCAAGTGGATCTGACTTGTGGATCGAACTTAGGACCTCTAGTATGCTAAGCGGATGACTAACCTGCTATACCACGGCGGTTCACACAATTTTAGAACTAGCGTTCATTATGTCCAACAAAGTTTTATAATACTACAAAGTTTTTATAATGTTTCTTGAATCAGTATAATGAAAACTTTACTGATATGGGCAAATCCTGCGTGACGGACGTTACATTTGTAGGGATTTTGTTGTACTTAAATGAATCTCATTGTCGTTTTACACGAGATATCTTTGCACCGATTTCGGAGAATATTTGCCCATCGATTATGCTCTCGAAAAGCTTTTGTAAATTTACATACCTGCTTTGGAGAGAAAAGATATTCGCTTTTAAAATGATGTGACGGACGCTACAAAAAATGGAAGTGACTTTCTTTCAACACATTTCTGTAATTTTCATCAAATCGGTCATAGTAACAAAAAAACTGTAAATACATTAAAGATAGAGAAAAATCAGAGCATAACAAAACAGCTTTTGTAAAATATTTTAAAGTTTCCAGTTTCACCAAAAATCCATAAATAAACTGTTGCGGACGCTACGTGACGGACGATACAGTTTTTACTTGAATGTTTTTTTTTTTATTTGGAAAAAATTCATGTTTCATATTTTTTTTTAAGGATTTGTTAAACAGTGAAAATAATGGTTTTATTTGTTCCCGAATTTCATCTACTTTCTATTCATGTTCGCGATTAAAATGCGATTTTTGGGCACAATTTAATATTTCACAAAACGGCTACATACATATATTTATTTAAAGTTTTACACTTTTTGCATCTCTTTTTTGATCGAAAGGATGCTGCGGATATCTAACAGCTGTCCCAAAAATAAAAGCATTAGTTAGAGAAGTTTTTCATAGCCTAATACTCAATAACCAGTGGCTAGCTGAGTTATGAGGTGAACCGCCGCTTTTTTGAAAATTAATTTTTTTCAAGTGGGCCTGACAGGGATTGAACTTGGGACCTCTGGTATGCTAGGCGGATGACTAACCTGCTATACCACGGCGGTTCACAAATTTTGTATTTAATAAATATCATTTTGTAAAAAATATACTGTGACGGACGCTACACACTTTCCGATACATATTATTCTGTAAAATGCTTGATGTTAATATAGATCCATATATTTTTAGCCTAATGTAAAACATACTATATGCTCTCTTTACGAAACAAGTTCAATCCGAAAAAAAAAGAAAAATTACACTAGTTAAATTAAAAAAACCTTTATTTCTGTGACGGACGCTACACACTGTGAACCCTTTTTTACTTGACGTTATTTATATCACTCCAATTACTTATGATGGGATCATTTATATCCAATTGTATAAAATTAAGTAAACTTTGAGGCCCTACTGTAAATTGATACCTAAAAGGATGTTTGTGCGATTTTGATGAACTTTTACATTTTGTATTTAAAAAACCTATATTCTAAAGGATTAATGTATGGTAATTTTTCCATAAACACAAATATATGATTTTAACAGTTTTAAAATTTTGTCCTTGGTTTAACACGTTCACGCCGGCGTGTACCACCGGTGGCTCGCACATGTCTGCATGATCGGGCGGCTCGTACCACCGGTGGCTCGCACAGAATTGTCTAATCGGGCGGCGCGTACCACCGGTGGCTCGCATATGATTGTACTACCAATCAGTGTGCATCACCAAATAACATAACCAATAACATAACCACAATAGCATCGAAAGAAAAATGCAGACCCATGGAGACCATTTTCCCGTGCGATAATCTTTCGTTGAAACATTTAGTTCGGCCCCGTCCGATGGAATAAAAAGCTTTCAGCGCAACCGACTATGGGCGCGAAACATGAATTGCAGTGCCGGCGTGAACGTGTTAATGTTTTTCGGGTTTGCCCGTATATGAAATTGTGAAACTCACGTTTTATAATCAAAAGCAGGGCAGCACAACAACAAATGTTATGTATGACAACAACAACCCTTACCACTGGTAATAAGAAAATAGAAATTGTGCCCTTCACTAATTTAAAGTAATTCGAATTATAGGTCCCATCTGGCAACACCAAATATCTATTAAATATAACTATCTATAAAATATGTGCAAGTAATAAACTCGTAGTTTCGAGACAAATTGTTACTAACCAATTATAAATTTTTTGCTACTGACGATCAATAACGTCATTTTCACACTATAAGTCATTAATTTGACAATTAATTAATGTATAATAATAAACATGCATTAGTTCTTGAAAGTGACATAAATCTTTGCGAATGTTTTCTAACTAAAAGGCACCACATCAATCTGGAATTAATGCATTATCAGACAGACGCCTTCCTAAAGTTTAAAAGAAATGTTCTCACTTTCAAGTGGTTTTCAAGTGGCATGTCAACAGTTAAAATAGTCTAATACCTAGTTACTGTTATGTTCTACAGTTTATTTGCTAACTCTCTAAAGTAGTTCGCGAAGCTCACATTATATTAAACTCTAGAACCTTTATTGAATTAGTGTATTATTCAAAATTCATTTCCTAGAAGTTCCGCGTTACTGTGGGTCTTTATCTGGTATAAATAAGAGTTTGGTATGGTCAGAGTTTAATTAATGATGTCTGAAACTAAAATCATTAGGACAGCTCCTTACTGCAGCAGATGCAGCAATTTTATGCTACTTATGTCCAGAGGTCTCGACAGCGCAATAACAACTACAGCGTTTTTAATTGTACCCTACATTTTCAGGATAATAGTGAAATCAGCATCTTCCCTGTTAATTACTACTACTAGCAGACTGAATTTCTCAAGCCCAACAAAGTCTTTTGGAACAGTCTATTCTATCTATTGATTAGTCTTATTAGAAGATGCTGGAAATATAGTTGTTCAGAAATGTTTCACGCTTATTTCAGAGAATCTCTAAACTTAACAGACATATAATCATTTTACAAGTCTCCTTAAAAGAACTATGACAACTACATATGTATACGAACAAAGTTCTTTAAAGCAATGTCAGAGTTTGACATTTTTGTAAAGCTAATTAGGCTATGCAGGATGACATTAACTGATACCAACTCGTCAGTTAAATAGGTAAATACTTTGCAGAGCCCTTTTTAATTTAACGAGGTTTCAGACAAAGCGACAGTTTATAATGTGATCTCTTTAACATTTTGTTAAAAAAAAATCTTGCGAGATGCTGCATGCTACTCGTGTTTGTCGACGACATTGATCGTGAAGTGACTATCTGCCACCTTTTTCTTCTTCTTCTGTTATCCTTGACTCCCAGTGGAGCATAGGTCCTCAACCATCCTTTTGTATCGGACTCTATTGCGAGATGTTAGGCATACATCATTCCATGAATAGTTTGCTGCTTGTAACTCCGCATCAATTGATCTTCTCCACGTTCTAGTAGGTGCACCAACACGACGGCCGCTTCCTTGTGGATTCCAACGAAGCGCTTGTCGAGCAATGTTGGTATTTGGCCGTCGAAGTGTGTGGCCTATCCATCGCCATTTCCGTTGACATACCTCTGTGGAAGCAGGGATTTGGTTTGTTGCATTAAGTAGATCTTCATTTCTTATGCGATTCGGCCACCATATATTAAGAATTTGTTAAGCATTTGTTTGTAAAGGTTTGCAGTCGTTTATCGATGGCATTTGTGCGTTTCCATGTTTCGCAGCCGTAATACAGGATGGACTTGACATTCGAGTTATATATTCCGTTTTCAGTATTCAGAAGGAATCAATAAATATTGGTCTTGCCGTCAATAAATCGAAGACAAAACTGATGGTTTCCACAGGCAAACAGTCCATTAGAATTGGAATACATGTAATTGTTGGCAACTATAGCATCGAGGTTGTTAAAGAATTTGTATACCTTCGTACTGCTGTGAATATAAATAACGACATAAGTTTCTAAATCAAACAAAGAATCATATTTGCAAACAGATGCTAATTCGGCCCAAGCAGGCAGCTAAAATTAAATTCCTCTCTATAGGAACTAAATTACACTCTAAAAACGCTTAAACTACCAGTGTTGTTATATAGTGCTGAAAAGCACTTGCCAAGCAGATGAAGCTATTCTTGGAATTTTTGAGAGCAAGATTCTGCGAAAAAATTTAAGGACTAATCAGCGTCAACAATGAATATCGACACCGATTTAATCATGAGCTGTGTAAGTTATACGCCGACATTGACAAAGTAAAACGCATTAGACAACAGCGGTTGCCTAGGACATGTTGTGCGAATGGATGAAAGTCCTCCATTAAGAAGATATTCGAAAATGATTCCGATGGAACTCGTAGAAGAGGACGAGATTAAAGAATATGCACACAAGATCGAAGTACATGGAATTCTAAAATAGGCTCGGCCTTTGATGTAAACAGGTTGTAGTATAGGCTATTTAGGTAAGGAAATAAGTAAATTCAACAAACTCAACCCTATTTCGCTAGGATTTCCGCTTGAGTTTAGTTCATGGAGAAGATCGTAACCATTGTTCAATCATTAGAATAGCTCACTTAGTCTAACTGCCGCAAATGATGCAGTTTGATAGCTTACGTCCAAAAGTAGGAAATACACAAAGCCCCTTATGCACAGACATGTAGTTTTGTATCTTAAGGTATAAGGACTTCCGAAGTGCCTTCCACCATATTGTACTAGTCAGTCTTACTACTAATGTGTACGACTAGTGGGCCATACTTGACCTTAAGCCGCTTTAATTCCAAATTTCTCTCTTCCACTGAGCTTATATGGTATTTTTTCGACCATTTCAGATAGTATCAGTGTTTTCATGTCGACTTCATTATTCCCAAGAAATCTGAGAGAGAGTCGCAGATCTTTTCCTTAAAGCTTTTGAACTTTTAACTTCTAAGACTCAAGTCTCATATAAGGCCAAATCACTGAAAATGTAGTTGTCTTATGTAACCTGACAACATCATTAAAATACTTCCTACGGTAACCCCTCACTGCAACAATTTAGTATAATACTTAATTTTAATGAATCAGCTGAAGACATTTTATATTTTCTATGCCCGAAGGTACGTTTTGTTTATAAAACCCCCAAATAAAAATTAATAATTGGAAAACTTAAACTCCGCATTTTTATACCCTTCACCACCATAGGTAAAAAGGCTAGATATTCATGTAAGCTTGTTATCAAAGTACAGGTCGTTACTTCATAAAGTGAACCGCCGTGGTATAGCAGGTTAGTCATCCGCCTAGCATACAAGTGGCTAGACTCACTTGAAAAAAAAATTTTCAAAAAAGCGGCGGAGGTGAACACCTCATAACTCAGCTAGCCACTGGTTATTGAGTATTAGGCTATGTAAAACGTCTCTAACTAATGCATTTGCCGTTCGGAGCCGGCGTTAAAACGTAGGTCCCTTTCAATGAGTTTAAAAATAGAATCGGATGAAGCTCATTGTCTGAGAGAAGTATCCCTTGTTCCAATTGGAATGTTGTCGGGGAATTATATATATTATATATATATATATAAAACTTTGAGAGAATAGATCCTGTGTTGATCTAATCAACACAGTAAGAATAGTACTGAAGCAATGTAATGAATACCGCACCCCCATCTACCTAGCGTTTATCGACTTTATGAAGGCCTTCGACAGTGTCAACAGGAGCTATCTATGGAGAATTTTAGAAAACCGTAACATGCCAGCGAATATTCTGAACTTAATTCGGACAATGTACATGAACTTTAAATGCCGGGTCGAAGCTACTACTGGAGTAAGACAAGGATCTATCTTATCACCCATACTTTTTATCCTTGTCATCGACAATATAATGCTCACGGCACTGAATGGTAGACATGGTATCCAATGGACACCCTTTAAACAACTCGAGGACTTGGAATACGCCGATGACGTATGCCTTCTTAGCTAAAGCCCAGTTCACCTTCAAGATAATACTAACGCTATCATTATTGAATCTCGGGCAGCTGGGATGGTAATCAATATTTCTAAAACAAAGATTATGCCTGGCCATGGCTATGGCCCAAGTCAGTCGAAACACATCAATGTGGATAGTGAGGTTATTGGATGTGTAGGTACCTTTAATTATCTTGGTAGTTTGGACTCTACAAAAGGTGGCGCCGACGAGGATATAGAATCTCGTATTAATAAGGCAAAATCTGAATTCGGTATTCTTCGAGTTATTTACAAATCTCGGCAAATATCAACAACAACTAAGTTACGAATATACAAGTCGATTGTCAAGTTCATCTTGTATTACGGTTGCGAAACTTGGAAACGCACAAAAGTCATTGATAAGCGCCTACAAACCTTTGCAAACAAATGCTTGCGGCAAATTCTTAACATATGGTTGTCGAATCGCATAAGTAATGAAGATCTACTAAACGCGACAAACCAAATCGCTACTTCTGTAGAGGTATGTCAAAGGAAATGGCGGTGGTTAAGCCACACGCTTAGAAGGCCAAATACCAACATTGCTTGACAAGCGCTTCGTTGGAATCCACAGAGTAGCAGCCATGATGTTGTTGCACCTGCTAGAACGTGGCGAAGGTCAATAGACGCGGAGTTGCAAGCAGCAAACTATTCATGAAACGACGTATGCCTAACATCTCGCAATATAGTTCGATATAAAAGGATGGTTGAGTCGCTATGCTTCACTCGGAGTCAAGGATGACGGAAGAAGATATGCTTGGCCTATAGTTGAATGAATACGAATGACAAATGTTACTATCATCTGCAATAGAGTAGATAGGATTTGAAATTGGTCATAGAAGGTCATTTAGAAAAATAAGAAATAGAGTAGGAGCAAGAACGGATCCTTGTGGTACCCCCGAATTGATCTTGAACTCGTTGGATAACATCCCATCTAAAACAACTCTTATAGTGTGATCTCTGAGAAAGTTCGATATAAACCGAGAAAAATTGTTACCTACACCCAAGGCAATAAGAGCAAAGTAATTAAAAGTTTAAATTGAATAATTTCATCCCTAGTGGAATTAAAATACGTATATGCATATACAGTGGTGGTCACGTATTTAGCACAAATGGTACCTGTTATCTCTTATAGGAAATATTTAGTCCTAATTCAATTTTTTTCACTACTTTTTTTTGTAATGTATTACACGTGATGCGAAGATGAAGTCGTATTCCTTTTATATACATATTTTTTAAAAATTATATTTATTTTTGCAATTATTTTAAACTAATCCATAAAAAATACTAGACATATTTTTAGCGCAAATTAAAAACAATATTTATTAAAAATCAAAAACAAGTTATTAATTAAAATTTCTTGAAAAAACCTAATATTTTGTAGGATATCCTTTATTTTGTATAACTACGGCACATCTTTTAGGCACACTCTTCACAAGAGTCAGGTATCGCTCATTTGGGATAGCGTGCCATATTTTTGGATTTCCGTCCATAAATCATTTAAGTTGTTAGGTTTTACGCTTGTTATGTGGTTCTCTATATCATTCCAAAGATACTCAATAGGATTGAGATACGGAGATTGAGCTGGCCATTTCAAAACATCTATTTGACTCTCCTCCAAGCAACAGTTCACAGTACGTAAAGTGTGTTTAGGGTCATTGTCATGCATGAAGCGCCAGCTAGGTGGCATCTTTGCCTCTGCTTATAATATAATGATATCGGCTAGAATATTTTTATAAACGTGTTGATCCATACGTGTGTCAATTTTGTGTATTGGACCAACTCCATGCCCTGAGAATACAAGCCACACCATCACATTTTCTCCATCATGTTTTACAGTCTTTGACGTATACTTTGGGTTGTGCCGCATGTCCGGAAGATACCACACATATCTCTTTCCATCAGATCCAAATCTGCAAAACTTCGATTCGTCGCTCCAAAGTATGCTTTTCCAAAAATCTAATGGCTTTTCCAAATGCTATCGGGCGAAAGAAATTCGTGACTTCAAATTCTTTTTTGACACATGTGGCTTGTGTTGCACAATACAGCCACGCGATTTTTTTTCATTAAGGCGTCTTTGTATCGTTCTGTCGGAGACATCAATACCGTATTTTGATGACACTTCACTATTTATTTCACTGGAGCTCTAAAAAGGGTCGGCCACTGACATTCTATGTATTAAATAATCCTCTTTTGTTATCGTTTTTCTTGGTCTAGGTGCCCGTGAAACCTTTTTAATTGTTCCGTGTGCTTTTATATGGCTCAAAGCATTATATACCATCTTTCTGGAGCAATTTAAAATACTTGCTATTTCACTTACAGGACATCCTCTCGAATTTATTTCACAAATCACCTGTCGTTGCGTATCAGTGCACCATTTATTTTTGGTCATGTCTAATAAATATTTTATTTCTGAAAAACCTTCAACTGTACACAATATGATGAAAAACTTACCAAAAATTAATTAAAAATTCCAAAAATAACATAAATGTCAAATGTTTATTATTTGTGCTAAATTTGTGTCCAGCTCCAATTACGTATTACCAACAAATAAATTATATATGAAGCAATTGAAGATAGGGAATAACAAAAAGAGTAACGGGACTTGTCGATCACACCATAAGCTACACATCGTGGCAAAAAAAACAAGTAAGAGTGGTATATTCGGCTTTGCCGAATCTTGGATACCCTTCACCAATAGTGTTGCAAAAGTACTTAATGTAATTCCTAGCAAAATTTGGTTATACTAGTATTATATGCAAAGAGTCTTTAAAATTAAGAGTCGGAAAAAGAAAAGCTTTTCGGTGGCGTCATCATCTAGAATAGTTATGCACCCAAAGGTTAGGTTGGGCAGGTGGCTGATGTCTAGGGAGCTTCACTTGGGTTCTAAAGTGGTCCCTTTGTGAAAGATAATGATTACTAGACTACAAGTAGAGAATGCATATTTAAGCCAGTCAGTAGCTTCGAAATAAAATAGACACATATTTTACGAACATTTAATAAAGTTCGATAGACCAGATAAACCATGCAGAAAAGATGCTTCAAAATGTAGATGCCTTTACATTTGCAATAGCACATCGATTTGATGAAGTTTAAGTATTCTGGCATGCAACCCAAAAACACAGTGCCCAGTGGGGGTTGTGCACCTTAATTCGTACGAATTATCCAACTAGTAAAAGTTCTTGATTAGTTATGTAAAACTCTGAAGTTAGCGGACTGATTTAGGTCAAAGCTTTAACAATGATAAGCCTTAAAATTATAGGGTATACACTCTTAGTTTTAGATACATACGTGAAATGTATAGCTTTTGAATGGATGGATATCAGCTTTATCGGAAAAGTTATTAAAGATTTACTTATTAATCTGAAGTTAGTTAATTAATTAAAATGAACACTTCATCAATAATATTTGGGATGTATTGTTCTTTCGATCTGTCCGATGGATGTTTGGAAAGTTTTGCTCTAGTTCCTTGTGAAATTTTGATGTGATTTAATTTATCAGCATTAAATCGATTCCCGGTCGGGGTTATATGGGAGATTTAACTAAATGTGAATAGAGCTCGCCCATTTTCAATATCGAACTTTTCAAGAGATCAGAAATACTTTTGTCAAATGTTGTCCCTCTAGAAAGTTTATTTTAGGCGCTATCGCCCTGAATATCAATATTGTACAACTTCTTTATACTAAATGTCATCATCGTATCTTAGGCGATGTTATACGGGATCAATTGTCAAACGTGAACGAATTTCTCCCAATTGCAATTAAAAAATTTAAATTTTCGTTGATATGTGAGATACTTACATACATACGTAGGTTTTGTTATCATGTAGTTAGCTGCATTTTTGTACTTCCTAGGAAGATTACCTATAATTTGATATAAAATACATTCCCAAATGTTATCATAATGTTCAAAAGTCAGACACAAAATTATGATTAATGCAGAGTGTCTGTCTGCTAAAATCAGATTTGTAGAGCTCCTGGATTTTACACAAAATTTTAGGATATTGTTCCACCCTGAATTTTATCATTGTCGATCAAAACACCATCGCTTAAACGCTAAATTATATCTACCACAAATTAGCGAATGCATCAGGATTTAGGTAATCCCCTGCGAAGGACGCTATTAAATTTCATCAAAATAAACACCTGAGATATCGACAAAACAGGAGCCCCAAAAACTTGACTACAACAGAAAAAATTACAGACAGGTAGACGGACGGACAAAAAACAGACGGACGGACAAACAAACAGACGGACGGAAGGACAGACAGACAAACAGACGGACGGAGGTCGCGAAATCGATTCTCCTGCCGATTCTGAGTTGATCGGTACAATTTGAATGGTATTCGTAATCAGATTTGTGGAGTATCCCAGTAAGAAAAAAGGTTTATTCTCAAATTGAGGATGATTTGAAAATAAATGTTTTTTCAAAGGTCAAACGTTTGATACTGATTTGATACTGATTTAAGAATAATAGCGTTCTCAACAAAAAGGGGACTTTATTCTCAAATTGAGAAATGCCTTTATTCTCAAATCATTATCAAACCTCATTCTCAAAGGTTTTTCAAATGTGGATATCATCTACATGTGGAACATAAATAAAATGGCGTTGTATTTTTGATATTTTTGAGTTTGCTTATTTTGTTTTTGAAAACGGTGCATCATATTTGAATTATTTTTCTTAAAATATAATTTTTTTATTGTTAGGTAAGAAAAATTTTAAGAAACAAAGAAAATTTACTTATGCATATGAATATTATTGAACTCTTAATCTTGACATTTTTTAAGCAAGGTTTTATGGTCAAATATGGATCAATTTTAAAAAATCCGAATGAAATAAGGAATTTCTTTGAAATGCAATGCCATTCCATTAAAATATCTTAAACATTTATTTTTTTAATGTTTGAAAAAAATTTGAAATAAGGTTTGATATCAAATTTATATAACATCATTTTTCAAATTATTCTCAAATCATCTTAGGGTTTGATAATGATTTGAGAATAACCTTTATTCTCAATTTGAGAAATTATCATTTTTCAAACGTTTATTCTCAAATTAACCCTCATTTGAAAATTAATGTAAATCTCAAACATCTGTTTAGGTTTGAAAAAAGTTCGAAAAAAACGTTTGATATCAAATTTAAAAGTCATCATATTTCAAACGTTTGACACTGTTCTTACTGGGATAGATTTTAGAAAATCCTCACACAAAGAACGATGTCAAATTTCATCACAATCGGTCCATAAACACCTGAGATATCGCTAAAACAATACTTACAAAATGTAAACAAAATTTCTTAGATACGTACTTTGGGCAATTTGCTGTACATCAAACGTAGTGTTATGGCGATATCTCAATTGTTTATGGACCGCTTTTGATAAAATTTAATAACGTGCTTGGTGGGGGAATTTCCTAAAATCTGATATAAAATTTATGTAGGTCCGTGCTAAAGAAGGATGGTTTTTCCTATTTCTGCATTTCAGTTTTTCAACAAACATTCTCTAATGCGAACTTTGGGCAATTTGCGATACATCAAATTCAGTGTTTTGGCGATATCTCAGTTGTTTATGGACCGATTTTGATAAAATTTTACAGAGTGCTTTGGGAAACTATTTCCTACAATATAGATATATAACATGTTATCACATGTACACCAGGAGTATCTTTTTTCTCTTGTTATTTAAAAGTGTGTTTCAATCAAAAATTTTTAAATTTTCGTCTAATTTTTGGTATTTTTTCGATATTTTCGGTGTTTATAAACCGATTTTAATGAAATTTAATAGCGTTCATTGCGGGAGAATTTCCTAAAATCTGATATATAATTTATGTAAGTCCATTCTCCAGGGGCTTCAGAAACTTGATTTCAACAGACAGACAGACAGACAGACGGACGGACAGACAGACGGACATCGCTTAATCGATTCTCCTCCCGATTCTGAGTCGATCGGTATAATTTTTATGGGGTCTACGATCACTAATAAAAAAATTACAAACGGAATCACAAACTTATAATACACTCAGGGAAAAAACGTGCTGATAATAAGATTTTCTGCTTGAAATCGAAACTTTTTCTGCTTGAAAGTAGAGTAAATACGAAAAATCTTATTTTGAGAATAAAATCTTAATTTTTTAAGATTCTTGGTAAGATCGCAATCTTAAAAAAAATCTAAGCACAGGATCGATAACTAAGAATGTGTTCTTATTAATTAAGATTAAATTCTTAATTTTTAAGAATGCACTCTTAATTAATGAGAACATAATCTTAAATAAGAAGAACGCATTCTTAATTATCGATCTTGTTCTTAGAACTTTTTTAAGATTGCGATCTTACAAACAATCTTGAAAAATAAGATTTTATTCTTAAAATAAGATTTTTCGCATTTACTCTACTTTCAAGCAGAAAAAGTTTCGATTTCAAGCAGAAAATCTTATTATCAACACGTTTTTTCTTATTATAATATTCGTATTTGGTGATAAAATAAAACACAGTTTTTATTATTTTTTTTTTTCCCCTTTCGAGGATTGTAATAGTATTCCTATATTTTAAAATTTTGATTTATTTATTTTAGATTACAGGTAGTTAGTAAAAAATTGTATCCTAAAAATACCTTGACTTCATCTTCCGTTGGAAAAAGTGTGCATATTTCTGTCAATATATCTTGGAAATCGTGAGGAAGAAGTGCGATATCCTTTTTTAGAATTTGATGTACTATAATCTGGATCAGCTCATCGCGATAGTTATTGTTTAAATCTTTGTGTGAAGCATAAAATTCTAGGATGTTTTTGCCACTTACTGATTCATTCAATAATAAAGCTAAATCCTATATAAATAAACGAAAATATTTTATGTTTTGTACATATTTTAATGTATTAAGTAATTATCTAATACTTTTACCTTGTCAAACACTTTTCTGTTAGCTTCCACATTTACAGAAGACGATGGAGTGGAAGTTACATCCGGACATTTTTGTAGCTACTGACCTACCTTCGACGGCATCGAAAGTGTATCCTCATCAATTCCAAACTAAAGGACAAAACTATTAGTGGTGTAATTTACTTTCTAAATAAAATATTAAAACCTGTTTTTTTTCCAGAAGTCGAAGAGTGGAATGGCTTCCTTTACATCTTCTGCTTTCATATACTGCAGACTTCTAAAAGTTACATTTGAGCCTGAAACAAATTAAATCAATATAATTTTTTATAAAGAAATTTACTTATGTATTTATAAATATGATGAAAAACTTACGCTGCAGGTACGGAAAAATGCATTCCAGATCGAATTCTTTCAAAAGATTTTTAAGCAACGCGTCATCGTCCGAGAAATCTAATGAAATTTCTTGTGAAGGGCAGTTCAATTCATACTCCCCATCACATACCGAAACAAAATTGCCTTCTATTGGAATATTTAAAAGGATCACTTCATCCGGATTAAGGTTTTCCATTTATATTTTTTACTAAATTTATATTTTTTCTCAAAAAAATAGTTTTTCACTTTTTCGCAACTACTTTGGTCGGCTGATTACAATTTATGACAAAATACTGAGAAATTTCCCTTAAACAAGCCCACAAATCTACAAAATCAAGAATACGATCTTAAGATTAGAACTTACAATCTTCAAAATAAGAATAAAATTTTGAAATCAAGATCACAATTTTAAAATAAAGAATACGATCTAAAATTAAGATTTAAAATCTTATAATAAGATTAAAATCTTAAAAGCAAACAAATTACAGTTTATTTTTAGATTGTATTCTCATAACTAAGAATTTATTCTTAAATTTAAGAATATAAATCTTACTGGCTATATTTTCAAGATTGAAAATTCAAGATTTCGCAATCTTATATTGTAGATTTTTTTTCTTGAAATCAGATCGTCATTTTTCTCTTAGTGTACCCTTTCACTTATTGGTGAAGGGTATAAAAAGAAAATTATTACTCCAACAGAAAAATATACGGTTTTGAAAAAAACGCATAACTAGTGTGCTAAATATGTGACCACCACTGTATACGAGTATATACTATTTATTAAAGATCAGCTGATCCATAGAAGAACATATCAAAAAAATCGAAAATAAATTTAATCATAAATATTTAATTTAATGAACTTATCATAAACAATAAGATTGCTTAAATCAGCAATACCGATTCTTAAATACCCTTCAACAAGTCAAAGAATAGAATCGAAAGAATTCATGCGGATTTATCTATATTTCTGAAGTATTAACTGACCTGGTTGGCTTAGTCTTTAAGAAATTACATAAGATACTGATTTGCTGATATGATATTGTAAAGCATTACGAAAGTCTTAAGGTTCTAAGGGTAAATGCAAGCTCCTGGTTTTAGAGTTTATATAAGAAATATCGGTTTTCAAGATTTGTATTGATTTGTGTTGATTTTTCTGATTTGTATTGAGCGGGTGTAAAGTCTAGAAATATTGCCTACATTTTGATACAAAACACTTATATATCATTTACATTTTTGTCAGTTACTTCCTAGAAGGATTTTCTAAATTCTGATATATAATTTACGTCAGTCCAATTTTCAGAGGACTTTAACTAATACAGCTAAGTGGAGTCTCCTGTAGAATTGATCGGTATAATATTTGCTGGATCTTAAATATATAGTACAAAAATTACACTTCGTTTGTCCAACTTATATCGCTCTGAATGGTACAAAAAAATATGTCATAAAAAATTACCTTGCAAATATTCAATGCTAAAAATGTTTTGTTTGAGATATTTTTTAAATTTAAATATTAATAGTATTTATTTATTTATAAACTTTAAATATGAACGAGAAAGTTTGAACAATTTCATCAGATGTTTATATGATAACATGTGAAAAATGCGTGCTTCTGGTTTCAAATGCTACTGGACATAATAATGGGTGTTGTTTTTAGAGGTATAGAACTTCGCATTGAAATAAAACACAAGAAAATCGTTTTAATGTCCATCAATTTGGCTTTATTGGAAGGATAATTTTATGCCATTAATGTTTAAATATGATTTCGGACATATGGCCGCCGCGGCTGGCTCGAATTAAGCCAATTCTACAGGTCCAATTTTCAACTACTTTTTCGAGCATATGGGGCCGTATGTTGGCAATAACGCCACGAATGTTGGCTTCCAAGTCCCCTAACGTTTCTGGTTTGTTGGCGTAGACAAGCGACTTCACATATCCCCAAAGAAAATAATCCAGTGGTGTCAAATCGCACGATCTTCGTGGCCAATTGATAGGTCCATTCCGCGAAATTATGCGCTCATCGAATGTTTCCTTCAATAAATCAATTGTGACGTGCGCTGTAGCGCTTCTAGCGCCGTCTTGTTGGAACCACAACTCATCCACATTAATGCCATCCAATTGGGGAACAAAATAGTCGGTTATCATGGCTCTATACCGGTCTCCATTTATGGTAACTGACTCTCCAGCATTATTTCGGAAGAAGTATGGCCCAATGACTCCACCAGCCCATAGAGCACACCAAACAGTCAGTTTTTGTGGATGTAATGGCGTCTCAAGGGTCTCATGTGGATTCTCTTCACTCCAAATGCGGCAATTTTGCTTGTTGACGTAGCCATTCAACCAAAAATGAGCCTCATCACTGAACAAAATTTTGCGATGAAAATCAGCATCGAGATCAATCTCATTTTCGGCCCATACACCAAAATCACGATGCATTGCATGGTCTCGCGGCTTTATTTCTTGCACAAGTTGGATCTTGTAAGGTCGCAAGCCAAGATCTTTGCGCAAAATCTTCCATAAAGTTGATGGACAAAGCTCCAATTGCTGTGCACGGTGGCGAATCGATTCATTCGGGTTCTCTTCAACACTTTGCTCTACAGCGGCAATTGTTTCTTCAGTGCGCACTGTTCAACGTCGCTGCGGATGCGTATTATCACATAGAGTAAACGTAGTGCGAAAACGATCCATGGTTAACCGAATTAATTGCTCTGATGGACGATTATGTCGACCATAAAATGGACGGAGCTTGCGGTAAACTTCGCGAACTGAACCATTATTTTCGAAATAAATTTGCACGATTTGCAAGCGTTGTTCTTTTGTCAACCTGTTCATGATGAAATGGCAAACCAAACTAAATATTAATCACTTGACAGCTGACAAAATGGCCGCCAGTTAAAAAAGTGATGCCAACTTAAAGTTCTATACCTCAATAAAAAACACCCGATTTTTTAATATTCAAAATAAACTAAATATTTATTTTGATTTTAATGTCGACATTAAAAATCTTAAAAAATTAAACAAAAACAAATTATTTATTCAAAAATCCAATTAATAATCCTTTAAACAATATTTTATGGATGATATAAAGGCAGCCTAATTTTAGGCCAAGCAAGACAAATCAACAAGTCATGAATCATTTAAAAAACATATATACAATTCATAAATCTTAAGTACTAAAGTAGAGTAGAGGAGGATCTCTAAGATCCAAAAATAAACATTTGTTTTCAAATTTTGCATGTTCATGGAAAAACATAAATTTTCAATTTTATTGTCAACTTGAAATTCACTCATTTTTTTCTTCTCCTAATATTATTAATAATTTAGATGTTAATAAAAATGTTTATATTTATTTAAAAAAAAAAACAACAATAACACGACGAACCCACCGTTAGCACACACTCGTCAAATCAGCCCCATAACTGACCTAGAACACCTGATCGCTGCGTGATCAGCGGCAATAACATGATTCTCCTACTCGTGTTAGAATCTAGACAAATTCATTTTATGTAGAGAAGAATCAAACACTTTATCGCACAAACAGACAGACATTTAGAACATAATTACCCACCCGTTCATACATAAGATCCCAGCAGTTGCAAATGCCTATCTATCCTAGACTATCAGATATGTGATGTAAAACGATCGTTTTCAAAACGATCGATTTCAGATATATTTTTAAGATAATTTTCGGTTATTTCCCCAAATAATTCAAACCAAATGAAAGATAATATGTTAGTCAAAAGAATTGAAGCCCAAATTTTCATTTATTTGGCGGAAATAACCGAAAATTATCTCAAAAAAAATATCTGAAATCGATCGATTTGAAAACGATCGATTTCCATCACATACCTGTATTTTTAAACTATACCGATCATTTAATCAAAGTACTCTAATTTCTAAGTCAAATCTATTACTGATTAATTGATAAATTTAAAGCAATCGGTCCACATTTGACCCTAGCTTCCATAATAGATCAACAACCGGAATCGACATAAACATCCTAATGTCTTGAGAAAATGATCATATGATCACAAACACAGACATTTTTCCAGGAATTAAAAAAAAACTATTAGTCCACATTAGACCTCAGTGTTGTAGGAAATTATAGAGTCGGTATATCACTATTTTACTTGTTTAATTTTGATTCTAATGTTCGAAATTTATTTAAAAAGTTTTACTGTAGTGTATTGCACTAAGATCCCAATTTATTGCAATTATTTATTATTGTAATAAATAGTTTTTTGATAAAATCAATAATTTGTTGGTGGGGAAAACTTTCCTCGACGCGTATCGATCGATGGTTGGTTAGGTCATCTCTTCAAATTTATGTTTATAGAAAAAAGTCAAAATTTTGTGAGTCATAAAGGAGCTAACTTACACTTGTAACTTCATTAATTCTTCAGTTAGTCTTTCAACTGTGAAACTGCTGGGCATTTGATATCTGCCACAGTCCGTCTGGCTGTCTGTCAACATATGTACGTACGATTGATTTTATACAGAAATTTATTCGTACGACTTTTTTTTATACCCCAAGTAGGTACCGATCAAATATTTTGTATATGTTTGTCTGAATATATTCATTATGTCTATGGGATTCTGTGGCGCTATTAAAAATTTAGAAATATAGTATGTAAGTAGCTCATTAAACATATGTTATCAGTACAAGTATTTACCAGTTTAATCCACAAAAATTGAATTGATTAGATTTAAAATCCAAATGTTTATAATACAGTGTGAGAAAAGTAGGAATTTGGACCGAACATTTATTTTTGTAATAATTAGTTATACCAGACAAAATATTGATTAATCATTAAAATGTGTTTTTTTAATATTTCAACTGTTGTCTTTCAAACTTAAATAATTAAAATTTGGTAAACATCAGGTGCGCAGCAAAACTTTGGTAATGGCAAGTACTCTGGTAACTGGTTACCTTGTAATGACTACAACATACCCTCCGAATAACTAATAAGTTATTACAGAGGTACTTATTTGTAATTAAGATGGAAATTTAAACTGAAGGGCCCCGGTTCAAATCCCACAAAGGCCAACAATTTTTTTTTTAATTTTTTTTATTAAAGGAGTCTTTTTAAATGATTTTTGAATTTTTAGAACTTAAATATTACCTTCTGTAAAAAATTTTTGGAAAACTTGTTCATGGTAATGAAAAAATGCCATCATGGGTCAATTTTTATTATGTAGGGGATGTTAGATATCAAACACGGCTCTGATTGGTCTTAATTTGGTAAGCCCAACTTATCTGGGTTATTCTTCATCTCAGCTGTGGACACTGACCTCCTAGTGTTATCGCCTGGGGAGCTAGTTTAACACCCCTTAATGTAGTCAGCTTATATGTACCGCGAGTTGTCCCATAAGATCGATAAAAATGGGTTAGGACGGCGGGCTAGTAACCCTCTTTTGGAAAAAACAATTACTATGAAGAGAATAAAATTAGAATAAAAATGTCCCAGCACCTAATGTTAGAAAAGGACGTTCGAAACTTCGATGGAAAGACCAAGTAGAGGAAAATTTTTCAAAGCTTGGCCTATAAAATTTTAGAATATTCGCACAAGATCGAAGTCCATAAAATTTTTAAATATGCTCGGACTTTGACCTTAACAGGTTGTAACTATAGGCCATTTAAGTACTCGTAAGAGTCATTGTTATATCTTACATTCTTAAACGAGCAATAATTGTATATATATATATATATATAGATTGGCTATTTCGAAAACGGCTATAACGATTTTGATAAAATTTGGACAGTGGGTACCTTTTTTGATGTATAGGTCGAAGAAGAAGGGACTTTTGGAACCTTTGCCTCTTATTAAAATTACGTTTTAAACAGCTATGAAAATAAGTGGACAGTTGTTTGGTACTTTTTTGAAACTATGTCCGATGCGGGGTAAAAAAGGGTGAAAATAGTTTTTTTGGTACTTTTTTAACCCACTCTTATATTTTAAACCAAAGAATATAGAAAGGAACTCTGTACAGCAGTCAATAAATGTGAAAGAAATATTGAATACGTACTTGGTACTTTTTTATTTTGGGGCCAAAATGGGTAAAAAAGGGATAAAATGATAACTTAACATCTCAAAAGTAATATGAATAGGAATTATGTTAACTGCGTTTTAATAAAATGTACCGAATTCAATTGGTACCAAAGAAGTACCAAATAAGCATATGGAACTTTTTGAAAGTAGTGGATAAAAAGGGGAAAAATGAGTAATGTTATAACTTTTAAACAAATGAATGTTTGTATGTATGTTCTTTATAGAATAGTAAACTGTGAATTTGATCATATTATGCTCTTTAGCGAAGATATTGCGGGCAAGCCGGCGAAGGTTTTTAAGTTGATAAGACTAATTTCCGTTAGGTGGCGCCACTGAAAATTACTAAAAATTAATTAAATCGTAAACTGTATATTTGATCATACTATGATCTTTAGCAAAGTTGTAGCGCATTAGCCGGCAAAGGTTTTTTAGTTGGTGTGAATAATTTCCGACAGGTGGCGCTACTGAATATTACTCAAAGTCAATTTAATCGTAAGCTGTACATTTAATCATGCTATAATCTTTAGCAAAGTTGTTGCGTATAAGCCGACGAAGGTTTATTAATGGGAATGACCAAAGTTTAACAGGTGGCGCCACTGAAAATTACTTAAAATGAATTAAATCGTAAACTGTGCATTTGATCAGGCTATAATATTTAGCAAAGTTGTTGCGCATGAGCCGACTGAGGTTTCTGTTGATATGACCAATTTCCAAAATTTTTCAAAATGAGTTAATCTGTAAACTATGCAAAATAATATAATAAAAATAATAAAATAATTCGAAATTAACTGAATATTTGCACAAAATGCTTATCATAAAGCTCCGAGCAAGGCTCGGTCAACCAGGTACTAAAAACTTATACAAAAAGGAATATTTAAATTGTTTAAACTTCAAAATAATTAAAAAAAACTTCTTTATTGTTTATTAAATGCATTAAACATTTACAAAAAATCGTATAGAAATATTTTTCCAGAAATTACAACAAAGCAAAAAAGGTAAAAACAAAGTTATGGTCACATGATTTTGGATCTAAAAATAAAAATTGTATATATTAATTATAAGCTGCTAAGTTTTCAACATATGAAGTAGCCCAGTGGAAGAGTCTCCGCCCGTAGGGGTCTTTGTTCGAGCCCCCATGTGGTCATAAAAAAAATGTTGTATTTCGTTTAAAAATATATTTTTTTAAATAAAACAACAACAAAAAAAGTTTTTGTTGTTGTTTTCCAATAACTTACCCAAGTCATTACTTTCCTGCAATTGGTAAGTACTTGCCTCCAATACCATCCCCATGTTTATGTAATGACATAAACAGTGAATGAGTAAGTAGTTCGTGTTCAATAGTTTAGCTGTTTAACTCATTATTTGGTTATTAAAAGTTTTGTGGGGTATGTTTTAAATGGATGAGCCTTGTTCTTTTGTTTGAAACGCACAGGTCTGAAACCCACCTTTAAGAATACCGATCGACTTAGAATCACCTTCAGATTAAATTAAACGATGATCATCCATCTACCTGACAGTCCATGTAAAACTTGGGATCAAATTATATATTTGTTACTTAAGTACCCCGAAAATCTCAAACATATCTCTATAGATCAATGTTGATTCTGATTCTCAGAGAGATTTTGCCCTACATTGCTATAGATTAAGAAAATTTCATTAATTTGTTGACCTCAATGCCACAGAATTTGTTTTAATGCCATAAGCTACTATATATTTGAAGGAAAATTTAATTTGATATTGAAATGACCATAGCTCCCATATAACCTCGCCTATTTGCCAATAAGTGACAAATTATAAAAGATATGATCATAAAATTTACCGTAGTTCACAAATTTTAGCATGTACAATAGCAAGTATAAAAAACTTCATGGAAATTGGTTCATATTTAACTATAGCTCCCATAAAAAACACTTATATTAACAGCTTAAATTTAACAATAAATTATAAACTGTACAATAGAGTGGTTCGGAAAAAAAGACTTTTTATTGGTAAATTTAGTGACCATAGCTTGTACAGTAGAGCGGTTTGCCTTCCATACAAAAAAAAGTTGTGTCAGTCCCTATCAGTGTGGCTTTAGCTCTGTAAAATCTACCAACGACCAGATATTCACATTACCAAAAATTCTGAAGAAATCCTACGAGAATCTGATCGACACGTGCCATCTATTCCTTGATTACAAGGCCGCTTTCAACAGCCCCATATGTTCAAAGGTGTTTCAAGTCATGTTTGAGTTTAATATCCTTGCAAAGCTTATAGTCATACGAGATGCCGACGAGAATAGAACTGGCACACTATACACAAAGCAACTCGCCTATGCCGATGATATTGATATCATGGGTAGGTCATTGCGAGTAACTTACACTTTTGACAAAATCGAAGAAGAATCTGTCAAAGTAAGTCTGTCTGTAAATGGAGATAAAACTAAGTTGATGATATCAAGACACAAGACGTTCGGAAGACCCGGGGAGATAGTGGAAATTGGAAACTACAACTTTGAAATAACGATTTTGTCTACCTCGGTACCGCCGTAATGTAAAAGGAAAGTAACAATGGCTAATATATGCCTCTATGGCCTAAAAACTGACCAAAATCACGCTTTGTGACAGCAGATGAGGCAGTACTTGGAGTTTTCGAGAGAAAAATTCTTCGCAAAGTCTACGGGCCAATCTTCGTTGATAAAGAATACCTGTGATGTATGAGCCATGAGCTGTATGAGCTATATCTCGACATTGACATATTTAAGCGTTTTGGCTGGCTGCGCCATGTTGTGAGAATGGATGAAACAGCTTGAGCTAAAAATAATTTGAATATTAACCCGGTGATGTTTCACGCATAAGGGAAAAACTAAAGCTCCGATGGAAAGACCGGGTAGAAGAGGATATTTCGAAACTTGGTGTCAGAAATTGAAGAAGATGCGTTGAAGATCGAGTTGCTTGGTATTCTATTCTATGTTCGGCTTTTGGAACATACGTTGTGTCACTAAAAGTAAGGATGATAGCTATAATGACTAAATTTTGAACAGAGAAGTTTTATGGGTATCAGTCCATATTTGATCATAGCTTTTATATAAAAATCACACCCGGGATACACTAAAATACAACGAATAGACTATGTTAGCTATGTCCACTCAGTTCTGCACAAATAACTGCTATCCCTAAATAAGAACGGCATGCGGAACGTTTTCTACCGCTCACTTGAAACGCTCTGCTGCCATACCTAAATAAAAGCGGCAAATTTATGTCAAAACGATAAAACAGGATTGCTAAAAAAAATAATTAAACAACCCTGTTAATTTTTTTTAATGTTTTGGTTTTCCCACTTTTTTTGTTTTGTTTACATTTGGTGTCTTTTGCAACCAACTTCACTATTAAACGCGCTGTCAAAATCGGATTTTCCAACCGCAAAGAGTTGCCGCCGCATTATTTAGGTATGGTCCATACAAATTGTATGGGCATGAGAAATTTTGACAGCTAAAAAACGCTTGCCGCTCTTATTTAGGGATATCAGTAAGCGTTATATAAATGGTATATTAAATTTAGTTACAAAGGGTCATTATTTGACTATAGTTCATAGGTATGTATATAGAGAATTTGCCATCAAGAAACCGAACTTTTGAAATTGATGTCTTTCGATTTGAATGAAATTTACACGAAGGTTAGTCTTAATTGATATTAGTTTTTCAGCAAGATCGGTAAAATGGTTTCTTAGTTGGAGGGGGTCAAAATTTGCAATTTTGACCAAACAAGTGTTCCTTCTTGTAACTTTTAAATATTGGTGTAAGCATAATTCGTCCCAAATTATGTAGCAATTTCTTCAATTTTTTTAAATTCATAAACAAATTTTAAAAATATTAAATTCTTATAGTTTGAAATTTGTATGGAAGGTGGGGTGTCGCAAGGCCATAAGACATAAAGCCATAATGGCTTTATGTCTTAATCCAAACGGACATAAAGCCATAATTATGATATGGCCTTAAGACTCATATCAATTTTAGTGAAATGGGACATAAAGCCATTATGGCTATATGTCCCATTAGATGATTTAAAAAAATCCAAAATTTTTAGGCTTCAGGAATTACATCTTCAAACATTTTGTGAAAGAAAAAATCCTTAGCTATTATTGGAAAACATTTTTTTATTCTTCTGATGTACGCAGGAAAACTTTATTCAGCGAAGCCACCTGCCGCGTCCCACTGGAGGAAAAAATCAAAAAGCGCGGCCGCAGGCCGCCAAGCAAAAAAACTTTAGTATGGGAAGCTAGATTTTAATACTTAACTTTAGTGTCTCAGGAATTAAAAAGAGAGATAAAATCCCTTTCTAATAATGAAAAAATATGGCTTTATGTCTCATTTTCGAAAAAAAATGTATGGCGTTAAGTCCCACTATAATGAGACTTAATGCCATATGGCCTTATGTCCCAATGGGTTGGGACTTAACACCATATGGCTTTATGTCCTATGGCCTTGCGACACCCCACCGTATGGAAATATAATTTATAAGCTTGCTTTTATTTTTGATTATGAATTATGGTGTTATTTTCCATCATACAAACATTTTCTCAACCGACCGATTATCTCGAAATTTGGCAAATTGATTACAGTTGTTACAAAAATTATGTATGCAAAAAATTAACTTAAGATTCTCATTATCTTCAGATTTAAGGGCGTTTTAGTGCTTTTTGTCTCATTTAGTGCGTTTTGATACATAAGTTTGTATGGGAGCTATGGTCAAATATTGATATTTGTGGTCAATATATTAATTCCGGGAAGTAGGACCTATGGCAGGTACCATAAATAATGGACCGATTTTGACGAATTTCAATAGCCATGGTCCCACTTTTAAAAAAATATTTGTGCCAAATTTCATCAAATTATCTTTAGAATTGCGACCTGTACTTTGATTACAACCCAGCAAAACTTTGGTAATGGCAAGTACTCTGATAACTGGTTACCTTGTAACTACTACAACATACCATCCGAATAAATAATAAGTTATTACAGAAGTACTTATTTGTAATTAAGATGGTAATTTAAACTGAATGGCCCCGGTTCAAATCTCACCAAGGGCATCAATTTTTTTTAGTTTTTTTTTTATTAAAAGAGACTTTTTAAATGATTTTTGAATTTTAAGAACTTAAATATTATCTTCTGTAAAAAAAATTGTAAAACTAACTCACGTTAATGGAAAAATACCATCATGAGTCAATTTTGATTATGTAGGGGATGTTGAATACCAAACACGATTCTAATTGGTCTTAACTTGGTAAGCCCAACTTATCTGGGTCATCCTTCATCTCAACTGTGGACACACACCTCCTCATGGTATTTATCACCCGGGGAGATAGTTTAACACCCATTAATATTGTGAGTTAACATGTTCCGAGAGTTTTCCCATAAGATCGATAAAAATGGGTTAGGATTACGGGCTAGTAACCCTCTCTTGAAAAAAAAAATACAATGAAGAGGATAAAATTAGAATTGAAATGTCCCACTACCTAATGTTAGAGAAGGATGTCCGAAACTTCGATAGAAAGACCAAGTAGAGGAACATTTTTCAAAGCTTGGCCTATAAAATTGGAGAATATTCTCACAAGATCGAAATCCATGGAATTCTAAAATATGTTCGGACTTTGACCTTAACAGGTTGTAACATTTTAGTAAGTAAGAGTCAATCTTATGTAAAAACTTATACAAAAAAGAAGATTTAAATTGTTTAAGTTTTAAAATAATTTTAAAAAAGTTTTAAAATAATTACAAAAAATCGTATAAAAATATTTTTCCAAAAATTACAACAAAGTAAAAAAAAAGCAGGGAAAAACAAAGTTATTTTCACATGATTTTGGATCTAAAAATAAAAATTGTTTATATTAATTATAAGCTGCTAAGTTTTCAACATATGAAGTAGCTCAGTGGAAGAGTCTCTGCCTAGCAGTCGAAGGGTCTGGGTTCGAGCCCCCCATGGGATCATAAAAAAAATTTGTACTTCGTTTAAAAATATATGTTTTTAATAAAACAACAACAAAAAAGTTGTTGCTGTTGTTGTTGTTGCTTTCAAATTGCTACCCAGGTCATTACTTTTCGGCAATTGGTAAGTACTTGCCTCCAATGACATCCCCATGTTAATGTAATGACATAAACAGCGAATGAGTAATAAGTTCGTGTTCAATAGTTTAACTATTTAACTCATTTTTTGGTAATGAAAAGTTTTACTGGGAAGGTTTACATGGAGGTCCAGCCAGACGGGCGGACGGACTGGCATCGCTAAATCGACTTATACTAAAAAGTAGGACTAAGAAAAATATTTCTATGCGTTACATACATCAGCACAAACGTATAATACCCTTTCCACCTATGTTGGTGAAGGGTATAAATATTTTGTTTTTGCCCCACTGTATCTCAGTGAGCAAAACGTCCTTGATATTCGTTGTGCATTTCTTTGGTTTTACTGCGCTAAAAGAGAAATTTTTATTATTTAATTTAAAATTTTTTAAACATAAAAAATAGAATACAATATTTTTGGAAGACCACAACAAAACATAGCAATTTATTGTTTTTAATAATTTTTACCGAATTAAAAAAGTATTATTTAAAAACGATTTGAGGATTAGTATTAACGATCTTATGCCATTTTTTTTTTTTTGCCAAATGTGGATCAATTTTAACGAAATTTCCTGAGCGGCCATAATTTCCCTTCCAGCAATCCAGAACTATGGGAGGCAACCGAGATAATTCAATAGTAAGTGTGAGCGTCAAAATAATCAGCCTATAACCAATATACGTTTTATTGCGGACCTCTACATTTGTTTTTTTTTTACATTGTCTGATGTAAGATTCATTCGCAAATTGTCAAGTATTAAGAAATATCTGATAATGTTAACAATATTTTTTGCGTTTGTTTGCAATTTTCTATTATATAAAAATAGCATTATTTAATTGCATGATACAAACAATTTAACAAAATTTTAGAAGGTTACAGAGAAAAATGTCATATAAAAGAAAGTACATATTGTGAAAATAGTCTAGCAAAAATTTTGAATAATTGAAAATAGAAAAACGTTTGTTTTTATTTAATTTATACGTACAAACAATTATACTAGGCGCCAGACTGTATGTTTTTATATCGATTATGCACTAAGAGAAATTACACGGTAAAAGTAATTTAAAAGAAAGGAGACATTTTATGAAGCATTGTCAGATCTGGGGAAATATGAGAATTGAGAACCTCACAAACGCCGGCACGAAAAATCTGTGATGCCTGCAAAGGATAAACTATAATTTAAGATTTCTAAACTATCAATAATAAAAAGTTGAAAATAGTGGAAAAAACTAATATTGCATATAAAAATATGGTTTAATTACATTTTCTTTAAAATATGAAAAAATATATGGCAACATTGCATTTGATATCAAGTTGGTAAGTTGGTGGCGAGATAAAAGATACCAAGCATTTTAAACGCTTGGGCCTAATGGTCCATGCCTGCTTTGAAGCTATAAGTAGGGGTCATCCCCTGAGTGCTGGTCCTAAATAAAAAAAAAAGGAAACTAGTGGTTTCTGTGGACCAAGGCTATACAATTTAAAGGCTACGTTCATTTGTTTTCTGTCAAAAGTGAAATAAAAGTGTAAACAAACATTTCATGAGCTCGTGTATGTGCCTTAGATTTATCTAATTGGATAATCGTCTCCATTATTTGTTTCTGAATTGGAGTAAAAGCGGTATACTCTCTTTTTATGGACTTATCGAAAGGACAATACGGCAAATCAATGTATTAAAATGGAACTTCATTATATTATATAGTTTTTGGTTCTGGGCTGAAGTGTATATATAATAATGAGAGCACCGTATTTAGCAAACTTATCCGCAGTAATGTTACCATGATGTTAAGTCGACTTTAAGGAACGATCTATAAAAGATTTGCCCTAGGACCTTTTCCCAATTAGATATTGAATGCGAGTTGTATTTTCGTAACTTCGAGTTGTATTTTCGTAACTTAGTTGTTGTTGTATTCACATTAATGTGTTTCGACGGGTTTGCGCCATAGCCTCCTGGCATAATCTTTGTCTTGGAAATATTGTTCAGATAGTATTTTGCTCGGTATTGGAAGAAGTGTTATACCCCTGTAGTTATTGCAGTCTTTGGAGTCACCATTTTTTGATATTTTTACCAGTATACCTTCATTTTAGGAGGTTAGCAGAGCTTGTTTTTCCCATATTTTACGTACAAATGTGCATCGCAGTCTCGCCAATCCTTCAATATCACATAAAAGCATCTCGGCTGGGATATTGTCATTTCCCGGGGCCTTGTTGCGCTTAAGGCTTTTAATGGCGTTCTTCACTTCTTGTATTCTTAGTGGATTGTCTAAAATTCCATTAAATATACTGTCATGATTAGTTTCATTATGCACTTCCGTCAGTGGTTCCAATCCAATAGGATTGTTTAATGTTGACTTGAAGTGTTTCATCCTACGTATTAGTTGTTGAACATTGTAATTGTTAACAACATCTGGAAGCCGATTCCTTGTGGAAGTAATAAAGGCATTTCGTTCTGATTCCAATTCGGACCTCAGAGCCGCTACTTTCAATCGAACTTTAGATATCACTCAATAATGGTGGCTGTTTATATCTTCTCCGCGCCACTTAGAGTTGATCAAAATATGATCAATTTGGTTTTTTCGTAACGTCGTTCGGCGATATCCCAGTTATTCTATGGTGGAGCTTATGAGGCAAAATAGTGCCACCTACAACATGTTTCCATTCACAAGCATATTTCGATTAATCTTTCCCCGTTGTCGTTTCTTACTCCGACACCTTGCCCACCGTGCTATTGTTTGAACCTACCTTGGCGTTAAAGTCGCCCAGTAATGTTCATCCAACTGCTTAGTACATCGTAAAATTCTTTGTCGTTTTCAGATTGGATTTCAGAAGGAGCGTAGACATCGATAATAATCAAATTACCAGCTTTAGTCTTAAGTTTTATTGTCATTAGTCTCTCATTGATAAGATACTATGCTATCATGGCGTTAGCAATTCTTTTAGTCATCAGAATGCCCACACCCTCCGGCGACAGGAGTAAAGAAAGACAGTATTTAAGCTCCGAACTTCCCCTTGCCCTGTCCATCTTGCACTGCCAGCAAATTATTATTACAACCAAACATTTCACGACTTACATTAGGCACCTCCAAAATCCGAGACAGACGCCCGCTTGTAGCCACTACTAACATGTTGAACAGACGCTGCATTTTCGTACTTTACCAAGAACCTTAGACCAAATACGTTGGAATGGCTCTAAGATAACACCCTCTCATATTAGTCCTGATCTAGAATCCTATACGGGTTGTTTACCGCATCTTCAACTAGGTTGCTCAGGTTTCTCTAATTAATTGACTTAGTGCAATTTGTGTCTTAAATGCTATTTCTTTTATATGCAAATGGAGAGGATCCATGTCTAGGATTCTGCACAGTGCCGTTCAACAAACGTTACGTCTATACACGTGTCCACAATATCCCACCAAACGAGTAAGCAATGTGTAAGAATTGGTCTTATAATGACATTATATAATCAGTAAATTAGTCGAGGTTTCAGGCCACAAGTTTTACCCAACTGGTGTGCTTCTCATCACATCATCGACTGCACTAAATGCGATATTGCACTTTTAGAATATTTAGCATACAAACTGCAACATCTGCGGCAATTAAGTAGCGAATAAGTCTGAATTTAACATTACACAGGGCAACAGCAAAAATGTGCTCGAGTAACCGCTATATACAGTTGATGTATCATGGCTACCTTAGTACAAAAATGGTAAAATTTTTAAATTCTATGGCAAGATTTTAAAAAAAAATTTTTTTTTTAATTGCATTTTTGTTTTTGATGTTTCTTCAAATAATAAATGATAACTCAAAAACTACTAGTCCGATATTATTAAAATAAAATTAGAAAAATTAAGATTTACATGGCCTTTAATTCGTCTATATATCGCGTTTCAATCGGATCAATAGTATCGGAGTTATAATAAAAAATTTAAGTAAAAAATATATTTTTTACGTAAAAATGGCAAAAAATTTTGTTTTAAAAAAATCATGAAAAATAGAAAACGGCAAAAAATGTACAGATTCATTATTCTGTCGCAAAGCCACAAATATTAGCAACAAAACGAGATATCGACCATAAAAATCGACTGATTATTTTCGAATTTATTCACAATTAATTTTTGCTTGATATACGTATACTGGGTTTTTCAAATGTGTGAAAAAAATAGATTTTAGAATTTCAAGGAGTGCCGGTCGGATTATTGTGAGATTTGGTGAGGAACTTTTACCCACAAAATTTTAGCCAAATTGGACAACGCTAACACGTGTCGCCCAGGTCCTAAAGCTGACAAATCAAGTTTATATCGGAAAAATTTTATAATTTTTAAGTTTTTGCAAAATTGACGCTATTTATTCCCCCTTTTGCAAAAATGTGGATCCTGGTCCTTAGGGCAAACACAATGAGATTTCCAATAAGCTACATATCTTTAATATCGGTTAAACAGTTTTCGAGTTACTACAATTTGCACTGGCCATTACATGTCCTTGAGGACTTGCCGAAGGCAATGAGGAATAGATCGAAAATGCATTTCATTGTTTTATTCATGTATTTTCTTTTATTTTATATTTTATTATTTAAATTTATTACAACTTATAAAATAAGGAAATAAATAAATAAATATTATAAACCTTTTATTGCCTCATATCTCTCATCTAGATTGCACAACTGTTCGAGGATTTACTTATTACTGAGAAATGTTTAGATAGGTGAAGATTCCACAGATGTGGCTATATAGACCCGATATACTTTAAATGGTTTCCGTCATGCCTGATTGGAAGCCACGCGGTTTGTAACATGTGTTCAAAAATTATATTTTCTGTATACCGCCCTGCTCTATAAAAGGGGACTAACTCTAAGCTTTAATTCTCTGAAGACTAAAGTGATCTGTCGGAGTTAGATACTGGCAGACTTAGGTGATTTTTAAATCGATTAGGATGTTTCAATGGGGGAACCCAGTGATGTAATTTTCGTTAACTTCTCTAGTAGCACAATGGACTTCATAGTCTAAGTGAGTCTGATCACAAGACTGCCATACTAACCTAACCATCTTCCTACCTCATAAAAGTGTTTTTTTTTTATAATCGAATAAAGATTTTAACAAACATTTCATAAATTTTGCCGCCAACCAGAAGTAACTTATATTTTAGCCCAAAAGTAGTCAGTTATATTTGAAAAACAAATATCAGTGTTTAATGTTTTGAATTTAAATATTTACTATTCAATTATGTCTATCTCACTTATCATGTCTAGGTTCTGTAATTTAAAGGTTAGTGATTTTTTTTTTTATGTAAATGAAAAATTTGGTATTTATAAGTAAAATATTGTATATCCACGAAAATAGTTTAAGACACGCATTACACACGTGTACACTCTCAAAAAAAAATTTGAGACAAAATAAATATGTAGTTAAAATTAATGTCAAATAAATTTAGATAAAAAATTCATGTTTGGCCAAAGTGTTTTGAATATCGGAAGATTTGTTTTCAAAATTCCTTAAAAAGCGGAAATGTTTTTATCTTAAAGTTCAAAAGCCTATATTTTATTAAATTAAATTTTCAATAACAAATATTTTGAATGTCATTACAATTTACGTCTTTAACACTTACGTAAAATAATTGAAAATGTTTAGGTTTCAATAATTGATCTATTTATATACAAAATTTATTGGATCAATTCCAAAATCATTAATAAAATTTTAATAAATTCATATTAAGAAACTATGTATTATAAATGTCGCATCTGTTTAATAAAGATCAGTGAACACAAATCATTTAAAAAAATTTTAAATAAATATATGTCAAATTTAAACAGTTTTTTCTTGACTTACGTCAAATTTGCTGATGAAATTTTTTTATCTTAACATATAACATATAAAATTAAAAAAAAAATAAATTATACCTCCATATATACTCAACACAATCTCTAAATTAACCTAAGGTCTTCTTTATCATCCAGAGATAAGATTGAAATCTGTAAATAAAAATTTTATTATCATGGTTTCAAATTTGTATCTTTTTACACCCACTCAGAAAGAGTCTACTGTTTTCATTTATTTTAATTTAAAATTTCTTGATTAACGAGTAACGTAGATCCCACCCAAACTTAAGATGAAAACATAATGAATTATGAGATTTTATGAGAATGCACAAATATTGATAAATTAAAGACAGAAGTGCAGGCAGATATTTGAAAGAATTAATTGACCAAAAAGAAAAACAGGGCCCAATAAGATTGTAGATTATAATGTGGAAATAGTTTCTCTTGGGTATGTCAGAACTGTTAATACTATAAATCTGTGGCTTGGTGCTAAAAGGGTCAATGTCAATTTAGGGCTGTTTTCAGTTAGTCGTTGCATTAGGTTCCTTTATTTAATCTCTGTTATATGGCTATAACAGCTAATCTCCAACTTGACTCAGAACACATTTACAAGGGTTTTTCTGGGCAATGTTACTATGAATTTATATGGAAAATAAAAACTTTAAATCAAATTTTCTCAAAACTATTTTTTTGACATTGACCCTTTTAGCACCAAGCGACAGAAATGATATATTAAAAATTGATCGTGAGATAGACGGTCTTGCATTAGGTACTTCTGAACTTTGACAATTAATAACTATCATCTGGTTAAAGCTATATCTGTCCAATTATATATATTTCCCCTAGTTCCTAAGTAGGAGGAACATAGGGTCGTAACAAATAATTTCACTTAACTCATCTAAGGCTAAATGTGTTATTTCACTCCACTAGTATCCGTTTTCCGGAATTTCAACTTCTACCAATTGGGAGCTGTGCGCGACAATCCGTCTGATTGCTTTTTTAATGTGTGGTCAATCCACATTCATATGCGACTGCTGATTCCTTGACTTGTAGGTTCTTGTTTTCTTTAGAGATTTTGTTGGGTCAATATACGTACAGTACCTGGTTGACCGAGCCTTGCTCGGATCTTTAGGATAAGCATTTCAATGCAAATTTTAAAGTTTACAAATATTTTATTGTTTAAAGTATTAGCCAAATAAATTAATTTATAGGAAAGACATCGCACACAAATATCCAAATAATTTTAAATCATTTTATTTATTTTGTCCGATCAACACATGATCAAATGCATAGTTTACAGTTCAATTCATTATGAATAATTTGGAAATTGGTCATACCATCTTAGAAACTCTCGTCGGCTCAAGCGCAACAACTTTGGTAAAGATCATGGTATGACCAAATGTACAGTTTACGATTTAATTAACTTTGAGTAATTTTAAGTGGCGCCACCTGTCGGAAATCGGTCATACCAACTAAGAGACCTTCGTCGGCTCATCCGCAACAACTTTGTTAAAGATCACAGCATGATGAAATATACAGATTACAATTTAACACACTTTCAGTAGTTTTCAGTGGCGCCACCTGCTGGAAATTGGTCATACAGACTAAGAAACCTTCGCCTCGTGCGTAACAACTTTTCTTAAGATCGTAGCATGATCAAATACACAGTTTACGATTTAATTCACTTTGAGTAATGTCATGTCAACTTAAAAACCTTCGCTGGCTCATGCTCAACAACTTTGCTGAAGAGCATAACATGATCAAATTCATAGTTTACTATTCTATAAAGCACATACAGACAGACAAACATTCATTTGTTTAAAAGTTATAACATTATCAATTTGTTCCCTTTTTTATCCCCTAATCTTAAAAAAGTTTAATCTGCATACTTGGTACTTCTTTGGTACCAATTGAAATCAGTACATTTTTTAAAAACATAGTTAATATATCGTTCCTACTCATACTACATATGAGATTTTAAGTTATTATTTTATCTCTTTTTTACCCATTTTGGCCCCCGAAATCGAAAAAGTACGAAATACGTGTTTAATATTTTTTTTCAAATTTATTGATTCTAGTACAAAGTGTGGGTTTAAAATAGTACCAAAAAAACTACTTTCACCACTTTTTACCCCCTATCGGGTATAGTTTCAAAAAAGTACCAAACACCTGTCCACTTATTTTTATAGTTGTTCGAAACGCAATATTAATTTTGTTTCTATGTCTATTACTTTAGGAGATCTAATGTTTTCGATTTTTTCCCCTTTTTATCCGTTTTTACCCCCTTAGAGGCAAAGTTTCCAAAAGTCCCTTCTTACTCGACCCATACATCCAAAAGGATACCCACCGTTCAAATTTGATCAAAATCGTCAGAGCCGTTTTCAAGATATACATTCTATATATATATATATATATATATATATATATATATATATATATATATATATATATATATATATATATATATATATATATATATATATATATATATATATATATATATATACATACAATTATTGCTCGTTTAAGAATTTAAGAATATAAGATAAGATAAGATAAGATTAGATAATTCTTGAAAGACAACGATTTATAAATCTCAAAGTTTCAACTCTTTCTTTTGGTGCGTTCCACCTTTGGCAGCCGTATAGCTCCATTGATTTGATGCTCGCTTAAAATATTCCTCTATTGGTTTCCCTCGAAATTTGTTTCGGTAGCCATACCTTCCCTAGTGAATGGAAAACTACACTACCTTTGTTTGTTCGAGATATTATATTGTCAGCATAACCGACTGTAGTTGTGATGGTGCTGTCGAGATAGCAGAATGACGCAACTGTGTTAATTGGAATTATACCTTCAGTTTGGTTTCGTGAACCGTCGTGGTATAGCAGATTAGTCATCCGTCTAGCATACCAGAGGTCCAAAGTTCGATCCCCGGCCAGACCCATTTGAAAAAGTTATGAGGTTCACCTCATAACTTACCTAATTACTGGTTATTGAGTATAAGGGACATAGGTCCCTTTCAATGAGTCTAGAAATAGAATCGGATGCAACTCATTATCTGAGAGAAGTACCCCTTATTTCAATTGGAATGTCGTGGGAATTATGTATGTATGTTGGTTTGTGGTTGCTGGATTTAATCCGCAAAATTTTGTTTATGTTCAATCCGACTTCAATCCGTAGCCAATTTCACAACATCACTTAACATTTCTGTTATGATAGACTATCCGTAGGAGAGGAGATAAATATCGTCTGTGCAGTCGAGTCGTTTATAAGACAGGTAATTCCTTTGTCATGCTGGGTCATGCGAGAAATCAGGGCGACCTTAAAAAGAAGTGCAGATAGTAGTACTCATTTTTGTGCATATAATTGTCGGCTAAGACTATACTTTGTAAACCCCTACAATTGAATTATATTTAGACCTACGATTAGACTATTTAAAGAGCTAAGATTGGACTATACAAAGACTTACGATTAGACTATATAAAAACCCACGATTGAACTATATTTAGACCTACGATTAGATTGTATAAAGAACTACGATTGGACTATATTTAGACCTACGATTATACTGTATAAAGAACTACGATTGAACTATATACAATGTAACTATATATATAAGGACTTACCATTAGACTTTATAAATTCCTACGATTGTACTATATACGATTGGACCATATAAATAGAATTTGACTTATACTTCAAGTCGACTATATAAAGTCTTACGATTAGACTATATACGATTGAACTGTATAAAGACCTACCATTGTACTATACAAATTCCTACGATTGTACTATAAAAAGACCGACCATTGGACTATAGAGGATTGAACTATATAAAAACCTATCGTTGGACTATATAAATGCCTACGATTGTGCTATATAAATACCTACGATTGCACTATATAAATACGATTTGACTTATACTTTAACTGGACTATTTAAAGTCTTACTATTAGACTATATAAAGACCTTTGACTGAACTATATTTAGACCTAGGATTAGACTATAAAAAATTACAATTGGACCATATACGATTGAACTATACAAAGACCTACAATTGGGCTATATAATTGACTACGATTGTACTTTATAAAGACCTACGATTAGACTATATAAATACGATTTGTCTTATACCTAAAATGGACTATAGAAAGTCTTACGATAATACTATATAATGACCTACGATTGAACTATATATAGACCTACAATTAAGCTGTATAAAGAACTACGATTGGACTATATAAACCCTATGATTAAACTATATAAATACCTACCATTTGACTATATAAATGGACTAAATAAAGATCTACCATATAAGACCTACAATAGAACTATATAAACAAATACGATTGGACTATGTAAATACGATTTGACTTATGTGGTATGTTACCTAATTGTATAATGCCATGATGATACGGATTATATTCCCCTGTCGAAGGCCTTCTCGAGTTTAATATAGCACAAGCGCTATTCGGTGGATTGTTCAAAGATGATGCTTTATTTTTTCACGTGGTTTTAGCATAATTGATTCGGCGAGCAGAATTTCATCAGAGTAGAACTAGATAAGGAGTTTTAACAGCTATGAAATGTTGGTTATATGTTTTGGGTTTTGGCGCCTAGATTATTTTAGAGGAGCGATAGTAAACGATATTTCGTCTATGCTAGGAATGATGAATAAAGCACTCAACAATAGTAATATCGATGAAGAGCCGAATTTTATCTCATCGGAGAGTCAAATTAGGTTTTTTTTTTTGTTGTATTGAATATCGTAGTTAGAAGAAGATTTAATCGACCTAGAGCCCAGGTGTTTATCGGGTTGAAATCCGTAGTTAGCCGATTGAGAGGCTAAGATTTTATATATTATAATACCGCCTGGTTGTACGCCTGTAGCAGTTCGGATCATTATTTGTTACAATTTTCTAGTTATCTGACCGAGAGCCAAAGCATTTATCTTATTAGATTGTGGCTAACCATAATATCCCGTAAATAGTCAAGACCTTGTAGTCAAGCGATTGTGAGCCGTTGTTTTATTCGATTGGATCAATATTCCGAAATAAAAAGAATTTAGTCATTAAGAACTCGGAAAATAATTTGGAAAAATTAGAAGAGATCGAAGCATGGGAAGGTCTCCACACCATAAGAAAACAATACGCCTTAACAAGTTAACCGATGTTGATTAAATTTAAATGTAGCTCACAAGATCCAATAGTCTTTTTCTTGTTTTAAAAACTGGTCCTGAAAGAAGTCTATGTTAAGGGCAGAATTGAATATTTGATAAACTAGAACTATTACTTAATAAAAGTAGGTTTTTTACCATTGGTCATACAGGAGAAGAGCCCTACATATAAAAATTTATAAAAATTATGGGGCTAAACGGGTTAATCGATTTTGATAAAATTTAAATAAATAAGAAAAAGTTATAAACATGGTGCAATAGTCCATATCCCATTTTAAAATTTGAACCTGGATGTGGTCTAAATATAGAGTCAAATAGGGCAAAATTGAGTACTCATTATCATTTTTAACATTCTAAAGATAACTAAGTAATAGTTTTGAATTGACCGTCACGGTATTTTGATCTTATCATTTAGCGTTATTAGTTATCAATCTGACTCATCATTATATATTTGCTATATATTTGCTCCTTATGTTATAACTTTAAGTCTAGTTATTTGTTTATAGGTTGATAAACCTTTAATAGTTTATCGCAACCTCAATAAGTTGTTTTTATCGCAATTTTTAATCAGCAAAATTAAAGCGAAAGTAATATTCGACTAGACATTGAAGTACCCTCTACAAATCATAGATATACATAACACTAAGAACCCAATTCAGGTAGCGAGTTACATCAATGAACTTCTATGATTTTCAAGATTCGTAAAGAAGAATATCATTCCAACATTCAAATTTGGCTTTTTCTAACGAAGATTTACAAAGTTTATTTATATAGAGGGTGGCTGATAAATTTTGCTACAATAAGAAACTATCAAACTTCTTATTTTATTGTCTCAATTCTCCATTTTCGTCAAAACTAAAGATGAATCTATAAAATTAAATTAAATTAAACAGGTTGGTTACACAGAAAAAAAGTTATAACCTTTTTTTGTAGCAGCTTTCATCAGCCACCCAGTACTTTAATTTTTGTGTCAGTTTAAAAACCTGTCGGTTAATAGTTAATATTTGCAAAAATTTTATCGATTAATCCAATATTTTTTTAAGTAAACAATTAATGATGAACATATGGATTCAAAAACAAATAATACGTTATTGAAAATTTATTCATGTATTTATAATGGGTGTTTTTTTTAGAGGTATAGAACTTCGAATTGAAATAAAACACAAGAAAATCGTTTTAATGTCTATCAATTTGGCTTTATTGGAAGGATAATTTTATGCCATTAATGTTTAAATATGATTTCGGGCATGTGGCCGCCGTGGCTGGCTCGAATAAAGCCAATTCTACAGGTCCAATTTTCAACTACTTTTTCGAGCATATGGGGCCGTATGTTGGCAATAACGCCACGAATGTTGGCTTCCAAGTCCCCTAACGTTTCTGGTTTGTTGGCGTAGACGAGCGACTTCACATATCCCCAAAGAAAATAATCCAGTGGTGTCAAATCGCACGATCTTGGTGGCCAATTGACAGGTCCATTCCGCGAAATTATGCGCTCATCGAATGTTTCCTTCAATAAATCAATTGTGAAGTGCGCTGTGTGGTATGTAGTTTCGTCTTGTTGGAACCACAACTCATCCTCATTCATGCCATCCAATTGGGGAACAAAATAGTCGGTTATCATGGCTCTATACCGGTCTCCATTTATGGTAACTGACTCTCCAGCATTATTTCGGAAGAAGTATGGCCCAATGACTCCACCAGCCCATAGAGCACACCAAACAATCAGTTTTTGTAAATGTAATGGCGTCTCAAGGGTCTCATGTGGATTCTCTTCACTCCAAATGCCGCAATTTTGCTTATTGACGTAGCCATTCAACCAAAAATGAGCCTCATTACTGAACAAAATTTTGCGATGAAAATCAGCATCGAGATCAATCTCATTTTCGGCCCATACACCAAAATCACGACGCATTGCATGGTCTCGCGGCTTTAATTCTTGCACAAGCTGGATCTTGTAAGGTCGCAAGCCAAGATCTTTGCGCAAAATCTTCCATAAAGTTGATGGACAAAGCTCCAATTGCTGTGCACGGTGGCGAATCGATTCATTCGGGTCCTCTTCAACACTTTGCTCTACAGCGGCAATTGTTTCTTCGGTGCGCACTGTTCGACGTCGCTGCGGATGCGTATTATCACATAGAGTAAACGTAGTGTGAAAACGATCCATGGTTAACCGAATTAATTGCTCTGATGGACGATTATGTCGACCATAAAATGGACGGAGCTTGCGGTAAACTTCGCGAACTGAACCATTATTTTCGAAATAAATTTGCACGATTTGCAAGCGTTGTTCTTTTGTCAACCTGTTCATGATGAAATGGCAAACCAAACTAAATATTAATCACTTGACAGCTGACAAAATGGCCGCCAGTTAAAAAAGTGATGCCAATTTAAAGTTCTATACCTCAATAAAAAACACCCGATACATTATTACTTAAATATTTGTAATAAAATTGTGTATAATTATTTGTTTGCTTTTTCGTCAGGGCTTTAAATATGCCTTTTTTCCTCAGAAATTATTATTTTTCAGCACTATTGATGACTAAAACAACCGCCATATAATGTCATTGCACTTCACATCAAGTCAGATCACTCGTAAGTACCAGAGGAAATTGTTAAGTTATATGTACAATGTACATATATCACACTTCGAGATCCGACTTTAAAAGCCGAGGATATAACGAAAAATGTATTTTGGAGACCCCAATGTCCGACGAAAAAAATTTAAAAAAATTTTTTCGAAACTGCCTCATAGCAATGCTTTATATTCGATGATGTACGGCGAACTTTATTTTTTCGAGACGCCCTAATGTACATTAAGGAGTGAAGAGAACCAGGCTTTTACAACATCTTATATAATGCTATCGGGTGTTTTTTATTGAGTATAGAACTTTAAGTTGGCATCACTTTTTTAACTGGCGGCCATTTTGTCAGCTGTCAAGTGATTAATATTTAGTTTGGTTTGCCATTTCATCATGAACAGGTTGACAAAAGAACAACGCTTGCAAATCGTGCAAATTTATTTCGAAAATAATGGTTCAGTTCGCGAAGTTTACCGCAAGCTCCGTCCATTTTATGGTCGACATAATCGTCCATCAAAGCAATTAATTCGGTTAACCATGGATCGTTTTCGCACTACGTTTACTCTAGAAACAATTGCCGCTGTAGAGCAAAGTATTGAAGAGGACCCGAATGAATCGATTCGCCACCGTGCACAGCAATTGGAGCTTTGTCCATCAACTTTATGAAAGATTTTGCGCAAAGATCTTGGCTTGCGACCTTACAAGATCCAGTTGTGCAAGAATTAAAGCCGCGAGACCATGAAATGCGTCGTGATTTTGGTGTATGGGCCGAAAATGAGATTGATCTCGATGCTGATTTTCATCGCAAAATTTTGTTCAGTGATGAGGCTCATTTTTGGTTGAATGGCTACGTCAACAAGCAAAATTGCCGCATTTGGAGTGAAGAGAATCCACATGAGACCCTTGAGACGCCATTACATCCACAAAAACTGACTGTTTGGTGTGCTCTATGGGCTGGTGGAGTCATTGGGCCATACTTCTTCCGAAATAATGCTGGAGAGTCAGTTACCATAAATGGAGACCGGTATAGAGCCATGATAACTGACTATTTTGTTCCCCAATTGGATGGCATGAATGTGGATGAGTTGTGGTTCCAACAAGACGGCGCTACATGCCACACAGCGCATGTCACAATTGATTTATTGAAGGAAACATTCGATGAGCGCATAATTTCGCGGAATGGACCTGTCAATTGGCCACCAAGATCGTGCGATTTGACACCACTGGATTATTTTCTTTGGGGATTTGTGAAGTCGCTCGTCTACGCCAACAAACCAGAAACGTTAGGGGACTTGGAAGCCAACATTCGTGGCGTTATTGCCAACATACGGCCCCATATGCTCGAAAAAGTAGTTGAAAATTGGACCTGTAGAATTGGCTTTATTCGAGCCAGCCGCGGCGGCCACATGCCCGAAATCATATTTAAACATTAATGGCATAAAATTATCATTCCAATAAAGCCAAATTGATGGACATTAAAACGATTTTCTTGTGTTTTTTTTTCAATTCGAAATTCTAAACCTCTAAAAAAAACACCCATTATATGTCGATATTACACTCTTTCTTTTTAGCTTATTAATGGAATAATAATCAAGCTATGTAAGAATCCAGACCTTAAAAGTTCAAAAGCTTTCTATTGCAATCTGTGGAATGGTGACATCATTGTAAATGAAATTCCTAGGAATTACACTCGACCGACAATCGTTTATAAATTGCGATGTAAAAACAAGGCCCTTTAAGCATTAGCCTTTGGCACTTGGGGAATGAAAGAAGAAATATTGTTGTCTACCTTTAAAACTATTGGCCGGTTAGTGGAAAATAATTATCGGAACACAAATTTTTTTTTTTCGGCGATGAATTAACAGATTAAACATAATTGCTTCGTCAGAAATAGTGACATCCTCAATGTAAGCCAAGCACTACCCTCATGATACCCCCACATTTTCAACTGTAACGCCAACCCTACTTCACTAAGTTAGAAGTGTTACAAAAATAACATCTATCAGGCAATTGAGCGCTCTAGTCCTTGCAAGGGAATTACAGTGTCAGCTCAACACTAGAATATGGTATTTCTCGAAGTGAAAAAGCAAGTGGCTAGAGGCATTAATCATTGTAATAGCAACAGTAGGGTGACAATTTTTTGTATGAGAGAAAATGTTTTTTTCGATTTTTATAACTTCTTTAACGGAATATTATAACAATAGGTCTAAAAGTTTAGTTCTGAAAATTTGAGCCAAATCGGACAACGTTCTATGGGCGCGCATCAGGTTCAAAGCTTTAGAGCCCATTTGTATGGTGAAAAATTCGTTATTTTTTGAGAAATTTCGACCAAAAATAAACAATTTTTACCAAAAAAAAAATAATGGAATATTAAAGAAAACTTACACAGCTTTATTTTAAATAGTCGAAAACAAAAATCCATGAAGTAGTTTTGGAGTTATTCTATTTTTCCCCTAAAAATTCATGTCCTTGAAAACGCGCCTGAGGATATACACCAAAAATTTTTTATTGTAAATAAAGAAATTTAAAAAAATTTCTCAAAAATAAAAAATAACCCATTTTCCCCATACAAATGGGCTCTTAAACATTGGACCCGATGCGCGCCCATAAAACGTTGTCCGATTTGGCTCAAATTTTCAGAACTAAACTTTTAGACCTAGTGTCATAATATTCCGTCGAAAAACATTTGAAATCAAAGAAAAAACTTTTCCTGTCACCCTAAGCGACAAAACAGCAAGACACAACCTAAATTGCAACAAAGCTCCACAGAATCAATAAAACTGGCTACCCTACCGTCACCAACAAGCTCCTTCGACCTTTTCTGTCACGTTGCATAAACTTTTACAGGTAATAACTGTATTCATTTCCTACTATACCCTCCTCGTGGTACAAAATGCGACAAACAACAGGTGTCAGACTCTGGGGCAGGCCTAATATTAGAAGGAGCTATCTTGGTGCCATTCCAACTTATTTGGTCTAAGGGTCTAAGATAATTGTACTTGGTAAAGTACGAAACTTCATCATCTGTTCAACATGTTAGTTGCGACTGCAAGAGGGCGTCTGTCTGGAACAAGCAAGCCAAGCTCAAAGGCGACATGAAGCTTATGCAACATGGGTATTGTGTGCCAAACCTACTTACACCAACTGTCCTATCTTGAGTATTAGTGGTACTCTTCTTTCAACTCCGGATGAACAATTAGTACGTTAGACTTAACACTTCAAGTCAACCGAGCAAGTTACTAAGTCTAGCAATTTTGAACATAATATCCGAAGCAGTTTCATCTACACATAGCGAAAATCAGTTTGGGTTCAGGATTGATCTAATCAATAAAGTAAGAATAGTATTAGAGCAATTTAATGAATATAGACATCATTTAAACAACTCGAGGACCTTGAATATGTCGATTTCGTGTGTCTTCAAGAAAATAATAACTCTCTTACTATTGAATCTCGGGAATCTGGGCTAGAAATTAATATTTTCAAGACAAAGATTATGTCTGGTGGCTATGGAGCAAACCCATACCTACAGATCAATGTGTATATATATATATTGATTGCTCTGACTCCTGCAAGAAGCATAGGGCCATAACATAGGTTGTTCAAATATTCTAGATTTGGTGCTGAATGTTTGATCTCGATCCATTTTAGGTTTAGTTTGGATAGTTGAGTCAGATCAATATGTAAAACCAGGTTATTGGATAGGTATCCACTAGAGCTGACGCCGACGAGGACATTGAGTCGCGTATTAATAAGGCAAAATCTGTATTCTGTATTCTCCGAGCTATTTGTAAATCTCGACAAATATCAACAACAACTAAATTACGAAAATACATCCCGCATGTCAAGTCCATCCTGTGTTATGGTTGTGAAACTTGGAAACGCGCAAATGCCAACGATATGCGCCTGCAAATTTTTGCAAACAAATGCTTGCGGCAAATTCTTAATATATGGTGGCCGAATCGCATAAGAAATGAAGATCTACCGAACGCGACAAACCAAATCTCTGCTTCTATAGAGGTATGTCAGCGAAATAGGCCACACATTTCGAAGGTCAAATACCAACGTTCTCCTAACCCATATTTTTCCATAGTAATGGGTGTTTTTTTTTAGAGGTATAGAACTTCGAATTGAAATAAAACACAAGAAAATCGTTTTAATGTCCATCAATTTGGCTTTATTGGAAGGATAATTTTATGCCATTAATGTTTAAATATGATTTCGGGCATGTGGCCGCCGCGGCTGGCTCGAATAAAGCCAATTCTACAGGTCCAATTTTCAACTACTTTTTCGAGCAGCTCTCCAGCATTATTTCGGAAGACGTATGGCCCAATGACTCCACCAGCCCATAGAGCACACCAAACAGTCAGTTTTTGTGGATGTAATGGCGTCTCAAGGGTCTCATGTGGATTCTCTTCACTCCAAATGCGGCAATTTTGCTTGTTGACGTAGCCATTCAACCAAAAATTAGCCTCATCACTGAACAAAATTTTGCGATGAAAATCAGCATCGAGATCAATCTCATTTTCGGCCCATACACCAAAATCACGACGCATTGCATGGTCTCGCGGCTTTAATTCTTGCACAAGCTGGATCTTGTAAGGTCGCAAGCCAAGATCTTTGCGCAAAATCTTCCATAAAGTTGATGGACAAAGCTCCAATTGCTGTGCACGGTGGCGAATCGATTCATTTGGGTCCTCTTCAACACTTTGCTCTACAGCGGCAATTGTTTCTTGGGTGCGCACTGTTCGACGTCGCTGCGGATGTGTATTATCACATAGAGTAAACGTAGTGCGAAAACGATCCATGGTTAACCGAATTAATTGCTCTGATGGACGATTATATCGACCATAAAATGGACGGAGCTTGCGGTAAACTTCGCGAACTGAACCATTATTTTCGAAATAAATTTGCACGATTTGCAAGCGTTGTTCTTTTGCCAACCTGTTCATGATGAAATGGCAAACCAAACTAAATATTAATCACTTGACAGCTGACAAAATGGCCGCCAGTTAAAAAAGTGATGCCAACTTAAAGTTCTATACCTCAATAAAAAACACCCGATATATTCGATGTATAATCCACACACTTCGATGGCCAAATATTAACATTGGTCGGCAAGCGCTTTGTTGGAATCCACAGAAAAAGGCCGTCGTGTTGGTTGACCTGCTAACACATGGAGAATGTCAATAGATGAGAAGTTGCAAGCAGCAAGCTATTTATGCTGTATTGGACCAACACTCAGGGGATGACCCCAACGTATGCATATGCATTGTGTTGAAACTAGGAAAAAAGGTTGTGGGAAGGGGGATAGAGGGAGTAGTGTTTGTGGATATTCGATTTGAACCTTTGGATATCATAATTATAGGGGAAGACTGATGCAGGATGTTTATTCCACATTCGTGCTGTGCGGCTAAAAAACGAGTTTTCTGTATAGTGCGTTATGCGATTCACTGGAAAATTGACTACAAAGGGATGAGCCCTTGTTGAGTTGCATGTGCTATGAAGAAATGTACGGGCTTCAGGAAGAAGATCCCTAATTTCGTTTGAGCACATGCCATTATAGTAGCGATAGAACTGTGAAACGCAATCAAGTTGGCTACCCTACTGTCACCTTCGCCCTCTTTTGTACACGGTCGAGAAGCTCTAAAATAGACTTTTCAAGCACCGGCCCATTCATGAGAGTTGTATTAAATTTTCGGTCGGATATAAGTGGTATAGATATTAAGAAGATCAGTTGGAGTGAAGTATGCCTTACACCGCTTTAGAAAGCCTAGACTCTTGAATGCTTCTTTTGACACTTAAAAAACGTGATTAGTCCAACGGACATCACACTGAATTTTCATGCCTAGAACATCAAGAGTTTCTGATTCCTCAATATTTATACCACCCATACTCACAGATGATGCAACATTGTTCGTAACGCGTTTGTGTGTTAACACACAACATTTGGTCTTTCGAGCGTTAAAATCGACCCTATTAGAAAGACCCCAATTGGATATTGTAGAAAGGTCGGAATTTAGTGTATTGGAATTGATATCCAATATGCTTGGCCTATAGTTGAATGAATACGAATGACAAATGTTGCTATCATCTGCAAAAGAGTAGATAGGATTGGAAGTTTAACATAGAAGGTCATTTAGAAAAATTAGAAATAGAGTTGGAGAAAGAACAGAGCCTTGTGGTAACCCCGAATTAAACTTGAACTCGTCGGACGATATCCCATCTATAAGAACTCTTAAATTGCGATCTCTGAGAAAGCCCGATATAAACAGAGAGAAATTATTACCTACCTCTTTCAAACTCGGTCAGTAATTGACTGCTTTCCAGCAATATAAACACGACTTGTGTGGACCATAATCTAAAGTCATTATACTACGAATTAGTTAATGTTTGCGATAATTAAAGAGTGTTCTAAAAAAAATATGCATTTACTATTTTAGACAAAATTTATCCATAGTGCAAGAAATAATTTATTTTTTGATCAAGTTAGTTTCTATAGAAATGTCAGATACTATTATTTTAGAAATTATTAATTTTCAATAGTTATTTCAACCATAATTAAAACTTTTCAAAAAAATCCGTCATGGACTTTTAAAAAAATACCTAAAAATTTGAAAGTTGACCCTCGAACGGTTTCTAATGCCATCAGATGGTATAAGGAAAACCTGAGCATTGAAAGAAAACCTGGATCAGGGAGGAAAAAAAGGTCCTACAGATATTGGTAAGGCAAAAGAAGTCGAGCGACTCTTTCGAAGAGCGCCTAACACTTCTATAAGAAAAGCAGCTCGTACGGTGAAATGTTCTACGAATTTTGCACATAGAGTCAAAGCTTATGCTGGACTGAAGACATACAAAGTCCAAAAGGTTGCAGATCGCAATGCTATAAAGAACTTAGAAGCAAAAAAACGAGCGAAAAAATTGAAGTCTGATTTTATAAAAAAATACACCTGTTGTGTGATGGATGATGAAACATACGTACTGGTAGACTTTTCTCAACTACCTGGTCAAGATTTTTATGTTGCTGATAAACGGGGCAATGTTCGGCAAGAGTTTCGCACAAAAAAACAAACAAAATTCCCTAAGAAGCTTCTCGTGTGGCAGGCTATTTGCAGTTGTGGCGAAGGAAGTAAAGTATTTGTGGCATCTGACACAATAAACACAGAAATTTATATAAAGGAGTGCCTACAAAAAGGGTTGTTACCCTTTTTAAGAGAGCACAGAGTGACTACATTTTTTTTGGACCAATTTGGCATCATGCCACTGTGGAAAAAAGGCACTTGAGTGGTACTCAAAGAATAATGTCATTTTTGTACCACGAGAGGCAAATCCACCTAACTGTCCAGAACTTCGGTCTGTGGAAAGGTATTGGGCTCTGGTAAAAAAGGAATTGAAGAACACAGGAAAGATTTCCAAGAACATGTCCGATTTTAAGCGCAGGTGGAACACATGCTCCAAAAAGGTATCAGAAGCAACTGTAAAATCTTTAATGGGAGGGTTTCCGAAAAAAGTCGAAAATTTTGCAAAACCCGAGTACTAAGTAAACATTTTAATGCTAAATGATTTTGTATAATATGTCATTATATTTGCGTATTTTGTAGAGTTTTTATATTAAAAGGTTTGATTTTTATTTAAGAAAATCCAACTACAAATTTTATTTAGAGCACTCTTTATTCTATATTAATATTCTCAGGATCATAATTATATCACTCATGATTATATCTCAATAATTTCTGGCTTCTGATTTTAGTATTAAAATATTAAAAATTTTACTCAAATTAAAAATATTTTTAGAACGATTGAAGAGGGGGTTAATGTTAATAAAATTTTATTTATTTTTAAACAAATATTTATTGCAAAATTAACAATTACTATGTGAAGCAAACCAGGTTATCTACGAATACAAAAATTTCTTGATAACAAGATCTTATTATACCTTAGCCATAAAATTCATATTAAAATCTTATTTTCAAAATGCCCCTTCATGTTATCAGTCGAAACCAAATACAACTAATGAACGGCCGAGACTTTACTAGTTTTCGAGGTAGTCCCATTATTATTAAAAAAAAAACTATATAAAAAATGCATAATAATTGTAAAATAAAAATAAACATTTAAACCCATAAAAATAAATGTTTATTTTATTTGCTATACGATTATGGTTTGTTTACATTCCTTTAAGAATCGTTCTCGGAATGAAACACTAGATCAGAACGTGATCAAGCAAATTGACCAGTCAAGTAGTCGGGCGATCGATCGATCGTTTCTATCGGTAGAACTGGGTTCTTTTTTCTTTCTCTGTTGTTTTTTGCAAACAAATATACTCTGCCGTATATAAATACTCATAAAGTGGCTTTGGAAAGATTAGACTTTTACGATCGGAGACGTATGGTTCAGATTATAATTATGAAGACGTTCGATCCACTTACATACATACTTACCTATGCAAGTATTTGTTTGATTTACTTAATATTGATTAATGATGATGGTAATACATAATAACATGCAGTAATTTATTTATAATTTGCCATCATTTTTTTTATAAAATTATTTACAATATTTTTCCAATCAATATGAAAAAGAGAATGGAAAATTTTCAAATGCAATCGATAGTTTTCTAGAGCTTGTTTTGAAAAAAATCATACTTATTTCAACTGCATGCGCTGATCATTACTATTAATATTTAGTATTCAAAAGTTTAGGAAACTTTTATCAGGGACATTATGAGTTTTCATTGATTCGAAATCATTTTTAATACGCTATGAATTTGGCATTAAACTACAATTAGTTTCAGTAGAGGTCAAGTGTTGTGAAAAAAAATTAAGGATTCAAGATCGTTTTTGACTGATATGGACTTTGCTGCAAACTTGCAGCATAGTTCGTTATCAATTGAGCTGTCTAGAAATCAGAGAATTATCTGGATTTTCGAACATGACATAAAATGTCAATACTTATGAAGCTTTGGTAGTCTGGAACATGGCAAAAAAATTGTAAGGTATAACCGTTCTCTCTTACAAAAAAAATTTTTGAAGTAAATGCGAAATATTTGAAATTTGTTTTTTGTAAACAATTATAAAAGTCGTTGCCACATGTGAGAAATGGGAATATTATTATCAGGAAATTTTGAACGTATAATGTGTAATGTAATGTAAACATTTCGTTAAAACTTATTTTATAAAGTTTAGCGGATCCTGCACAAGGAAAAAAAGACTTGAGACAATTCAATTTTGTCATAATATATTTAAAGTATTTTTGTGTAACATATTTTTTTTATAATTTATGTTACAGTTTCTTCAGCTTCTTTTTGGGATTGAAAATTTTATTTGCACCAAAATTTTATTTAAAAAACTTATCTTCAAATATGTTCTTATGGATAGATTTTGATGTAATCTTTTATAGTATAAGAATTATGGGCTTTTTAAATTTCAAAAATTATACGGCATAACTTTAGATGTTTATATCCGATATAAACTGGTATATCAAACAAAAGCTACTGAAAGTATCATTCAAATGATATACATTCTTCCGATTTATAAAGATTAAGAGCGCATATACTCAAAACTTATTTTTACAACCGACTTTGTTTATAAAAATGAGCATATCTTAAAATAATATAGACATAAGTATGGTTTTTTATATAATGAATTTTATACAGGATATACTGGGCTTTTATATATCATAAACTACTTAGCTCTAGCATATGTAGCGTGTTAGTTATAACAGCGTAAAATTTTACTTTTATTGAGTTAGAGTTATATAAATATACATTTTATATTATATATAAAATGTATATATATTTTTGTCTACACTACAACGGTAGTCGGTAGTCATGTGGCTATGTCGACGCTTAAAAAAATGATTTCTATTTGAATGAATGTATTCTAATTTTAACAGGTTGTAGCCCGTAGCCTGCAGTCGTGATTGTGTTTATAGTATAATAGCAAACCGAAACTGGGATTTTTAAAAGTAGTATGGTAGCATAATTTGAGAAAAGAAAATAATAATTCGATCAAACGTCAGAAAGTTAATATGGCTGACAAAAGAGAGAACGGTTATACCTTACTTATTTCTTTTATCATGGTCTGGAAGTCATCAATAGGCAATATCATGAAATAAATATTAAAGGAAGTGCCACTTTCTTTTTATTTTGTAAACATTAACCATTTGACAAGAAAGAATATCTGAAGTTTACTCGAAAAATGAGGCTACCTTACTTTAAAAAAAAATCCCATTTACACTCAGAAAAAAAATGAACTAGAATTTAGGAAAATTTACTAAATTTGAGGAAAACATGGTTGTCGTATAGCGCCAAAGCCATATTTTACAGCAATTAAGTAAAAAAAATCCTCTATTTCACTTGTAGTGTTTGGGGAAACTAAGTTAGTGACGTTTTTGAACTGAGATCCACAAAATTGCTCCTAGTAGGTGTTTACAAAGTCTACCGAGTCTTTCCCTAAACTTTTAGGAACACAAGCTGTGAATATTATCTCACAAGTCTCAGCAGTTTGCCCGTTATTCGTTATTTAATAAAACACATGAAATATTCTTTATTTTAATGATATAATTGAGATCTTATGTGTTTTAGCATCTACAGAGCTACAAAGTACAAATTTTATTAGACTATTTATTGAAAATATTAGTTATTTTAGCGTTATTTATTTAATTTTTGAAACTACACATTTTAGTTTACAAATTTCCATAAAATAATCTATGAGTGTGGCAACGATCTGTGTAATATTGACAAAATATACAAACTTCAAAGATATTCTTTATAGTCAAAAATTTTGAAGTGGCACTTCCTTTAATATTTATTTCATGGGCAATATAATAAAATAGGATTACAAATAGGGTAAGCAAAATAACCCGGATCTATATATTTATATATTTAGTCCTTTAATTCCTGATGGAACATAGGGCCTTAACAAATGTTTTCCATGAAGGTTTAACGGTAGTCAGCGCTTTCATCTCGCTCCATGATACACCAAACTCCCTCAGCTTGTTCTCAGTTTGTCGTCTCCATGTATTTGCGGGTCTACCAGACCTCCTGGAACCATGAGGATTATATTCGACAGCTTACCGAGTAATATCAGTGGCTGCTTTTCTCAGTGTGTGTCCTAGCCAACTATATTTTCTAGTGCGTATACTTGTGTCAAGAGGTTCTTGAGCAGTGCGCAACCATAGGTCTTGATTAGATATTGTGCAGGGCCAGAAAATTTTGAGTATACGTCTAAGGCACCGATTAACAAAGGCTTGTAGACTGTTTATCTCACGGCTCGAGATATTCCAAGTCTCACAGCCGTATAAAAGCACGGCTTTGACATTGGTGTTAAAAACTTTAATTTTGGTGGTGGTTGAGATTCCAAAAGCTTGCTTTGCCTTGCATAACCTGTTTTGGATATCTTCTTAGCTGCCTCCAGTTTTTGAAATAATACTCCCAAGGTAGCAGAAAGTTTCGACTTCATCAATAGGTTGCCCAGCAAGATAAAATTTGGTGTCATTTAATGAGTTTATTCGCATTGACTTAGTTTTTTTGATGTTAATCTGAAGACCAGCTAGAGCAGCACGAGAGGCAAAGGTTTGAAGTTTGGATTGCATGCTAGAAAATCGGTTAGCGAACAGACAAACGTCGTCAGCGTAATCAATGTCGTCTAGTCTGTCGTGAAGACCCCAGGAGATACCATGTTGCCCAGACATCGAGTTATTCAATACAACATCAAGAACTATATTAAATAGTAATGGGGACAGCACACACCCATGACGGACTCCTACCCTCACACTGATTGGTTGGCTCTGACAACCTTCATGGAGAATACAGCAGAACGCGTTATTGTAAAGCTCTTTGATGAGTCGTATAATCTTCTCAGGTACTCCTTTGCATCTTAAAACTTCCCAAATAGCGCTGTGCTCTAATGTATCAAATGCACGTTTGAAATCAATAAACAGTATGTAAAGGGGAAAACGCCATTCAACCGATTGTTCCACAATAACCCTTAACCCTTATCTACAGTCAAATGTAAACCGATTGGCATGAAATTAATTAAAAATAATTCTTAGATTTACATGCGTTTTTCTAAGTACTCAAGTGTCTTGAAATCTGGTCTTATATGGGAGTTATGGACAAATATGGATTGATTCCAAAAAAATTTGAACCTCTGATTTCAGCAACATACGCACATAATTCCCACGACATTTTAATTAAAACAAGGGGTACTTCTCCCAGACAATGAGCTGCATCAAATTCTATTTTTAGACACATTGAAAGGGATATACGTTTTAACTTCGGCTCCGAATGGCAAATGCATTAGTTAGAGAAATTTTACATTGCCTAATACTCAATAACCAGTGGCTAGCTGAGTTATGAGGTGAACCGCTTATTTAGAAAATTTATTTTTTTCATGTGGGTCTGGCCGGGGATAGAACTTGAGACCTCTGATATGCTAGGCGGATGACTAACCTGCTATACCACGACGGTTCATTCTACTACTAATGCTACTAAGCATTATTTCTACTGGATTTCATTCAAATATAAGTAAATTTGTGGCTGTAAAGGGCCAAAACCTATAACTCGAGAAGCAGTCCTATGGGAGATACCAAATTAATGATCCAATTTGGTCCAAATGGGGATAATGGTTATCAGATACACTTAGACTATGACGTCCATTGTGTTAGCAGAAGCTGATAAAAACCACATAACTGGTCTTCCCTGTTGAAACATCCGGGTTTTCTTTAAACGTTTTTAGGTTAGGTTTGAAAGGTGGTATCAAATGACATCTTAACTCGTAGACCTTTAGGTCCTTTGTGATCTTTCAATGATAAAACAAGACTAGCGTCTGGAAATTAGATAGATTTTAAAGAAGTCTTGTCTTACCTAAGCCATATGAGTCCTGTTATAAAATCAACAAGATCACTCAGTTTGCACTGCTGTATGTCCGGAAGTACTTCATAGAATCTATTACCTGGATGTCTAAACCTCTGATTCTGAAACATTGGACAACGAAGTGTTCCATCGATTCGGCAAGTCCTCATATAAACACAGTCAGTCTACTCTAGAATTTAGGGCACATTGTTCCGTTGGCATGTCTTTACACCTTCTTAAATTTATCCTATTCTAGATTTATCCTAGATCTAGCAAACCAGATAAAGGAAACATTATCTGGTTAAGGCTATGAAGGTCTAGATGTTATGCAGACTACCATATTGCCCCTCCTTGTAGTTTCCTTACTAATCCAAGACTTGATACCCATATAAAGGCAACAAATATGTACAGCAATAACCGTCACTTTCTGACTAAAACTTTGGCTCCAACCATGTGTTGCGGCTTAGTCTGCAACTTCGTGGCAGAGTTTGAACCTATATTTGACATTTTTAAACTAGTTTAGAGGTGCAGCATCTTAAGAACAGCCTGGCTATCGATACGATACTTTTTAGAAATTAGTCTTCCATATGGAAAGCATTTATGGCTGGAAGGCACTGCTGATGTTTTGTGTCTTAAGAAAAACATCCGATCCAGTGCCGATGTCCATTTTAAAACCATCCGCGAAGTTTGATTCGCCTAAAAAAACGCGATGTACGACACTTCCAGTTAGTTCAATCCGGAAATACGACCTCCGGTACCATGCTGAGCAGTAGCTACTTGTATAGGCCTACTCCAAGTCATGGGGATGTGTTAAGCTTAATAATCTAGTGTATTTAAGAATATCCGACTCAAGTAAACTCACTAGGTTCTGGTTGCCATACTATTTATGAAGTTATCCAATGGGAATAGTTACAACATAATGTTAAGGGCTGCCTTAAGGCCCCGGTTATCTCCATACTATTACAACGCTGGACCTTATCAACTGCTTCCCACCAAACTGCACAACCTTATGCTAGAACAGAACTGACAATGGTTGCGTAAATGCAATACACAACCATTGGTCTTGAGCCCCATTTTTTACTTACAGAGTTTCTGCAAAAGTAGTAAGCGTTAAGTTCCTTTCTATCTTTGTAGCGTATTTCTTATACAGGATTGCTTACTGTATAAGATGACACCTAAGAGTTTAGACTTTGAGGACAATCCTAACTCCAAACCATGCAGCTTATGTAGTTTGAATCTATCGATCCTGTACCATGTGGTGAAGAGGACTAACTCCGTTTTATCAGGGTCCCCTCCCAGTCCTATATTACTGACCAAGGAAGATAGTTCTCCTTAAGCCGATTGCATAATATCACTGATTGTGTGCAGGTACATATCTAACTGACATAAGTAATACTACGTCATGAGCATAGGCAACGACCTTCTTTCCTAGCTGGTCGAATTTTTCGAAGATGACATAGACCTTTCAACTATTTTGCGGTACTTGCAAGAAATTTAGCTTTTTGTTTAATGCACTTACCACAGTCCCTGGAAGGGATTTCAGTGCCCCAATGGAGATAGGTTCAACTAATGGAATTTTGTACCCCTTGTGATCGTAACTGTAAGCATCTGAAGAATGTCTCTGAGTGTACTTAGAAATTTGCCCTTGACTACAACTGCCACATCATATGTGTATGCGATACCTTTCATACAAAATCTCTTTTAGAGATACCAGAACTCTGTTTAAAAGGGTTTCCCTACCAACAAATATTATTGTCAGAAGACCCTAATTTTGCTCTGATAAGTATTTTTGTAAGATCATACACAAGCATACTAATACTAACGTCGACTCTTAGATAGAGATATATTTAGTTGTCGTATTTGAAGTTGCATATGTTGTTAAATACTTCTTCCATAACTCCAATATCTTCAATAGTAACAAGATCAGGCTTATAGATCTAAAATATTTCTGTTCCATATATTAAGATTTCTTCGCTTAAGAGATAATTACTTTCATCACACTTCTCATAGTACCTAGAGATATATAATAGGTCGATACAGATGATGATAAATTTATAAATTTATTCTCTCCCAATATCCAAAAAAAAAACGAATACAAAATAAACTTTTTAGACAAAATCATGTTGGCTATAAAGGTAATAACGTTCTAAAGATCTAAATCAAATACAGTTTTTAAAAAAGTGCATCCCATGATCGTTAAACTGAAGCCGAATCACAACAAGTTCTGAAGAAATAAATTGAATAAGGTTATTCAATTGTGGAATTTAGGTTAAATGTATATATAATCCAAAAATATATGTTAACATAAACATATAATTTTAATCTTCGAATCACTTTTCTGACTTCTTCAATCATTTTATTGACTTCATTATAATTATGTTGTAATTTAATTGTTAATGGCAATAATTTTAATTAATCTAGTAATTAAGAGGGCTCATTATTAAACCAGATAACATAGACTCGTGCGTCAAAATTGATAAACTTATAAAAAAAAATATGCAAAATTGAAAAAACCCTGGATTTATTGAAGATTGAGGTTGTAAGCCAACACATAAATTAAGCGCTAAATCTGGGTTTCTATATAATTTCTAAATGAGGTCGGGCGTATAAAAAAGTATTCTATTCCATTTTCGAATTAAAATCAAATATGAACCGATAAACCTTCTTTCCTTATTTCATTTTTTTCGGCTTTATCCTTTCTTCCTTCTTCTTATTAGCTAAGGCAAAACCCAGAGGAATTTGGATAATGTGCTTTTCTTCATTATATCTTAATATAATAAAACTTGCAAAAGGCACTCACATTTTTTAGGACTGGAACAATCTCTATTGTACCAGGTCAAAATGGGTTCAATATTTTGGATGACTCCCATAAGACAAACTTCCTGGAATTGAAGCTTTTGCCCCCAAAGCCACAAATTTAAACATCTTTAAATTGAATTTGCTAAAAATATTGCTCCTGATAATATAAATTAAAGTATTTTAATGAAATCGGTCCATATTTCACCTTACCTCCCACACAACATCTTCTAAATACATCTAACTAAGTCAGTGTTGTCGGTATAGTTAGGCCGACCTATTAGAGCTTCCGGAACCAAACCGGCTTGACTGACCTTCACAACTGATACCAGAGATCAAAGAGGTTATACCCTGACCCGAATTCACATCGCCCTCCGTGTACGATTCTAGCGAGAAAGCTGCTAAGAACCGATTGGTATCCGTAGGGCCTGTAGAGCCAGAATGTTCGTTCTGGCTTTCTCCGCCTAACGGAGCCCGAGATCTTGAAGGAGATCTCGACTGAGACCGGTCGGAAGTTGAGATAACAGTAATCTCAAGTTCCGAATTCGACTCAAGGGAGACGTCCGCCAGAATCTGTGTGGCTCCGGTGGTATGAGAGGAGTCCAATCACCCATTAGCCCCCGCCCCATCTCATCTAAATCCGTCAGTAATTGTCGCTCCTAATGAAGTATGTCCGCGTTAATGTCTCTGAGAGTCTGTTCGTCATTATCTACTCTCAATGGTGCGTCCCATCTGAACCTGTCCTCCAAGGATGTCCCGTACGAGTTATTTTTGTTTATTTTTTGTGTTTTTTCTTATTATTTGTGAAATTTTGTTCCCACAAGTGTAGAGGAAGAGAGGTCGCTCACGTCATACGGGAGCTATGACATGAGAATAACGCAAGAACAACTGAATACTGGTGGAGGCGTCAAGATATCAGCCAGGCACCGTTGAAACACAGACTAACGTTAATCCACTGCTACCTTTTTGGTCCGCGGGAGATATTTGATCTTTCTCCTACCACCTACACATGGAAAGGGGTTCCTCGCCATCTATTTATGTGGCTGGTTCTCCACCCTTAGTATCTCTCTGGGTTAGCATTCTATTGGAAGATATATGTGACCATTTCTTCCTCTTCTGTTATCCTTGACTCCGAGTGGAGTATAGGGCCTCTTTTATTGAACTCGATTGCGAGACGTTAGGTTGACGTCGTTCCATGAATAGTTTGCTGCTTACAACTCCGCTTCAGTTGACCTTCTCCGCGTTCTATCTTTATGGATTTCATAAGCGCTTGTCACGCAATGTGGCCATATCCTTAACAGAAGAAGGAATTATATGTCAGTAGGGTTCATAAGAAATGAAAAATCTATGGTTTTGTAGAGAATTTGCCGTAAGCATTTATTTGCAAAGCTTTACAGGAGCTCGGAAAGGACTTGACGTTCGAGTTGTACATTCGTTACTTAGTAATTTTAGTTCTTGCAGAATAAGCTTTATTTCTTAGCTGCCTGCTTGGGCCAAAATAGCGTCTGTTGCTTTTACGTTTGATTTCGAGACTTATGTCGTTATTCATGGAGGTATTAATGAAGCTATAGTTCTTAAGGTTCACAGTTTTTCGTTCGTTGACACTAGACCTATTTTACTCTTTCTTGATACATGAAAAGGCGTCAGTCACCCACTCACAAGGATGCCATACTTAGACTTTGCTTTAAACATCGTATCAAGGAGAAGATGATATGTGCCTATTTATTTCTGTTGGGTCTTTTTCAGGTCTGTTCAGTAGCAGATTTACCTGGTCTTAAACCACATTGGTAGGTCCCAATAATTTCGTTTGCTTTGGGTTTTAGGCTTTCACACAGCAGACCGACCTCTATAATTGGCACATACAGTTTTATCTACTATTTTGTAAACTATACAAAAACTCTAAGACCCCAATCATCGGGCAAACATTCTTCTAATCATATGATCTTTATTAGCATGAGCAAAACTTATGAACTCATCCACCGGCATCAGAAACTTTGTAATTTTTCAGTTAAGTTATTGCAATTTTAACCATATTTTGGTAGGGTGGTGAACATATAAGGTTGTCATCATTAATTGGTTCAGGCGTTTCATCTTAGTCGCTGTTTTTTTGACATAAAGAAAAGTGCTCCTTCCATAGTTTCAGAACGCTTTTTGTATCTGTCACCATGCTTTCTTGGTCATCCTTACAGAAGAAGATATAATTGCCAAAACTATCCGTTTGGTATAACTTTTTGGTAGAATTTACGCCCTTTATTTCAACTATTATACATCTCAATTTCCTCAAACACACTTCCCTCCATTTCATTTTTTTTTTTTCTTTGGAATAGGCGTTTTTTTTTAATATCATTCTTAGGAACGACGTTTTATTACTGTTTGCAGAGTTGCCCTCTAGGCTGTATTTTTCTCAGCAGTGGCAATGCGGCACTCATCGCCTTGCCAACAGTTTTAAGAAAGAAGATTTTGTAACCCTAGTACAGATTTTTAATGGAGTTGGCAATATGTTGACATAGAGTGCAGATGTCGTTGGAACCAGTTATATTTTCTCTGAGTAATTGAGCTATTCGTTGGGAGTCATCGGTGAAACATGAGCAGTATAAGCTATACGCTAAACAGCAGTCAATGCAGGTTAGAACATATTGTGCGAATGGATGAAGATACTCCAGCAAGAAAAATGTTTGAAAATGATACCGAGGGAACTTGTAGAAAGGGAAGCCCGAAAGTTTAGAGGAAAGACCAAGTAGTGGAAAATCTACCAAAGCTTAACCAAGAAATATGTGTTCAAGATCGAAGCGCCTTGAATTCTAAAATATGCACGGCACTTGACCTTAAAAGATTGTAAATATAGGCCAAAGTAAGTAATTACACAGATTTCAAGCTTATATCGAAGATGTCATTTAAACATCTCATTTGAGGTCTTCACTTAAGAAGGACTGTTGGATAAGCAATTATTTCCAAATCTACAAATCTCAGATGTCGATTAATTTCAAAAAGTTTCTTCTTCTACAATTTTTAAACATGTTCTACTATCATCCTGATCTTAACAATTTCATTAAAGTTTCAACTTTATCTCAACCAGAAACCATTAATGTTTCCAATGATTATCATTAACATGCCACTATTAAAGCCGCAATCTATTTTCAACATTCTCTTTGCATTCATTATCAAATTGCTGATCGTTATTTGTAAAAATAGTCTTTGCCACTTTTACACATTTGCAGAATTTTCCAGTAACTTGTTTCTAGATGTGGCATGTCGTTGATTCCACCACGATTATCAGTCTTTTAATTGTTCCAATTACTTCATTTTTTAAACGCTTTCTCCAAAGCTTATTAATAAGTATTTAATACACATATAACTAAAATCGTTGAAATATCAATAGGAAATCTAAGACTGGTTCTTTGAGCTTTAAGGCAGTTATACTAAGATAATAGAGCGTTTACACCGCCGCACGGTGGTTCAAAATCAAATTTCATTGGCCAAAACCTATATTTTTTGTTGACAAAGATTTTTAAAATTTTTATACCATCTTAAAGAAAACATATCAAAACTAAGGTGGTCAAAATATTCGCTGTAGTGGGCGTGGCATGCTGCTAAAGACAAGGAATTTTAGTTAATTTAGAAATTAAAGAAAAATTGTAATTTTTGATCTCATATTAATTACGATTTCTTGAAAACTATTAATGCTAATGGGCTGCGGTTTTGTAGTTAGGGTGTTATGAAATAAATTTAAAATCACCATATACTCATAAAATTTCACGTTTAGTAGTGTATAACTTTTAAAGGGAAAAATGGAAACAAAAATCGAAACCACCAAAAGAAAGCCAAGAGTGTTCCCTTTAAGCCTATATATACTTTTGCACCCGCCTGGAAATACTCAACATTTTTACAAGCAAAATTCTATCAAAATTGCTAGTAAATTTACATTAGAAATCATTCACTGTCATAAATACAAATTGCAGATAGTTATTTCAATAAGAAGAAAGTTATTAGTGGTTTAAATTTGTATTGAAATGGTTGGGTATCTTAAAAAAAAACTTCCCTGAATTTTTCAGGGAATTTTTCAAAGAATTTTGAAAATATTGCATTTTGCACAGAAGTTTCAATTACTTGCTAAAAATTATAGGGAAAAACCTTTAAAATTTCTTTCAGTAAAGTACAGAATGAATTTTAACAGTTAAAATTTTCCATTTTTTAAGGAATGTTTCCTAACCTGTTACTCATCAGCGTTAAAGGGTTTTATTATACCTAAAAATTAGTATAAGTGGTCTGCAATTTAACTCTTTTTTGTAAATGGGGATGCGATGGATCTTCAGGACAAAAACAATATAAACAATTTTTATGTGAAGATATTTCTGACACAGATATGTTCATGGTGTCATTTGTGCCATTGCGATTAACAAAGAACTTAGAAGACTCGGAACCTTCGTCCAGCACAATGCAAACAAATTTTATTTGGAAAAATCATACTCCATCGTCCACGAAGTACTGCAGACCAATAAAATTTGAATTTAAAAAGAAAACTCATGATACCATTAAGAATGAAATAAGTGACATCAGAGCTCAAATTTCAACACTAAAGCCATTAGAGTTAGATATGAACATACTATTAAATTGAATTATCAATTAATACTTTCAATGATAGACGGAAAAACTGTCCAGGCTTTCACTGATACAAAAGCTTCATCCAGCTGTATTATATGTAAAGCAACATCAATCCAGTTAAACCAAGAACCTACAAAGTCACTAGATAGTATTGATGCATTTGAATTTGGATTATCACCGCTACATATGAGAATAAGATTTATGGAACACATACTGAAAATTAGCTATGATTTGGACTTCGGATCTTCAGGATCAGAAAGAAATAATGACACCAACAAAGAGAAAAGAAAATTGAAAAGTTCATGATGCATTTCTCAAACACGGGTTAATTATAGATCAACCAAAACAAGGATCAGGCAATACAAACTTGCCATCGTACAGCAAGAAGATTCTTTTTGGATCCCGAAACTACATCTGATATAACAGGTGTTGATATAGATATTATTTCAAGATTTAAAACAATTACTAAAGTACTTGCGTGCAGCGATTATGACAAGGAAACATCAAAAATTGAATTTCAAGCTTAAATTTCTTAAGAACCACTGTACCGATCTTAATGAAACCTACACTCGAAAAATCTACAGATGTTATCTATTGATTAAAAAAAGAACTACTAAAAAATCTTTAATAGTTAAAAAAAAACGATTCTGAACCACTGTGCGCCGCATAAAAGGCTATGGAAAAAATTTATAATTTAAAGCTGAAACCCCCAATTCGTGGCAAAATTTTTATAAGTTATTCAACGTTTCCCTTAGATTTTCTTTGAATCTAATCGTTTTCATACCGATGTAAATGATCTCTATATGATCACCTTTTTATACCTACCATCAAAAAGAATGGGAGTATATTGAGATTATCATTCCGTTTGTAATTTCCTAAATATTGGCTCAAAAACCAATATTAAGGTATATTCTGAATCCTTATGAAATTCTAAAACGATTGAGCGATGTCCGTCTGTTTGTCTGTCTGTTGTCGGCACGATAAAACCTTATCGAAAGGATATAGGTCACTGAAATTTGGCATAAATATTCTTAATTTCGTGGGTTCGAGTCGGGCTTAGGTTCATGTCATAAATTATTTTTTTAATTTATGATTTTTAAATCAGATGAATAAATTTTAGGAATACTGAAAAAACTATGTGACACTTAGCAGTGTGGAATGCTGCATTTTCTGTCCCGCTACGGACTTCATCAGCACACTGTGCCACATAGTTTTGTCAGTATTCCTAAAATTTATTCATCTGATTTAAAAATCATAAATTAAAAAAATAATTTATGACATGAACCTAAGCCCGACTCGAACCCACGACCATCAACATAAATTCTGGTTCAACTAAAATTAATCTCTTTCTATTCTTAATTTCTTGAAAAATTTATAATAGCTCCCGTATAACCTCGTCTAGGCTAATTTCTTATTAATAAATGACAAATTATAATAGCTATGATGATAAAATTTGGTAAATAGAAGATCTACATAAGTACTAGGAAGCATATAACATTTCATTCAAATCGGTTCACATTTGACCGTAATAGCTTTGGCCACTAAATTCAGCACAAGGAAGTCTTATGTCATAGCCAACCAGTGTTGTGCAAAATTTTGTCACAATCGGTCACCATTTGACCAAAGCTCCCATATAAAAAACTTACGGAAACACAAAAATGCAAAAAGAAAAGGGGGTTTATGTCCGTTTGTTCGTCAGATAAAAGCGCGATAGCGCCTTAACAAAAAGAGCTAGAGGAACAAAATTTTGCAAAAATATTTTCGATACCTGAAGAAAGTTGTGTATTGAAAATGGACGAAATCGGTTCACATTTAGTTAGAGCTCCCATATAACCCATTCCAGGAAACACATAAATGCTGATAAATTCAATACAATTATAATAATGGGTGTTTTTTTTAGAGGTATAGAACTTCGAATTGAAATAAAACACAAGAAAATCGTTTTAATGTCCATCAATTTGGCTTTATTGGAAGGATAATTTTATGCCATTAATGTTTAAATATGATTTCGGGCATGTGGCCGCCGCGGCTGGCTCGAATAAAGCCAATTCTACAGGTCTAATTTTCAACTACTTTTTCGAGCATATGGGGCCGTATGTTGGCAATAACGCCACGAATGTTGGCTTCCAAGTCCCCTAACGTTTCTGGTTTGTTGGCGTAGACGAGCGACTTCACATATCCCCAAAGAAAATAATCCAGTGGTGTCAAATCGCACGATCTTGGTGGCCAATTGACAGGTCCATTCCGCGAAATTATGCGCTCATCGAATGTTTCCTTCAATAAATCAATTGTGACGTGCGCTGTGTGGCATGTAGCGCCGTCTTGTTGGAACCACAACTCATCCACATTCATGCCATCCAATTGGGGAACAAAATAGTCGGTTATTATGGCTCTATACCGGTCTCCATTTACGGTAACTGACTCTCCAGCATTATTTCGGAAGAAGTATGGCCCAATAACTCCACCAGCCCATAGAGCACACCAAACAGTCAGTTTTTGTGGATGTAATGGCGTCTCAAGGGTCTCATGTGGATTCTCTTCACTCCAAATGCGGCAATTTTGCTTGTTGACGTAGCCATTCAACCAAAAATGAGCCTCATCACTGAACAAAATTTTGCGATGAAAATCAGCATCGAGATCAATCTCATTTTCGGCCCATACACCAAAATCACGACGCATTGCATGGTCTCGCGACTTTAATTCTTGCACAAGCTGGATCTTGTAAACGTAGTGCGAAAACGATCCATGGTTAACCGAATTAATTGCTCTGATGGACGATTATGTCGACCATAAAATGGACGGAGCTTGCGGTAAACTTCGCGAACTGAACCATTATTTTCGAAATAAATTTGCACGATTTGCAAGCGTTGTTCTTTTGTCAACCTGTTCATGATGAAATGGCAAACGAAACTAAATATTAATCACTTGACAGCTGACAAAATGGCCGCCAGTTAAAAAAGTGATGCCAACTTAAAGTTCTATACCTCAATAAAAAACACCTGATAGCTATGACGACTAAATTTAGAATAGAGAAGTTTTATGCAACTATTGGTCAGAATATCAAATTTTATTGGAATCGGTTCACATTTGACTATAGCTTTCATATAAAAAACACTCCCGGAAACCAAAAAAAATGTAGCAAAGGCCACTTAAATGCTATTAAATTAGAAACTATGACAGTTATGGCCACTAAATTTTGCATGAATAAGCTCTATATAAAAACCAGCTTGTCTGTAATTTTGTTGCAATCGGTCAACATTTGACTATAATTCTTATATATATATATATATATATATATATATATATATATATATATATATATATAACATCCCCTTTTTATATCTACAGTCAAAAAGATTCGGAGACACAAGAAGCATACTAAGATTGCAACAATGCCCAGACTTTATATACGGAAGATGCATTAGGAACAAAATATATGAACCTGTCGTATTACTATCAACATGTTTATTCTAACTAAATATTAAGCTAAACGAAAAGTATTTAGGTTAGGTTAGGTTAGGCAGTCAGCCGATGTAGGTCAGCGTCACTTGGGTCCAAAAAGCGGTCCCTTTGTGTTACCTGCAAGGGATAGACTGGAAGAAAAGAACAAATTCAGTTACTCCAGGCTATCAGTGAGAGGCTGATCAAGCCATCCTGAAGCCCTGATAAATGAGTCTATTTTACGAATGTCAATACTAGCTAGATCCGATAAATCATGCAGAAAAGGTGCCCCCAAAATGAGAGCCCTAGGGGTCGAGAGGGCGGGGCAGTGACAGAGAAGATGAGTCACTGTCTCCTCCTCTTCTATGTTGTGACAGCTGCGACAGTAGTCATAAAATTGAAGATTAAGTCTTCTGGCATGAAGCCCAAAAACGCAGTGCCCTGTTAGGGTCGAGATAAATATTTAACAACTTATTAATGTAAAACAATGTTGGGCAAAGTCCCTCTGATTCTCCTATTTGGTATTTTGCTACCCCTAGGGTTAGCACAATACAATATCAGAGAGACTTTGCCCAACATTAATGTAAAACCATACCAGAGGCCAAATTACCGCATTCGATATCGATCGAAAACTCAGACTTTTAAGCGAATATTGTGAAGTATACTTTAGGGATGTTCAAAATTACTTCGATGCAAAAAGTTTATTGAAATTTGGTATCCATTTTGATTCGTTTTTAAAAAATATATACTGTTCAATTAAAACTCTTTTACTATTGTTCATCTTTTGGCAAATAACTTCAAAAAAATATAGTAAATTGTGCATCTTTTAAATAATTTTGATTATCCTTAAAGTATGCTATACAAATGTTTTGAAAATATCTAAGATTTCGATCGATATCGAATGCCGTAATTTGGTCCCAGGTTACGATACCGAAATTTGTTCAAAGTAAATACTAGAGAAACCACTTACATACTTTTAAATGTTGGACTATAAAGCTCCTGCAACCGAATTGAGTCCAAATATTTTTCTAACAATACCAACTTTTTTCGACTTTGGTCCACATTTTGAATTAGCTGCTCCCTAGTAGATATGTGAGAGATATTTCTAAATTTAACACAACTTGATGGTGGGTATATAAGATTCGGCACAGCCGAATATAACACTCTTACTGGTTACCTATAATGACAACCAGTTCATCATCATTTGGAAAAAAATCTTGGAAAAAAAATCTTAACTCATAAATTTTTATTATCTTATGATTTGCATTTCTTTTTTTTTAATTTTTTTTATGTTTATTCATAATAAAACAATATTTGTGTTCAAAATGTAAGTACGTTACAAGTGCTTTCCAACATGAAATCTTTAGAAAAGTGACTACTTTCTGATGAATGCACTTGATTTTCTTTTCAAGTGATCATTGAATGATGTAGACATCTCTTCCGTGCGTTTGATGAAGCACAAAAACGAAAATGTCTTACAAACACTTGAAACTAAACGAGGGATGTTTTGAAAATTACATGGTTGTACAAACGAGGATCACTTGAAGAAAATTGTTATATGATAAGATAAAAATTGATTCTTTATATCAAACATTTGTATCATCACGTTTTAACCGTGAACCGACTTGGTATAGCAGGTTAGTCATCCGCCTAGCACACCAGAGGTCCCAAGTTCAATCCCCGGCCAGATACACTTGAAAAAAAAAATAAAAAAAAAGCTGCGGTTCACCTCATAACTTAGCTAGCCACTGGTTATTGAGTATAAGGCTATGTAAAACTTCTCTAACTAATGCACTTGCCGTTCGGGGCCGGCGTTAAAACGTAGGTCCCTTTCAATAAGTCTAAAAATAGAATCGGTTGCAGCTCAATGTCTGAGAGAAGTACCCCTTGTTCCAATTGGACTGTTGTCGGGGAATTATATATACATTTACGAGGTTGACGAACAAACAAAAATAGGGTTAGTAAATCCAAATCTAGTTACTTTCCATTACAATTTAGCCCATCTTGGTTTGATCAAACCTGATCAGAATTTGAACTCACCTAATCAAAGTCTAATTTAAGATAGTTCATCTTCTTTTGTTATCCTTGACTCCCAGTGGAGCATATGTCCTCAACCATCCTTTTACATCGAATTCTATTGCGAGATATTGGGCATACGCCATTCCATGAATAGTTTGATGCTTGCAACTCCTCATCAATTGACCTTCTCATCGTTCTAGCAGATGCACCAACACAACGGCCGCTTAATTGTGGATTTCAACGAAGTCGAGCAATGTTGGTATTTGGCCTTCGAAGTGTTTGGCCTATTCATCTACATTTCCGTTGACATACCTCTATTGAAGCAAGGATTTGGTTTTGTAGCTTTAAGTAGATCTTCATTTCTTATGCGATTCGGCACCATATATTACGGATTTGACGCAAGCATTTGTTTGCAAAGGTTTGTAGGCGCTAAGATAGTTATTTTTCGACTATTCCTTACAAGTACATAGGATCCGTGACTACCCTCACTTATACTTAGAATCATGTTTAAAGGAGAAACCTTAACGCCGCTTATCTAAAGTTGCTGGACAACAGGTTAGGTTATATTAGAAAGGAAACAACAACATTCAGACTCTTAGATGCAGTGTGACCCTTCCTTAATACAGGAGATAGAAGAGAGATACGACTCTAAAAGAATTAGTAAAAAACAAGTATCGAATAGTCGGTCAAGCCCGACTGTACGATACCCTTCACCATTAAGGTCAAAGGTGTTATTTTTCCTGTATAAAGACAAATATTTGCTAAATTTTGCCATCATACAAACATTTTTTCAAAACTTATATATTTAAGCTGTTTCCGTCATTTGGACTTATATGAGAGCTAGGGTCAAATGTAGACCGATTATCTTGAAATTTGGCAAATTGATTACAGTTGTTACAAAAATTATGTTTGCAAAAAATAAATTTTAAATTCTCATTATCTTCAGATTTAAGAGTGTTTTAGTGTTTTTTGTCTCATTTAGTGCGTTTTGACAGAAGAGTTTGTATGGGAGCTATGGTCAAATGTGGACCGATTTCAATGAAATTTGGTACAGAGATTTTAATCAACATAAGCATTATTTTAATTTCATAAAAAAATATTGATACTTGTGGCCATTATATCAATTCTGGCAAGTGGGACATATGGGAGGTACCATAAATAATGGACCGATGTAGCCATGGTACCACAATCCAAAAATGATCTGTGACAAATTTCATCAAATTATATTTAGAACTGGGACCTGTACTTTGATTACATGGTTTACATGGGGGTCCAGCCAGCCAGCCGTCCAGGCGGACGGACTGACATCTCTAAGTCGACTCAGAAAGTGATTCTAAGCCTATTGGTATTCTAAAAGGTGGGTCTAAGACAAATATTCCTATACGTTACATACATCATCACAAACTTGTAATACCCTTTCCACCTATGGTGGTGAAGGTTATAAATAGATTATAGTAGTAGTAGAGTAATGTGTTACAATAGAAAGGTAAACCCCTATCTAAGCCATCTGAGTCCCATTACAAAGCCTACAACATCGCTCAGTTTCTTCTGTTGGATATCCTATAGTTATTCCTGGAATCTGCTATTTAGAAATTTAAGTCTCTGAATCTGAACCGTAGGAGAGTGACAAAGGATATGCTCAACCGATTCGAACTAATCCTCGTCCTCGTGAATTGCTTCATCCTACCTGTATAGCCTAGAATTTAGCACACAGTGGTCGGTTAACATGCCTTTGTATTTCCTTAGACTACTAAGACTTATCTAAAATTTGAATCTGCCTATATCTAAATAAGGCCATAAAGCTCTAAATATTCTACAGGCCTCCATATTATGTTAGTTCTTTGTTGTTTCCTAGCTAGTCCAAAACTAATACTCATGTACCCTAACTATATCGGCATCTCGTTGACTCAGAAGGGGTATTGGTAACGCAGATGTAAACTTAGATTTGTAAAGTTTTGTCTAAAGAAACCGAAGAGGTTTTCCTCCATCACTACATCCGCATCATTATCAGTGTCCTAGAGTTGCTTTTCCTCACAAAGTGAATGATTCATTAAAAAAACAAAAACAAGCTCTGGAAGCTCTTTCTCCCAAAGCTCTTTGATTGGGTTTTTGATGAAGAAATTCTTTACGATTCCAGACACTCTCTGGGCACTTTCGTATAATTATACTCGTTTACAGGTACAACATTGGCGTTGCCTGAAGTATATGTGACGAGCAAAATTGAATGGGACCTAAGGATTTTGTTCTGGAGAGCCATTTTAAAGATTTAAATACGTGCATATTTGGTGTACCATCACTGAGCATGTTGGTATTGGTCTCATGTGAAACGACATATCTCATGACGTCAGGAACGTGTTGGTCAACCTTGAAAACGCGCGCAGGTCGTCCCTACCTCTTGTTTTGCGTAGTTCTTGTTTTGTTTAGTAGGTCCCTTTCTCCACGCGCTGTCACATATGTTAATTCGCTATACATATTGCCACTTTTTAAACTTTCATTTGTATTTCTTTAGCAAGCCTTTGGATTTGACTGGACTGAATAAGAAGTCGACATTCAGTATAAATACTGGGTGCTCACGATCTCTATCTGACAATTTGCCAACTATTCAGTTGTAAGTTGGCAAGTTAGAACTACATTCCGCGAGCCCGCAGTTTTCGAATGACACATTCTCAGATTTGAAGAATTACACTCATGTACAATTGGTAATCCTATCTCCAATCTATGAAACTATTCCTTAAAAAGCTTTTTCATTGGTCTTTTATTAAAAAAATTCTGTACGCTTAAAAGTGCGTTAGACACTAATCTCTTCCAGACACTCTCCAGGTACTTGCGTCCTATTACTATCGTTTATAGGTACAACATTAATCGGTACTTTTTAGGTCTTCATTTTTCGACCTACTATTTTTTAAACAAAACTCTCGTTCTCGAATGTGATGAGTTTGTTTCAGCCATGGAAGCAACCTTCATTGAGGCAGTTGGGATCCATTAGAATTTGAAAATACACCGAAAACATTGAGCTCTTAATGATACTCTACTTGTTCTTAACAATGGTATCCTATGCCTCTCCTCTGCTTATCATCAGACGATCCCAATCTTAACGGTAAATGTTTTCTTCTTAGAAGTAAAGGCAACTCGTCCATTTCAGAGACTTTCTGTGCTTGCAATCCAGTTTTTTTTTAGAAATGTTTCAAAGTTTCCGAATCGGCTTCATTAAATTTCTTAATTATTCTGATACGACTGGCAATTCCGCTTATTACACCTCTTCTTCAAGACTTTCTGTGCATGTCATCCAAATTTTAACAATACCTCTCGTCTATTTCTGAGACTTTCTCAGCTTGGCCGACAGATTTTTCGGAACAACTTTTCCGCTTGTTATACCACCTCTTCGGAAGTTGAGAATGGTAATCTTAAAAATCTCTAATCTTCTGTAAGGTAACAGTTTTACTGTGCCTGCTGCGAGGCTCAGTCTTCGTTCTACTGTTGTTCATTCTAGCTAGAAAGGTATGCACAACCTATATAAGGTTTCGAGTCCGTCATGACACAACAAACTCGGAATGCATGCAAATATGCTGAATGTTGCGACGAGTTACTTTTGCAGAAGCAATGGTCATAAGGAGAATAAGTTCAGTAAACTTTTTTTCTATACTTGTCCAGCCTTTTGTACTAACTTTGAGCTCTCATTTCTTTGGAGACCTAGGCGATCTGATTGGCCGACTTAAGAGATTTTCAAAGCTTCAACGGAGGTACCCTGAGATATGCTTTTGGCTAGATTCTATGGCAAACAATGGACGTCATAGTGTAAGTGAGTCAAATTATTTATATATTTGAGCACGCCAAAGCATAACTGATCAATCGTAGTCCAAATTTCCTGACATTGAATTATAGTTAAGTCATTCCAAATCATTACTAACCATTATTCTTGGTGTACTCTTAATATGATTCTTTCATCCATTGCTTTTAATTCATCACTACAAAATTATATGATTTAATCTTAAAAACATATCAAACTACCCACGATCTTATATTTCATATACATACATATTTTCCTTTCCAAAAGCATTTTGAGTATAATTTGAGAGACCCGGTAAATTGAATGAGTTTGAAACAAACAACATAAAAACACTTAAAGTTGCATCCAGTCCTAGGAAAGCCGGTTAGCCGGCTAAAAAATTACAACAAAAACTAATAAAACAACAATTCAACGAAAGCTATTGGACAAAATGTATGTTGATCTAGTCATGGACTAAACATATAAAAGAGTAAAAGCAAGCCAACCAGACTTTTTGAATTCAAATGGGTTTAGCAGTGATGGAAGTTAGGGTACAATTATTCATTTGTAAGCGGTTTGTCAGAGATTCGAAATAATTTATTTTTTTATGCAGAAATAGAGCTCAATCCCAATTCTTCCCGTAGTTAAACGTCAGATTTTGACTCACCTGTCGATAAATACTCTAAATATATGTCTAAAATAGATTCAAACATCGGTTAAATTATGAGTTCCAAGCACTAAATAGATCTAAAAACATACTTCAGAGCCATCCTACCCGAAGTTTTCAATCATGAATTTGTTCTGTTAATCAGAAAGCTTTAAATCCCTCCACTGATATCTTACTCCTTGTATAAGAAAACGAGTAGGAGAAAGAATGGAGCCTTGCGGTACCCCCGAATTAATCTTGAACTCATTCGATGAATTTCCCATCTATAACATATCTTATAGTGCGATCTCTGAAAAATCTCGATATAAACCGATAGAGCAGAGCAATAAGTTTTGATAGAAGCGCTCCATGCCGCACTCTATCAAACGTCTTGGAAATATCAATAACTTTACTTTCCTATAGGAAGGCTAATCGTAGCTTACAATATTTTTCATAACTTTATAAAGTGCAGAACAAATTGCTTTTGGACGATAATTGTCGGGGTTGCTAGCCTCACACTTCTAACGCATATTAAAATCACCAACATGGTATAAAATGCTGAAAAGGTTTTAACAAATGACGAAAGGCTTTAACTGCCTTTGGGGGCAGTAAGAACTTAAGTACGAAGACGCTGCTTGTATAAAGATTTTTCACGCCTTAGTACTTTGGACACGAAGATCTCGAGCTTTTGAGCAGCAAATCAGTGTCTGGAGCTCTGTTTTTTTCAAGATTCTAAGCGCTTCCTCTGTGAAAAATATGACCCTTCACAAGAAAAATTGAAGTCGTTAAGATCATGACTCCAAAGACTGCAATAACTGCATTGGTATAACACTTACTCCAATACCGAGAAAAATACTAAGTTGAGTAATTTTGAACAGAATATCTGAACTGCTTCCGCTACACTCAGCGAGTTTCAGTTTGGGTTCAGAGAGAATTGATCTTGTGCTGACCTAATTAACACAGTAAGAATAGTACTAGAGCAATGTAATGAACTCCTTACCCCCATTTACTTAGCGTTTATAGACTTTATTAAGGCCTTTGACAGTGTCAATAGGGGCTATCTATGGAGAATTTTAAGAAATCGTAACATGCCAATGAAAATCGGAACTTAATTGGGGCAATATACGTGGATTTTAAATGTTGGGTCCTACCCAAAGGTAAATCCTCTAATCCGTTGTCACCTATACTTTTTATCCTCGTCATCGACAACATAATGCGCACGGCTCTGAATGGTTGACACGGTATCCAATGGACAGCCTTTTAACAACTTAAAAACTTGGAATACGCTGATGACGTATGTCTTTAAGCTAAAGCTGAGGTCAGCTTCAAGAAAACACTAACGGTATCACTCTTGAATCCCGAACATCGGGGCTGGAAATCAATATTTCCAAGACAAAGATTGTGTCTGGAGACTATGGCGCAATCCCGTCGACACACATCAATGTGGATACCTAGGGTAATGGATGTGTAGATAACTTTAATTACATGGGAAGTTTGGTATCTTTCAAGTGGGTCTGGCCGGGGATCGAACTTGGGACCTCTGATATGCTAGGCGGATAACTTACCATGGCGATTCAAAAAAGCGGCGGTTCACCTTATAACTCAGCTAGCCACTGGTTATTGAGTATTAGGCTATGTAAAACTTCTCTAACTAATGCATTTGCAGTTCGGAAACGGGGTTTAAACATAGGTTCCTTTCAATGAATCTAAAAATAGAATCGGATGTAGCTCATTGTCTGAGAGAAGCACCCGTTGTTCCAATTCGAATGTTGTTGGGGAATTATATATATAGTTTGCTATCTACAAATGGTAGGGCCGATAAGGACTTTGAATCGCGTATTAATAAGGCAAAATCTGCATTCGACATTTTCCAAGCTATTTGGAAATCTCAGCAAATATAAACAACAACTAAGTTACGAATATACAACTCGAATGTCAAGTCCATCTTGTATTACGGTTGCGAAACTTGGAAACGCACAAATGCCATCGACAATCGCCTGCAAATCTTTACAAGCAAATGTTTGCGGCAAATCCTTAATATATGGTGACCGAACCGCATATTAAATGAAGATCTGCTAAACTCGGCAAACCAAATCCCTAATTCTATAGAGTTATGTCGGAAATGGTGGATAGACCATACCCTTTGAAGGCCAAATACCAACATTACTCAACAAGCGCTTCCTTGGATTCCACAGGGAAGCGGCCGTCGTGTTGGTGCACCTGCTAGAACATGGATAAGGTCAATAGATGCGTAGTTGCAAGAAGCAAACAATTCATGGAATGACGTATGCCTTACATCTCACAATAGAGTTCGATATAAAAGGAGGCCCTATGCTTCACTGGGAGTCAAGGATAGCAGAAGAAGAAGAATCGCATAAGAAATGAAGATCTGCTTAACGCGACAAACCAAATCCCTAATTCTATAGAGTTATGTCGGAAATAGTGGATAGACCATACACTTTGAAGACCAAATACCAACATTACTCAACAAGCGCTTCGTTGGATTCCATAGGGAAGCTGCCGTCGTGTTGGTGCACCTGCTAGAACGTGAATAAGGTCAATTGATGCGTAGTTGCAAGCAGCAAACAATTCATGGAATGACGTATGCCTTACATCTCACAATAGAGTTCGATATAAAAGGAGGCCCTATGCTTCACTGGGAGTCAAGGATAACAGAAGAAGAAAAATCGCATAAGAAATGAAGATCTACTTAACGCGACAAACCAAATTTCAGCTTCTATAGAGGTATGTCAACGGAAATGGCGATGAATAGGCCACACACTTCGAAGGCCAAATACCAACATTACTTAACAAGCGCTTCGTTGGAATCCACAGGGAAACAGCCGTATTGTTGGTGCACCTGCTAGAACGTGGAGAAGGTCAATTGATGAGGAGTTGCAAGCAGCAAACTATTCATGGAATGACGTATGCCTAACATCTCGCAATAGAGTTCGAAATAAAAGGAGGCCCTATGCTTCACTGGGAGTCAAGTATAACAGAAGAAGATCATACATATGTAACTGACTATATGAAGTGATCAACTCAATACGGGATCAGCTAAGGTACTTTTTTTCTGATCGATTTCAAAAGCACATGCATCTCTCATCACTGTTGGATGGATATCAAGCAGTTACATATAAGTAAACATATGGATGAATATTTAAATGTAAATATGTTTACAAGTATCTACCGGAGAACATGTAAAAATGCATCTACAGCATATTTGTACCACTTACAGACATCCACACACATGAAAGCATAAAACTTTGAAAAATATCAGAAGAAAGAGTTTTGAAAACAGCAAAAAACTAAAGAAAATATTTTCAAGATGCAGATAAAAAGACTACAAGAAGCTGCACAACATACTTGGAACACATTCGATGAAAATACATATGATACGAATATCTAAAAGTACTTCAGAGGATCGCATGAATATTGTTGTTGAGGCTGAATTTTTTTTCTGGCTGATCTTCATAATGTTGTTGTTATACCCTTCACCACCATAGGTGGAAAGGGTATATTTGGTTTGTGCTGATGTTTGTAACGCATTGAAATATTGGTCTGAGACCTACCTTTTAGTATACCAATCGACTTAGAATCACTCCCTGAGTTGTTTAAACGACGTCCGGCTGGTTGGCTGGCCGGTTATCCATGTAAGCTTGTTATCACTCTGATGACATTTGGCACAGGTTTATGTTTGGTCCAAGGACGATCCCTATTCTTTTTTGGGTAAAATCGGATTACTATTTCGGGTACCTCCTATGGGTATTCCTTCCCGGAATAGAGTTTTTGGTCCTTTACAGCCATAAATTTAGTTGTATTTTAATAATATTCAGCACAAACATTGCTTATCATAACCTTAATCAGTGTTTCTAATTTTGTAGAAATCGGTCCATATTTGACCATACCTCCCACACAAGACACATGCTCAAAATATGCTTATGTACACATAAAAGCACAAAAACGTTAATAACTCTAAAGATAAATGCATTGGATTACTTAAACTTTGCACAGATAAATATTTTGTAAATATAAACCAATAATCAAAATTTGGTAACAATCGGTCCACAATTGATCCTGGCTTCCATATCAGGCCCTTAGCCGGAAATTACATAAATCTCGAAATTTTGAATAATAGCACATAGTAGATGTATATATGTATGTCTCTTAGACTATATGTATATCTCTTAGACTATAGGAGGTAACCGAAATAGTAATCCGATTTCACCGAAAAAGTATAGAGACCGTTCTTGGATCAAAATATGAGCCTGTGCCAAATTTCATTAAATTACCTTTAAAGATACGACCTGTAGAATGATAACAAGATTACATGGATAACCGGCCAGCCAGCCAGACATTGTTAAAACAATTCAGGGAGTGATTCTAAGTCGATTGGTATATTAAAAGGTGGGTCTCAGATCAATATTTCTATGCGTTACAAACATCAGCACAAACCCCATATACCCTTTCCACCTATGGTGGAAATATAGAAAACTATAGAAACAAATTACACATGTATATATATTTTTTTTTTAGTTTTTGAGGGGTGCTTTTGCATTCAAGAGCTTTTCAAATGGTATTGCGAGAAAGCTTATCAAATGCCTTCTTAAAGACGATGAACACTAGAAACAGAGGTGATCTCTACTCTACGGAATATTTAACCACCACCACCCTAAGGGTGTTAACTTGGTCAACACAAGATCTACCTAAACGAAAACTAGCTTGCACAATTGACCCTAGCTTCCATATCAGGCCCTTAGCCGGAAATTACATAAATCTCGAAATTTTGAATAATAGCACATAGTAGATGTATATATGTATGTCTCTTAGACTTAAGGAAAACTTGTTTAATTGTTGGTTCATATTTGACCTTAGTAGTGAAGGGTATGATATAGTCGGGCTTGACCGACTATAGCTTTTCTTACTTGTTGTTAATAGTTATTGAAGAAATGGTAAAAATTTAAAGAAATAAATAACTTGTTATTAAAAGAGGGGATGGGGGGTATGTTGTTGGCAAACTTCCTTGATTAATTATATTTTACTATCTAGTGGATATACAGGTCCAAGCTCTGGCCTTTTAAGTTGATGCACTTGTTGTTTTGCACACAAATTTTATAGCATTTGCAACATTTTAGTTTCAACTTTGTATGCAATTTTTAATGGATGCACAATGTATTTATAATAATTATTAAAAACTCTATAATTTAAGTTGAAAAAAATGAAGCAGCATTTAAATCTAATGAAATTTTTTTTATTGTATTCTACAACAGAGAAACGCTGATTTGAGCATGAGTTACTTAAATACTTAAAAATTGGGTAGGTAAAGAAATGGTTTCTTAACAAATTTCGAAATTTTCAAAACATAATCCTTAAAAATCCTCTTAACCATAAAACAGTAAACGTGTTTCTTTAAATCTCACAAAAAACACGTACAATATAAAATATCTTTAGAAATTCCAGAAATTTCGTTGTTTGTCGAAGAAGTCAATACTTATTATCGTTTCCATAATTAAAATAGGCCATATCTAATGCTTGAATACCTGCAGTCATTGTCATTTGTTTACTTAAATACAGTTAGAAAAGTCATCGCCTAATGAATTGAATTGAACGCATTTGTCGTTTTTACCTACTAAGTACATACTTGCTCGTATTAGTTCAATAGACTCATTATAGATGCACTAGGCATAAACACTCGCTTAGGACCTAAAAATGATTTATCAAAATTTTTATTTTTTTTCTAGTCTTCGTTGTTATTATTCTAAAATTTATTATTTATTCATTATCTTTTTCTTGTGGAAACCCAAAAATATTTTTGTTTATTAGCACCACAAGTTAATTTTTTAATTTTTCTTTGAGATTCAAAACAAAACACAAAAGAAATGTTGATTTACTTTGAAATGAAACCCACACGAATGTTTATGTACGTACAGTGAAGTTCAAAAAGTACAAAACTTTCTTCTAAACAATTCTTTTGAATCTGCAGGTACAACCGCCACCTATGATAGATTAGTGTTGAAGACCAGCGTTGCCACCAAACAATTTGCAATCCACACATAACAAGTCCTAAACAAGTACTAAGTAAAGCTATAGTCGGTCAAGCCCGACTATATCATACCCTTTACTACTAAGGTCATATATGGACCAACAATTAAACAAGTTTTCCTTAAGTCTTAGAGACATACATACCCAGCAAAACTTTGGTAATGGCAAGTACTCTGGTAACTGGTTACCTTGTAATGACTACAACACACCCTCCGAATAACTAATCAGTTATTACAGAAGTACTTATTTGTAATTAAAATGGTAATTTGAACTGAATGGCCCGGGTTCGAATCCCACCAAGACCAACAATTTTTTTTTAATTTTTTTTTATTAAATGATTTTTGAATTTTAAGAACTTAAATATTACTTTCTGTAAAAAAATTTTGGAAAACTAACTCACGGTAATCAAAAAATGCCATCATGAGTCAATTTTGATTATGTAGGGGATGCTGGATACCAAACACGGTTCTGATTGGTCTTAACTTGGTAAGCCCAGACATATCTTGGTCATCCTTTATCTCAACTGTGGACATTGACCTCCTCGTGTTATCACATGGGGAACTAGTTTAACACCCCTTAATGTAGTGAGCTAACATATACCGAGAGTTGTTCCATAATGTCGATAAAAATGTGTTAGGACGACGAGCTAGTAACCCACTCTTGGAAAAAACAATTACTATAAAGTGGATAAAATTAGAATACAAATGTCGCACCAACTAATGTTAGAAGGAGACGTCCGAAACTTCAATGGAAAGACCAAGTAGAGGAACATTTTTCAAAGCTTGTCCTATAAAATTGTAGAATATTTGCACAAGATCAAAGTCCACGGAATTCTAAAATATGCTCGGACTTTGACCTTATCAGGTTGTAACTATAGGCCGTTAAAGTAAGTAAGAGTCAATGTTATATAAAAACTTATACAAAAAGGAAAATTTAAATTGTTTAAATTTTAAAATAATTAAAAAAAAACTTCTTTATTGTTTACTATTATTAAACGTTTACAAAAATTCATATAGAAATATTTTTCCAAAAATTACAACAAAGCAAAAAAATCAGGGAAAACAAAGTTATTGTCACATGATTTTGGATCTAAAAATAAAAATTGTATATATTAATTATAAGTTGCTAAGTTTTCAACATATGAAGTAGCTCAGTGGAAGAGGCTCCGCCTAGCACTCGCAGGGGTCAGGGTTCGAGCCCCCATGGGCATACACAAAATTTGTATTTCGTTTAAAAATATGTTTTTTAAATAAAACAACAACAACAAAAGTTTTTGTTGTTGTTTTACAATTGCTAACCCAATTCATTACTTTTCTGCAATTTGTAAGTACTTGTCTTCAATGACATCCCCATATTAAGGTAATGACTTAAACAGTGAATGAGTAAGTAGTTCGTGTTCAATAGTTTAGCTGTTTAACACATTATTTGGTAATGAAAAGTTTTGCTGGGTACATATACTATCTGCTATTTTCAAAATTTCGAGATTTATATCATTTCCGACTAAGGGCCTGATATGGGAGCTAGGGTCAATTGTGGACCGATTGTTACCAAATTTTGGTTATTGGTTCATATTTATAAAATATTTATCTGTGCAAAGCTTAAGCAATCAAATGCATTTAGTTTTAGAGTTATTAACGTTTATGTGCTTTTATGTGTATATAAATGTCATTTGAGAATGCGTCTTGTATGGGAGGTATGGTCAAATATGGCCGATTTCTACAAAATTAGGAACACTGATTAAGGTTAAGATAAGCAATATTTGTGCTAAATATTATTAAAATACAACTAAATTTGTGGTTGTAAAGGACCAAAAACTCTATTCCGGGAAGGCATCCCTATGGAATGTACCCAAAATAGTAATCCGATTTCACCCAAAAAGAATAGGGATCGTCCTTGGATCAAAATATGAGCCTGTGCCAAATTTCATTAAATTATCTTTAAAGATACGACCTGTAGAATGATAACAAGCCTACATGGATAACCGGCCAGCCATCCTGCCTGCCAACCTGCCGGTCGGACATCGTTAAAACAACTCAGGGAAGTCGATTGGTATACTAAAAGGTGGGTCTCAGATCAATATTTCTATGCGTTACAGACATCAGCACAAACCCAATATACCCTTTCCACCTATGGTGGTGAAGGGTATAGAAACAAATTACACATGGATATACCCAGTAAGAACAGTGTCAAACGTTTGAAATATGATGACTTTTCACATTTGATATCAAACGTTTTTTTCAAACTTTTTTCAAACCTGAACAGATGTTTGAGATTCACATTAATTTTCAAATGAGGGTTCATTTGAGAATAAACGTTTGAAAAATTATAGTTTCTCAAATTGAGAATAAAGGTTATCCTCAAATCATTATCAAACCCTAAGATGATTTAAGAATAATTTGAAAAATTTGATATCAAATCTTATTTCAAATTTTTTTCAAACATTAAAAAAAATAATTTATGTTAAATAAAATTAATGTTTAAGTTATTTTAATGGAATGCCATTACATTTCAAAGAAATTCGTTATTTCTTTTGGATTTTTTAAAATTGACCCATATTTGACCATAAAACCTTGCTTAAAAAATTTCAAGATTAAAAATTCAATAATATCCCAGTAAAACTTTTCATTGCCAAATAATGAGTTAAACAGTTAAACTATTGAACACGAACTACTTACTCTTTCGCTGTTTAAGTCATTACATTAACATGGGAATGTCATTGGAGGCAAGTACTTACCAATTGCAGAAAAGTAATGACTTGGGTAAGCAATTTGAAAGCAACAACAACAACAGCAACAACTTTTTGTTTTATTAAAAACATATATTTTTAAACGAAATACAAAATTTGTTTATGATCCCATGGGGGCTCGAACCCAGACCCTCCGACTGCTAGGCAGAGACTCTTCCACTGAGCTACTTCATATGTTGAAAACTTAGCAGCTTATAATTAATATAAACAATTTTTATTTTTAGATCCAAAATCATGTGAAAATAACTTTGTTTTTCCCTGCTTCTTTTTTGCTTTGTTGTAATTTTTGGAAAAATATTTTTATACGATTTTTTGTAATTATTTTAAAACTTTTTTAAAATTATTTTAAAACTTAAACAATTTAAATCTTCTTTTTTGTATAAGTTTTTACATAAGATTGAATCTTACTTACTTAACTGTTACAACCTGTTAAGGTCAAAGTCCGAACATATTTTAGAATTCCATGGATTTCGATCTTGTGCGAATATTCTGCAATTTTATAGGCCAAGCTTTGAAAAATGTTCCTCTACTTGGTCTTTCTATCGAAGTTTCGGACATCCTCCTCTAACATTAGGTAGTGGGACATTTCAATTCTAATTTTATCCTCTTCATTGTATTTTTTTTCAAGAGAGGGTTACTAGCCCGTAATCCTAACCCATTTTTATCGATCTTATGGGACAACTCTCGGAACATGTTAACTCACAATATTAATGGGTGTTAAACTATCTCCCCGGGTGATACCATGAGGAGGTGTGTGTCCACAGTTGAGATGAAGGATGACCCAGATAAGTTGGGCTTACCAAGTTAAGACCAATTAGAATCGTGTTTGGTATTCAACATCCCCTACATAAACATCCCCTACATGATGGTATTTTTTCATTAACGTGAGTTAGTTTTGCAAATTTTTTTTACAGAAGATAATATTTAAGTTCTTAAAATTCAAAAATCATTTAAAAAGACTCTTTTAATAAAAAAAAAAACTACAAAAATTCTTGCCCTTGGTGGGATTTGAACCGGGGCCATTCAGTTTAAATTACCATCTTAATTACAAATAAGTACTTCTGTAATAACTTATTATTTATTCGGATGGTATGTTGTAGTCGTTACAAGGTAACCAGTTATCAGAGTACTTGTCATTACCAAAGTTTTGCTGGGATTTAATATGCATAAGTAAATTTTCTTTGTTTCTTAAAATTTTTTTACCTAACAATAAAAAAAATTATATTTTAAGCAAAAGAATTCGAATACAACGCCATTTTATTTATGTTCCACATGTAGATGATATCCTCATTTGAAAAACCTTTAAGTATGAGGTTTGATAATGATTTGAGAATAAAGGCATTTCTCAAATTGAGAATAAAGTCCCCTTTTTGTTGAGAACGCTATTACTCTAAAATCAGTATCAAATCAGTATCAAACGTTTTACCTTTGAAAAAAGATTTATTATCAAATCATCCTCAATTTGAGAATAAACCTTTTTTCTTACTTGGTATATTGATCTTTTACTAAAACAAACAAAAAATTCGATGCTACCACTGAGCTGGTTTTCATAAGGTACTTTATATGTTGAGTGACAATATAGGTTTTTTATAAGAGACATTAGTTTTTGAGGGGTGCCTTTGCATTCAAGAGCTTCTCAAATGGTATTGTGAGGAAGGAAGCCTTCTTAAAGAAGAATGCCTTCTTAAAGACGATGAACACTAGAAACAGAGGTGATCTCTACTCTACGGAATATTTAACCACCACCCTAAGGGTGTTAACTTGGTCAACACAAGATCTACCTAAACGAAAACTAGCTTGCTCAGGGCGGAGTTCTGGTTCTAGGGCTAACTTCAATCTGCTTGTGATGATTTCTGATATCACCTTTTTCACAAAATTTAAAAGTACTTTTATAAAAATTTCCACTGGAGCTGTTCATTGCACCAAAACTCCTCTATTATTGGGCGGGTAAGGCTAGCAGTTGGAAAAGTAAGGCTAGCAGTTGGAATAGCACTCGCAATTTCCAAAACTGAAGGGATCTCAATGCATATGTCAGATCTTCCAGAGTGGTTAGGACAGTCACATTTGTTAGGAGAGGGTTGTATACCAGATTTCTAGCTGCTCAGTTTCCGATGTAATGGTAGTATTTTTAAGTGGCCTGGTTGAGGTGGTACTGTTATAAGTTAGCTTTTCAGCAAGACTAAAGAGATCCCTCGTACGATTGGTATCAGCCACAGTTTGGGCTTTCATTTCTATACAGAATTTTCCAGCGGCGTGGACTTTGTTTGACTTGTTTGTCCAGATTGCTACGTGCTATCAAGAAATCAGACTTCTGGCTACGTGTTTTGGCACATAATAATAAGCCTTTAACCACTTTTCGCTCCTCAATCAAATGCCATATATCAATCAACGGCATCAATGGCAGACATCCAAATGTACCAATGAGAAGATGGTTTATGGCCTTATGTTTCAATATTGTTCCTCCGATTACCGATTACTTCGCACAGATTTCTATAAATAGCTGCCCGTTTGTGTTAAGAAGACCTATACCATGTATTCCTATGACATTTTATGGCAGAAAGTAGAACCAGTTTTCAACACCTTAAAGTTCACAAAGCTACATGGGTGTCTACCGATTAAATTAAAAAAAATGTAGTTGACGGAAGGCACTCATCATGTGTATTGGATGTGCGTACAATTCAGGGAGCCAATATGGACAGGGAGCAACATGGACATGCAGACGAAGGCGCAAAGAAAATTTATTATCACCAAGCTATAATCCCATCAAATTGCCAGCGATTATTCGCAACGAACAGCTTAATTTCTCGAAGAAAATATTTCTAGTTTCAATGGCAACATATTGTCAACTCCACGAAAGCTTCTGAAAAAACTGTATTAGGGTTTTGAAACCATCTTCCTAAAAACTCTGGGTATGTTGAGGAGTGTCGCGATACCACTGCGAAAAATTAACAAAATAATTGAGACGTAACAATGTAGCTTTAGACCAGGTAAATCAACCACTGACCAGATGTTTACCCAAGAAGACCCAAGAGAAACAAATTGATATGTATCATATCTTTGTCGACTAAAAAGCAGCTTTTGACAGCCCGATACAAAAGAGGGCGTTTGAAGCAATGTCTGAGTTCGGCATTCCTACGAAGCTAATAAAGTTATGCAGGATGACACTAACTAAGAAGCTGTCGACATATTATATAACGCTTTTGAGGGGAAGGGGTATGACTTTTGTTACGGTGGAGGAATTTCGTATGAGTATTTCTATCAAAATGTGTTACATAGGGGGGAAGTAAAAATCTGTCAGAATAGCGTTACATAATTTGTGGACAGCCCCTAATACAACATTATCTCGTAAGAAAGGTAAGAACCTAACAGATTCAGGCAAGCTGACAGTCTATCATCTCACCTCTTCGATATTGTATTGAGAAAATCTTGCAAGATGCAGCAGTTAATACAGCTGGTACAATTTTTAATAGAGAACATATGTAACTCACGTTTGCCGATGACATTGATATTCTGGAAAGCACTTTGCCCCAGGTAACTGTCGCCTTTTCCAATATCAAGAAGGAATCAAACTAAATGGGTCTAGTTGTCAATGAATCAAAAAGAAAACTGATGGTTTCTACAGGCAGACAGACCACTAGAATGAACCCTGAGCTGTTTGAGTTATACGCTGACATAGACGTAGTGAAACGCATTAAGTAACAGCGGCTGCGTTGGCTAGGACATGTTGTGCGAATGGATGAAAATACTCCGGCAAGAAAAGTGTTCGATAATGATCCTGAGGGAACTCGTAGAAAAGGGCGTCCAAAACTTCGATGGAAAGACCAAGTAGAAGAAGAACTTTCAAAACTTGGCCTACAAAATTGGAGAATAGAGGCGCATGGAATTCTAAAATATGCTCGGCTTTTGATTTAAACAGGTTGTAACTATAGGCCATTTAAGTAATACAGGATGGACTTGACATTAATCTTTCTTGTAACCGATAATCCCCGGATTTCAAGCATGTATATTAATTGTCAAAAAAACTAGGGCCATCTAGATGTTAGAAACCGAACTTTCATTCCATGTGTTAAGCACTCCTTCTCTAACTTCTGCAAAAGTCACTCTTCATAACTCTCAGTCCAACAGATTCTAGTTCATATGACATTGAAAGAAATTTCAGTATTTCCTGGTTAACAGAGCTAAATCGGTTTTGTTTGGATTTACCTCGTGGCCGTTATGGTATTAGGTTACTGAGCATGTTTTAAAATTCCATGCGCTTCGATATTTTGCGCTATTATCCAATTTCGTAGGCCAAGCTTTGAAACAATTTTCCCTTACTTGGTCTTCCAATTGCAGTTGCGGACGCCCTCTTCAGAGGAGATATAGACCAAGATAAGTCTGTGCTTACCAAATCAAGACCAATCAAAACCGTTGCTTGATATCCAACATCCCCTACATCACCCAAGAACTTAACATTCCACATTAATGGAAATTTAATGGTAATAGTTTTGTCCGTCACTGTATTTATACCTAATATGCACCTAAAAACCAAATTCATTCACACTCACACCTAAAATCTATTGCATTCCCTCTTGTTTTGTGTTAAAATCTAATGACAAAGATAATCTGCATTTGAAGAAAAAAATGTTAAAATGGAATTGATATTTAAACACATGCATGTATGTATGCATGAATGCATACATTTACACATTAAATTGCCATACACTCGAAAAAATTGTGGGGTTTACAAAATCAATTTAAATTAATTGGCTTCTCTGTACACAAATGTTTGTAATAGTCCAAAAATAAATATAAGTTGATAATATTTCAAGTCAATATATGTACAAATTTTTAACAGCAATTTTTTACATGCTATGAAAACAGCAGCCAATTATTATGTGTTTTTTTTTTAATGGGAAACGACCTTTTTTTATAATATAAAAACAAATAAGACTTTATTTAAATTTGAGTTTTTTTAAGTTGTACTAAAACATTTATGTACTGTTTGTTTGCAAACAACATATTTCTCACAATTAATTTCTCTAAGTGTAAAAACTATACTGTGCTCCAGTTCCGTAGCCAATACAATTTTTACCATACAAAGAAAGTTTCCAACAGTGTTTGGAATAGAAGGCGTTGTATATGTGACACTTACCCAATTGAAGGTATTAAGTGTCAATTATACACTTTTGGTCGCTTATGTTAAATGATCATTATATTTATTTCTAAGGTTTCAAAAACTTAAAACTGGTTGCTCGTATGAACAATTTATCAATAAAATACTTTAAGGTATTTTAGGAAAACATTATAATGAGTGAAATGTGGGAAAGCCCAATAAATGTTATTAATGATGAAAGAATAATTATTTTAAATTGTTTTAAAATAAAAATCCCACCTACTTTTCTTAGAACTTCAAAGTAGCAAATGGTACTAACGAGCCATTTCTTAACCAGGCCAGAGACTTTCTAAGAATCAAAATGTTGTAGTCTCTTTTTTAGACACTCTGTTAAACATCTCTTTGAACTTGTAATATTTGGTAAAATCAAATACTGTTGAAACGGAAGTCTACGGTAATGTTCTGGATAAAGAAAGCTTCTTTAACGTCTTTAAATGATGGCCCAGTCAGTTAAGTCGTCGATAAGTAATACTCAAACAAATATATTGTATATACAAAATGGATATAACCCATTTCGTTTTGAAAATGGGATAGAAGGGTCGTGAATGGTGGTAAAAAGCACAAATAAAGCTGTAATTGCACGTCATGTATATTTTAGAACAGTGAAGTTGTGCCATTTGTTGTTATTACGACGCATTAATCGTTCTGCAGCCAATTTTATTTATTTTACATCGACAGCATGTTATTACAAAAATTTATGTTGACGTGACCGGGAATCATATGATATGTTATGTGTAGTAGTAAAAATTATTAAGGACCTATGCTCCACTGGGAGTCAAGAATAATAAAAGAAGAAGAAGTAGCCAAAGTGCTAAGCAACTAAGCCACAGCACCCCAAAAGTATGACCCCACAATGCACCTTGGTAAAATTTTATACTATTTGTATGTTAAATGGGAATTTTGCTTGTTAGTATTCATTGTCATTTAGTCTAAAATTAAAAAAGCAATTTATCAATCTGTTGTCTTCTTCGGCCATGTCAATAAATCATACGTTGTAGTGACGGACTGCTATTTCCAATTAGCTCTGACAGTCGACGCGATTGTGACTTAAACCTGAATATGGTAATCTCAATGGTATTATATTTGGGTGATGCTTCCAGTCGACAAACATGTTAACTATCCCTATTAGAATACATACAATATTAATTGCTGGGTTAACAGTTCTTGGCCGAAGCTATTTAAGCTCGGGGTCGTTTCAGCTAGTAGATCCGTTTCAGCTAGTGTCGTGAAAATGTTAGTGTTAAATTACGTAGCACCCGTGTAGTCTACGAATGTGAACGATAGGCAATACAAAAAACTCAAGCTGTTAAAATCAGAACATTAGCGGACTGCTTAAAATATCCTTAGAAAGCGATCTAAATGTATGTGGAGGTAAAGGTCCTAACATTTAAGGAACATAGCCAAATACCAACAAGACAATTCCGAACCACTATCTAACAAAGTCAGAACCCGCCGAGATATCCCAGAAAGAACCTTTGTTGCTACAAGAGTAATACTAGACAACATACGATCCAACCGCTTAATATCACCTCATACAGTTCTAGAAAACATGCATAAGAACGTTGTAACCTTACCGGATAAATGTTGTTCTTGGTGGTCGTACCCCACCTATTGCACAGGAAGAGCGAAGTGCGCCTACTTAGAACTACAAGGGTACTATTGGCACAATTAAAATCCGGATATTGTAGTAGACTTACTGGTCCAGACTTAATCCTACAATATCCAGCAACTGCCTACATGTGGAAAAAGTCCACATGGTACTCGGAACCTCCTCCAACGCCCAGCAAGCCCAACCCCTTAACTTCAGATTTCTTATGGATTTAGCGAGTTCATCAATTCCAACTATTTTAAAGGATAATCGGGATAGCGAATACGGTTGATAAAGCTAACCTTTTAGCTTACTTATTTGCAAGTAATTCATGCATGACGGAAAGCTGTCAATCACTGCATGAGATCGAAAGAGTATTTTTAAGCAGAGCTCATCGACATCGTTGTATAGGACACAAAATGAAATCCGTAAATTTTACCAAAAAATTAAGCATCAGACGGATGGTTATAGCAACTGTATCCTTTCCTGTAAGTACGACCAAGGAAATCTGGTCACAGATACAGAAAGCGTATTGAAACTGTGGAAGGAGCACTTTTGCAAGTTGTTAGTTGCAAATGAAAGCGACCAAGATGACACGCCTGAACAAATCAACGATGACGGCGTTATATGTCCACCACCCAACCTGAACGAGGTTACAACTGCAATAGCGCGATTAAAAAATAATAAAGCTGCTGATGCCGATGGTTTGCCAGCAGAGCTTTTAAAGGCTGGAGATGATGAGCTGATAAAGTATAAGTAAAACTGTATGTGCAAATTATAGAGGGATAAGTCTCCTCTCAATTGCATATAAGACTTTATCGACCATACTGTGTGAAAGGCTAAAGCCCAAAGTAAACGAAATAATTGGGACATACCAATGTGGCTTTAGACCAGGTAAATCAACCACTGACCAGATCTTTACTCTACGTCAAATCCTAGAGAAGACCCAGGAGAAACAAATCGATACGTATCATCTCTTTATTGACTACAAAGCTGCTTTTGACAGCCCGATACGGAAGAAGGTCTAAGTTCGGCATCCCTACGAAGCTAATAAAGTTATGCAGGATGACACTAACTAATACCACATCATCTGTTAAGATAGGTAAGAACCTATCAGAGTCCTTCATAACTAAACGGGGATTCAGGCAAGGTGACAGTTTATCTTGTGACCTCTTCAATATTGACCTCTTCTTGCGAGATGCAGCAGTTAATACAACAGGAACAATTTTCAATAGAAAACATATGCTACTCGCGTTTGCCGATGACATTGATATTATAGGACGCACACTACGCGAGGTAACTGCCGCCTTTTCCAATATCGAGAAGGAATCAAACAAAATGGGTCTAGCTGTAAATGAATCAAAAACAAAACTGATGGTTTCTACAGGCAGACAGACCACCAGAATTGGATCACATGTGTCCGTTGAGAACTATAGCTTCGAGGTTGTAAAAGAATTTGTATACCTTGGTACCGCTGTGAACATCAACAACGATATAAGCTTTGAATTCAAACGTAGAATCATACTTGCCAATCGATGCTATTTTGGACTAAACAAAATAAAATAAAGTTCTCTCTGTAAGAACTAAAATCACGCTCTATAAAACGCTCATACTACCCGTGTTATTGTATGGTGCTGAATCATGGGCACTTGCACAGACAGATGAAGCTATCCTTGGAGTATTTGAGAGGAAAATTCTACGAAGAATCTTTGGACCAGTCTGCGTCAACAATGAGTATCGACATCGAATGAACCATGAGCTGTATGAGTTATACGCTGACATAGACATAGTAAAACGCATTAAGCAAAGTCTTCGATAATGATCCAGAGGGAACGCGTAGAAGAGGGCGTAAAAAACTGCGATGGAAAGACCAAGTAGAAGAAAATCTTTTGAAACTTGGCATACGAAATTGGAGAATATGCGCTCAAGATAGAGGTGCTTGGAATTCTAAAATATGCTCGGCCTTTGACCTAAACAGGTTGTAATTACAGGCCATTTAAGTAAGTAAGTAAGTAAGCTCATCGACATTAGCTCCACTGGCCCAACTTTTTCTGTTATATGCCATACTAGAAAATTTTATATATGCTACATAAAAGATGGCCAAAAAGATTGAGGCTGTTCTACACTCTTAAGTGATGGAGTCTAATAGCTTACTAAGCGACCGACTGTACAGATTTCGTAGAGGATGCTCTACGATAGTCTTGCAAGCCTTTCTATCAGGAAAATGGCGTCGTTCTATACACCGTTTTAGAGAAAGTAAAGTTTTGGCATTAGATATTTTCAACGCGTTCGATAGCATGAACATAAAAAACTTATTGTTTTGGAATTACAAATATTTGGTGTTACCATGTCTTGATTTATAGTACAGTGAGTTCTCCTATAAGAACGATACAAAATATGGGTTAGGACGTCGGACTAGTAACCCACTCCTGGAAAAAAATAATTACTACGAATAAGCTAAATTTATAATAAAAACGGTCCCCTAATCTTAAAAGAGGACGTCCGATGGAAAGACCAAGTAGATAAAAATCTTTCAAAGCTTGGCCTACGCTATTAAAGAATATGAGAATATATAAATAAAATATGCTCTTTGACCTTAACAGGTTGTAAATAGTCCATTTAAGTAAGTTAGTATATCCGACCTAAAATGAAATACAACTCTCATGTATTCAAAGTTCATTTTGGAATTACTCGATAGAAAATAACGCGTAGCAATTTTTAATTTACAATAATTTAATGTAAAGTGAGGGTATATTTCGATATCAAACATCCACAATTGTATGTTTGTCCCTGTACTTTAACGAAACAACCCAAACTCACCCAAAAGTGTTCCCGTACAATTTTTTCATCACAAATTGTTGTTTTTTCAGTAATTTCTGACAACTACGGACTGGTTTGAGTAGTTTCGTTAGAGTACGGCAACAAATATTCCGGTATGTGATGGAAATCGATCAATTTGTAAATGATCGATATAGATATATTTTTGAGATAATTTTCCCCATTTCCAGCAAAAATCCAAACAAAAATATCAAATAAAAGATAAGATATCAGTTAAAGGATTGAAGCCAAAATTTTCACTTTTTTGGGGAAATAACCGAAAATTGTCTCAAAAATATGTATATCTGAAATTAATCGATTTGAAAACGATCGATTTCCATAACATGCCGAATTGTATTTCTTAAGCAATTTAAAATTATAGAGTAATTTTATAAGAGCCTTTGGATTAGATTTAAAGAAATACTCAAAAACCTAAGAATTTTAATTGAGCCAATGGAACGACCTATACAAGTCAATGCTAAAATATGTTGTTAATCGATACTAAGCCTTATAAGCTGGGACCATTTTAGGCATTCTTTCTGCTATATATAGGGCAGTATTTCACGAATAAACTCTTTAACCTTTGCGGACTTCTTCCTATGAGAAAAAATATAACCCGACAAAAATGTTCTAAAGGCACACCAATTGTTTTGCTAGTTGCGTGGCATGTGTTAAAACCATATATCAGCCAAGCCCACCTCTTCCAATCAGGTGTCTCGTATGATTCTCTTAATACTTATAAAACTTATATCTGATAAAAAGGAAAAGGCGAATTTCTTATTGATTGAAGATCTATTGATTCACTAGAGCATCGTCGCAATGTGAGTCGTGTCTCACTGTTCTATAGATATTATAATGGTATGTTAGAATAGAAATACAAATGAAATCGAGAACCTTGTTCCCAAACACAAACTTTTATACGTATGGCCTAGGGTTGCCAGACACAAATCCTGAAAAAGCTGGGCATATGAAAAAAAAGCTTGACAACCCAAAAATTAGATGGGCATTAATAATTAAAAACTAGATTTAATAATTTGCTTCTGAATGAATCTTTAAATTTTTGATAAACCGAATTGCGAATGCCGTAATAAGCCGCAGCGATATCGAGAGAAATATCTGAATATCTGACTCGCGTTTGTAGATGATTGATATCATGGGACGCACATTGCGCGATTTGGCTGCCGTCTTTTCAAGTATCGAGAAGGAATATACAAAAATGGGTCATTGAATCAAAACATAACTGCTGGTTTTTACAAGCGGCAATCCTCAAGAATTGGACAACATGTGATCGTTGAGAACTATAGCCACTAGGTCTGTAAGAACTTAAACTACGCTCTAAAAAATGCTTATACTACCCTTGTTGTTTTATAGTGTTGGGCACTTTCACAGGCAGGGAAAGCTATTCTTGGAGTTTTTGAGAGGAAGATTGTACGAAAAATCCTTGGACCAGTTTGTATCAACAATGAATATCGACATTAAATGCACCATAAGCTATATGAGTTACATCTACGTTGACATCGACATGTTGTGCGAATGTATGAAAATACTCTAACAACAAAAGTATTCGAAAACGATCCCGAAGAACTCGTTAAAGTAGAGGAAAATCTTTCTAAGCTTGACCTACGAATTGGAGAATATGCGCACACGATTAAAGCACATGGAATTCTAAAATACTTTCGGTTTTTGATATAGGCCATTTAAGTAATGTAAGTAGAATGAGAACATTTGATAGAGGTTAATTTTATTACAAAATTAACTTGATCAATCAATCAATTAATCAACGCATAAATCGCTTAAGTAAGAAAGAAAAAAATTCACTTTTGCAAAAGTTTTTATAACGTTTTTTTTTTTTTTTTCGTAGAAATAGTTTTTCTTAAAACTATTCTTCACCTTCTAGCTAGACAAGCACTAAAACAGCTGGACAATCCAGTCGAATCCACCCTGACTGGCAGCCCTATTATGGCCGCTAAGACCCATCAATTTGTTGTTGATAAGCCAGTGAATCCTTCTCATTTTTCCCAGTCTATCACAATGCGATGCATTAGTAGGGGTCATCCCCTGCTGGTTCAATTTTATTAAAAACAAGTAAGAAAGCGCTATAGTCGGTCAAGCCGACCATACGATACCCTTCACCACTAAGGTCAAATTTGTTATTTTTCCTGTATAAAGACAAATATTTGCTAAATTTTGCCATCATACAAACATTTTCTCAAAACGTGTATATTCAACCTGTTTCCGTCATTTGCACTTATATGAGAGCTAAAGTCAAATGTGGACCGATTATCTCGAAATTTGGCAAGTTGACTACAGTTGTTACAAAAATTATGTATGCGAAAAATAAACTCAAAATTTTCATTATCTTTAGATTTACGAGCGTTTTAGCCATTTTTTGTCTCATTTAGTGCGTTTTTAAAGAAGAGTTTGTATGTGAGCTATGGTCAAATGTGGACCGATTTCAACGAAATTTGATACAGTGATTTAAGTTTACATAAGCAGTATTTGTTTTAAATTTCATGAAAAAATATTGATATTTGTGGCCAATATATCAATTCCGGGAAGTGGGACCTATGGAAGGTACCATAAATAATGGACCGATTTTGACCAATTTCAATAGCCATGGTCCCATTGTCAAAAAATGATCTATGCCAAATTTCATCAAATTATCTTTAGAATTGCGACCTGTAGTTTGATTACAAGGTTTACATGGGGACATCGCTAAATCGACTCAGAAAGTGATTCTAAGCCTATTGGTATACTAAAAGGTGGGTCTAAGACAAATATTTCTATGCGTTACAAACATCAGCACAAACTTATAATACCCTTTCCACCTATGGTGGTTAAGGGTATAAATAGTGCCAAAAACGTCAAATTTTTCAATATGAACTTAAATTACAATATGGCAGCTCTAAGATTCCCCAATAAACATAAAAGGCAATTTATTTTTATATACATATAAATAGTTTTACTATTGACATGGAATTTAGTGTTAAAGTGGTTTGATTAACCTAAACCCTTAAAAATGTTTCTACTACTTACTTCAGTTACAATTTGTTGCTTACTTTCAACTCAATGTGTTAAACACATTTTCAAAATATTTATCCTGAATCTCAGTACGTGTCAAAACAATAGCCCTGCAAGATTTGTCTGCTAATAATTAATGAATTTTCTGGCTTGACCAATGGATTCGATCCAAATCAAAGACTTCTTCTTCAGTGGCCTAGAAATATTTTAAAAAGTTCATCAATTTTACTAGTCGTTATCGGTTAAGGATCAGTCATCAGTTCTAGACTTTCGCGTAGACTGAATTGGATTGAGTGAAACAAAATACAGGTAACTCCCGGTATAACGAAAGATATAATGTCAGGCTCATTCGTAATACAGAAAAATTCGTTATATCGCAAAGTTTTTATACTCTACACTATATTGGGCTGAGAACACCTTTGATCATACTGATCTACTCATAACTGTATCGACTTAACGATGCCAGTCCGTTCGTCTGCCTGAACACCTAGCTTGTCGTCGATGTAATCTTATCGAAGTCACAATTTCTGAAACAATTTGATGAAAGTTGGTTTAGACATATTTTTATACCCTTCACCACCACAGGTGGAAAGGGTATTATAAGTTTGTGCTAATGTTTGTAACGCATAGAAATATTTGTCTTAGACCCTTTTAGTATACCAATAGGCTTAGAATCACTTTCTGAGTCGATTTAGCGATGTCCGTCTGGCTGGCTGGACGGCTGGCTGGCTGGCTGGACGGCTGGCTGGCTGGCTGGACGGCTGGCTGGCTGGCTGGACCCCCATGTAAACCTTGTAATCAAACTACAGGTCGCAATTCTAAAGATAATTTGATGAAATTTGGCATAGATCATTTTTGACAATGGGACCATGGCTATTGAAATTGGTCAAAATCGGTCCATTATTTATGGTACCTCCCATAGGTCCCACTTCCCGGAATTGATATATTGGCCACAAATATCAATATTTTTTCATGAAATTTAAAACAGATACTGCTTATGTAAACTTAAATCACTGTATCAACTTTCGTTGAAATCGGTCCACATTTGACCATAGCTCCCATACAAACTCTTCTTTAAAAACGCACTAAATGAAACAAAAAATCACTAAAACGCTCGTAAATCTAAAGATAATGAAAATTTTGAGTTTATTTTTCGCATACAAAATTGTAACAACTGTAGTCAACTTGCCAAATTTCGAGATAATCGGTCCACATTTGACTCTAGCTCTCATATAAGCGCAAATGACGGAAACAGGTTGAATATATAAGTTTTGGGAAAATGTTTGTATGATGGCAAAATTTAGCAAATATTTGTCTTTATACAGTAAAAATAACACCTTTGACCTTAGTGGTGAAGGGTATCGTATGGTCGGCTTGACCGACTATAGCGCTTTCTTACTTGTTTAAAGTATATGATACTGAAATCGGTTCGTTATTTCAATTGCCTTCCATAGGTCTGGCTTCACGGAATTTAGATTATGGACTCAAATTTAAGTATATGTAAGAATTTTTCGTTGAAATTGGTCAAAAGCAACTTCAATACATGAAATACGCAAAATAGCTCATAAATCTAACGAGAATGAAAATTGTGTAAATAATTTTTGTACCGACCAATCGGTTTGATAGACTAAAATACTTTTAACTTGTTTTTTTTTAACTTTTTTACTTGATTTTCAAAAACTCATTTATATAACATTTAAATTTATGTAAATTTTCTTTAACTTTTTTATATTATTCGTTATATCGCGTATAAAATTTGCTTAATATTCGCTATATAAGGTATTCAATGGAAAAATTATAACGTTCGTTATATTCAACTGTGAATCGCCGTGGTATAGCAGGTTAGTCATCCGCCTAGCATACCAGAGGTCCAAGTTCAATCCCCGGCCAGACACACTTGAAAAAATAAATTTTCAAAAAAGCGGTGGTTCACCTCATAACTTAGCTAGCCACTGGTTATTGAGTATTAGGCTATGTAAAACTTCTCTAACTAATGCATTCGCCGTTCGGAGCCGGCGTAAAAACGTAGGTCCCTTTCAATGAGTCTAAAAATAGAATCGGATGCAGCTCATTGTCTGAGAGAAGTACCCCTTGTTCCAATTGGAATGTTGTCGGGAATTATATATATATATATTATATTCAACTTTCGTTAAATCGAGATTCGTAATACCCGGCTTTGCCTGTATGAATGTTAGAGTAGGTATATAACCAACATTTACTTAGTTACAATTTAAATAAAGAATTTATATCTTTTTTTAGTTATATCATTAAGATATATTGACGTTTGTGTATTCTGAAAGATTTACAAATAAATATAATTACAGGCAATCCCAGAGCGACAAAACAACGAATGAAGAAATAAGAGAAGTCTGTTAAAAATTTAATACCTGCACTTTAATGAAGTTAAATTCAAGTATGTTAACAGCCGCGCTCTTCTTCTGTTGTAAGTACATACATACGAGTACATAAGTAAATTACAATAAAACAAGTAAGAGTGTTATATTCGGCTTTGCCGAGTCTTAGATACCCTTCGCCAATGGTGTTTCAAAAGTTATGTACATAATCATAAGATTTTATGGGGAATCCTAAAGAAATGGTTAATATATGTTCAATTAACGCAGCTTTTTAAGTGTATATTTTGATATTTTTCAGACCGATGTATAAACTACATCGCTATGCGGTGTATACTGCGGTTTAAATATCTATACATCCATATACATAATTAGTGATTCGTAAACTCATAAATCGATGTTCAATGTTCTAAAAAGTTCATAAATATGCACTTTTATCTGAACTTAGTAAGCCGTTGAGTCCATTTTCAATAATATTTGGAAAATATGTATGATTGAATTCATTAATTACGTATGATGGTCATAAAAAAAGTCTTGGTTAGTTATCTTAAACTCTAAGAGGACCGATTTAGATCTAACCTTTGGCAATAATATTTGGGAGTGATTGTTTCTTCAATCTATACAAGCCTTAACATATGTAAGATATAATGGTTTCACAATGTTCGAATGTCAGACCACAAATTCATGTCATATGCAGTTTGTGGAGCTCCTGGAGGAAATACTGACATGAAATTATATCTCATATCTTTGTCTGGTGTTTTAGATATCACTAAAACACCAGTTTCACTGTTCCGCAAATTGCCGAAAACTATATTTTTTGAAAAAATTGTTTTTAATTTTATAACGCATTTTAGGAAATTTTCATCGATTGTAGGGTTTTGGTGATATTTCAGGTGTTTGTGGATAGATTTTTATCAAGTTCTATAGCGTGCTGAATTGGAAGATTTCCTAAAATCTGATATGAAATTATACCGGCCCATCCATCGTACATAAATATATTTCCTTTGCAATGTTCGACTAAAGATATAAGATATACGAGTATAAAGTGTATCCGTCTGCTGAAATCAGGTTTGTGAAGCTCCTCGGAAATACACCAACATAAATTATATATCAGGTTTTAGGACGTACTTAATACACACTATTAAATTTTATTAAAATCGGCCCATAAACACTTTAGAAATAGCAAAAAAATCAAATAAAGTTTTCTCAAAAATTTTGAATTTGGCAATTTGCAATACATCGACCAATATTCATGAAATTTGGCGATATTTCAGGTGTTTATGGGCCGATTTTGATGAAATTTAAGAGAGAACTTCATGAAATTTAATAGCGTGCTTCGCGGAAGAATTTCCTAAAGTCTGATATATAATTTATGAAGACCCATTTTCCAGCAAGATTGTTTTTTCTTATTTTTCGATTGTATTTTTTAGACAAATGGGCACTTTCGGCAATTTGGCGATATTTCAGGTGTTTATGGGCCGATTTTGATGAAATTTAAGAGAGAACTTCATGAAATTTAATAGCGTGCTTCGCGGAAGAATTTCCTAAAGTCTGATATATAATTTATGAAGGCCCATTTTCCAGCAAGATTGTTTTTTCTTATTTTTCAATTGTATTTTTTAGACAAATTGGCACTTTCGGCAATTTGGCGATATTTCAGGTGTTTATGGGCCGATTTTGATTAAACTTAACAGAGAACTTCATGAAATTTAGAATTTCCTAAAGTCTGATATATAATTTATGTAGGCCCATTTTCCAGCAAAATTGTTTTTCTTATTTTTCGATTGTATTTTTTAGACGAATGGGCACTTTCGGCAATTTGGCGATATTTCAGGCGTTTATGGGCCGATTTTGATGAAATTTAACAGAGAACTTCGCGAGATGATTTCCTTTAATATGATATATAATTTACGAAACCTAGTCCATCATGAGTATGGTTTTTCTTTTCTTTCTGAAATGTACTTTTCAATGAAAAATTTTATATGTCACACATAAATTTTGGTATTTTGGCGATATCTCAGGCATTTTTCAACCGATTTAATTGCGTGCTGCGTAGGAAAAGTTCAAAAAATCTGATATATAATTTATGTCGATACACTCTCTAGCAGCTTCACAAACTTGATTTCAACAGACAGACAGACGAACATCGCTTAATCGATTCTCCTGCCGATTCTGAGTCGATCGGTATAAATTTTGTGGGGTCTGTGAAAAATAATGAAAAAATTACAAACTGAATGACAAACTTTTATAATACCCTTTGACCTATTGGTGAAGCGTATAAAAATATCACTCCGCAGTTTCAAAATAAAGGATCATCTCCTACTATACTCATTGCAAATGGGTCGTTTGCCTTAAGTAGAATAGACTCTAAATTCAACTGCTTTTGGAAACGTACCTTTAGTTTGAAACTGCTGGGTATTGGATCATAACCCGACAGTACGTGTGAACATGTTTTAAGTACCTGTAAATTTTGTCATAAAAGAGAGTATTTTATTAGGATTTTCCTTTGTTTTTTTTCTTATTGAACACTAATCTCCCTTAACATTAAGTAGATTTAATTTTATGAGAAAATTTCTTTTTACTGATGTTGATGCTGACGATCATGGTATTCTAAAGATGAGGGTTATTTTATGACTATTTAATTTTTTTCAAAAAAAATATTTCAATTGAAACAAAAATCCCAGCAATGATTGACATTTTTTTGAGAATAATAGATTTCGTTTCGTGCGTACATAGAATATATATGCAGGTCTAAAAAGAAAATTCTACATTATCGTTGATGGGGTAGATACTGCTGGAAGTATCTCGTGTTTATCGTTACAGATTTACATATTTATTTATGTATCTTTTCAATTAAAGGAAAAGAGAGTAAATAATGCGTAGTAGTTTGAAATTTACAAAAATGTAATGCGAAGTAAGGGCATATTTGGGTAGGAAAATTGGTACTTTTCATCACTTTAATGTACTAAATATGTTTTCAATGAAAAGCGTTATACGTTCAATGGGATATTTTCAGCGACATAAAACCATCGGGTGACTTTTGAATGAAATCACCTTTAAACGTAGAATGATATAGAATGTTCTATAGACTCAAAATGATATTTTATATCTTTCTCTAAATTGTAAACGATTTTTTAATCAAATCCGGAATTTGATTTAAAAAAAAAAAATCGTTTACAATTTAGAGGAAGATATAAAATATTTTTTTGAGTCTATAAATCATTATATATCATATATTCAACGTTTAAAGATGATTTAATGTAAATAATGATAGCTGCTACGCCTCAAATTGTTCATACTATGGATCCAATATTGGTATACTCTCTTTAATAAATTATTTCTTTTATCGTTCAGGCTTTTCCCTATAAACATAAACCTTAATATAGCCTCCAAATAATGTAAAGATGAGAAATAAACTGTTCACCGAACCCCCCTTTTAATTGTGCTACTGTTTCTAGAGAAGTAACACTGGCAAATACTGGTTATGTATAGTAGGTATATACGAATTAGGTTACCTTCTTTAGAAAGTGGATAGTACGGAGGTGAAAGGTGGTGAATAGGAGAGACTCTTCTTCTGTTATTCTTGACTCCCAGTGGAGCATAGGGCCTCAACCATCCTTTTATATCGAACTCTATTGCGAGATGTTAGGCATACATCATTCCATGAATAGTTTACTGCTTGTAACTCCGCATCAATTGACTTTCTCCACGTTCTAGAAGGTGCACCAACACGACGGCCGCTTTCTTGTGGACTCCAACGAATCGCTTGTCGAGCGATGTTGGTATTTGGCCTTCGAAGTGTATGGCCTACCCACCGCCATTTCCGTTGACATACCTCTATAAAAGAAGGGATTTGGTTTGTAGCGTTTAGTAGATCTTCATTTCTTCTTCATTAAGGATTTGCCACAAGCATCTGTTTGCAAAGGTTTGTAGGTGTTTATCGATGGCATTTGTGCGTTTCCAAGTTTCGCAGCCGTAATACAAGATGGACTTGACATTCGAGTTTAATGGCAGTGCGTGTAATGGAAGATAAGTAACTTAGTTGTTGTTAATATTTGCGAGATTTCCAAATAGCTCGGTGAATGCCGAATGCAGATTTTGCCTTATTAATACGCTTAACTGAGTTTGGAATGGAGCAACAGATTAAACATCGTTTGGTGTAGCATAGACCGTGCTGTCCCCAAGATATGCCCAGCTTTTGTATAGCAATTGTTTTTTCCAGGAGTGGATAACTAGCTTGTGGTCAGGGTCCTCATGATACCCCCACATTTTAAACTATACCGCCAACCCTACTTCACTTAATCCTGAAGATTTGTGGACTCATCTAGTAGAAATAGCACAATTTCTTGGCCTTGATCTCCTAACAGATCCTCCATAATAACAAAATTATAAAATTTGTAAATGTTATAGCTAGCAATATATCAAAAACGGCTTTTTGCGAAAAAGAACTTTTTTATTGTAGAAAATGAATCTCTGGAATTATAAAAATAATGTTTATTTTACAACTTTTTTGTTTCTAAATCCTGTTAAAAGATGGCGCTAATTTCAGGTTACATATGAAAATCGCATTTTTAATAATTAAAAGTTAAAAATTTGGTTTGACAATGTTCCGCGACTTTGTTCAGGAGTATTTGGTCTAACTTTTTTCTGAATGTACCAACATCGAAAAAGATCCAAATAATATGTATTTGATACATTTGTAAGAAACATGTCAATACCGCCGCCTTGCGGCAATCTTTTGTAGCATTTTTAAAAACACAAAAATAGATGCTTTCAAAAGCTATCAAAAGAGATATCTGCGATGAAATTCCGACAAAAAATAAGAATTCTAGGGGCAAAAGTAGTTAACAGTATACCAATTCTGATACTTTTTTGAACGATTGTTTTAAAATTTTGTGTAAAATTTAGTCACTGTTTACAATATTAGAAGTAAAAATAATGTTTTTGTAATAAGAAGGGGTATGGCTTAAATTCCATATAAAAGTGAAAGTTTTTAACTTTTCTTTAACTTCAGCATCCATATGCAAAAATCTTGTTAGCCAGATTTTTTTATCGCGAAATTGGTTAGTTTCTCAATATGTTAATTTGTTTTTTAAGTCCATTTCATTTTCCATCTCTACTTTTAAAAAATATAATCGCTGTAAATCGGTGAGGTATTAAATACATTTTTTTGGTCGGAATTGTTTTTGGTGGCAAGTTTCCATGTTACTAAATATTTAATTTTTAGATTCCTAGAACACAAAATGATCAGAAGCCACTGTTGTCTTGTTACATTTTACATATTTAAGAGATTCAATGTAGGCTGTATACACACTTTAAGATGTAGAAGAAAATCAATGGTCGCGATTTAATCGCGTATTATTTTTGCTTCACTGTAGGCCTCAGGATATATGTTCGTGAATTTGAGCAATATACCTTTAAGTACCACATTGCTATCATACATCAATGTGTCTTTCGAAGGTGAACAAGTGAAAAATGACACAAATAGGCTTGCTTGTTTTTTAAATGGCACAAAAATGGCTATATATTTTTCTCGCAAAATTTGCACACATATTAAGAACATGTTTATCTAAAATTTTGATATGGCGCTTCTCGATGCGTTTGTTAGTTAATGAGTTATAGGAAGACAAATATTAAAAATGCAGAATTTTGACCCTTTTTTCATTTTTTTTGTTAGTTTTTCTCAATTTGTCGAAGAACCAAACATTTAATCGGGAAGCGCCATATCAAATTTTTAGATATCGATAGTAGCTATCTGTACGTAAAATTTGGTCTCAAAATCTTTATCCGCTTTTGTGCCATTTTAAATGCAAATTTTATACTTTTTTCACTCCTGCATTATCTTTTATACATATCTTTTCTCTAAGTGTACTGATGTTTTTTTTATGGTGATGAAATCTTTTACACTTATCTAACTATACAAATTTAAAAAAGTATAATTTATGACCTATTAAGAAAGTTACAGCGCAAAATTTGCTTCTAGTTTAAAAGCCAAAATTATAGAAAACACCCTGTATTTCAGGAACCAAAATAGCTTGGGCCATTTTATGTAGCACCAAGGATAGCTAAATATGTGTCTGAAAAAATGTATATAAATTCATGTGATTATCTTGAAATTTAAAAACCTACTTATTTTGATATATTGCTAGTTATAGCTGTAACAACAACACCTCCGTTGCTGTGAGACTGAGTAAAGTTAAGAATCGTTATCCATTTAAGAATTGCTTCTGCCAACTACTGAAAGGGAAACTCTTCGGCACAAAGATATTGAAAAGAAATTGTAACCATATTCAATATTCATGAGCTTTTAGTATATATAAGCCTTTCAAATAACCGAGACCTGACATTATCTTACCTAGTGAAATAATGTTGGCGGATACACCTATACCGTGGCCCAGTAGGTTATACTTTTGCTCTATCGACCTGAAATATATCCCTTCTATTTAAAGGTAAACCAAAACAGCTCTTAACCTTCTCACAAAGATTCTTTACATCGTGTCTGATGAAGATTCTTTACATGGTGTCAGATCGAGTGCTATTCAAAAATACACGCTGCTCTAATACTCTAAAGGGTTCTACACTTCGTACCACACCCATCGGATGCACTACATGCGGTTCTGGTTTTGCTTCTGCTTCAATGTAATGCTTGACATGATGACTGACATACCAAGCACCATTGCCTACACGTCTGACACGTCAACGGTTTGACAGGAAGTATCACATACATATACATACCAGATAGGGATGCATGGCTACGCCGATATTCTTTTATTTCTACACTAATGGCTCTCGATGCAATGAGGTCTTAGGGTTCTGGGTTTACATGAAAGACCTACATATGTTTCAGCTAAATATTAGACCAAGGCTATTAGATTATTATAGTATTATTCAGTCCGAAATAAGAAAATTGCCGATTGACTGAGATTTACATATCTGAAATTTCAAGAGCTCGGCAGTATACAATAGCATACGGGGCAACTACATGGCTATGATATGAAAGAATATACAATATTAATTTTCGTAAAATAGGCTCATTTATTGTATGTAGCACTCTTCTTTTCTAACCCTTACATGTAGCACAAAGGGACCATTTTTCAGGATCCAAGAGTCATGGCCGTTGTCGTCAGTCACCTGCTTAACCTGGTTGTCATAGACTCAAGAGATATTAAAAGCGATCAGGATGAAGCAACACTAACCTTTTCCCAAATAGGTCATTACTCGTATCGGAAAACTCTGATTCAGATTTAGGATTCCGTCCAAGGAAAATATTTATTGTCTAATATTATTTTTTTACTATCAATATTAAAAAAAATGTTGTGTTACCACTCGTACTTCTATTACCTAAAATATGTAAAAAGACCTTAAGCCATTTGAAATACCCCTTGTAAGCACATAAGTAGTTCCAAACTATTTATATCAATAGTACCAACCCACTTATATCAACATTTAAGTACTTATCTTCCATTACACGCACTGCCATTAAAAAATTTCTTACAATGAAATCTGGTTTGGTGGATTTACTATAGAGTCGAGTAATTTCCTCAGACAACAGACATTTTTGTATTATGTCTTTTTGTTATTTTTATAATAAAATCAAAAATAAATACTTAACGAAAAAAAAAGTATTGTATAGAAAGATGTAGTATGTATGGGACGAAATAACGACGAGTTTTTCTTTTCGTTTTATTTTTCAAATGTAAATACATATGAAGGTATTTGATTTTGCGCGATCTATCGTGAACGTAGTAGCGCTGGGGTAATCCACTCTACTCTTCTCGACCATATTATACTCGTACGAGTACAAACAGTTCGTTCGTATTAATGTTGGATGTTACAACAGTGTTGCCAAGTTGTAAGTTAATTAATTACATAGGATTTTGTATGTGTCTTTTACAATGTAATCTGATTTTTTATAACTAGTCCAAATTGTAAATAATATCATAAATTCAAACGATTATCTTCTAGATAGTGCGATATCTAAGTAGATCACTTGACTGAGAGCTATTAAATGTTACAATGATACATAATTAAGGAATTATGTAAATGACCTAGAACTCCTAAATCTTGTGACTATCTTTATCTAAATCTCATATTTTAAGAGTTTAGAGATAGGGCTAGCCTCTTCCTTTCCGAAAAACTCTATATAAAAAGTTTACTTTGAATTGGGGGTTAAAATACTGTTTCGATTATTATCTTTAAATATTACATCAATGTCAAGACTCATTAGAACTGGAAAAAATGTTATTCACTAGAGGGTTAAAACTATGTATGTAAAAATTTTATGATTACAAATCATAAAATTAAAGGTGTTTCTAAATAAAAAGTATTTTTTAGACCGATATATGGAAGTAACAGATTGGTCGAAATGATCTCACAACATCCGGGATTACTTTATTCACTGACTGCCATGCTGTCATTAAGTCTGGGGTTGCTGTCTTCCTGATCAATAACATCAGATCTCTCAAAAACTTGCCTCAATAATTAAGTATCCATTTTAAATATGTGGTGAACATAAAATTACAGATGACTTAGCAAGACTTAATACTACCTTACGAATTCCAGAGTTACTAGAATCTCTCTGCAAGAGAACATGCAATACCGCAAATAATGTGTGGGCGTCTGTCAGAAGAGATTAATATGATTATGTTGTTACTGAGTTGGCAGAGCTTGGCCGAGATACTTTGGGTCATCCCGGTGCGTAGATCCGACACTTGCTGGAATTAAGAAATGTACATGATCCTTCAGATCGTACCCGTACATGGCAGCGTTAAGCAACATTCATAGAGACGCCACCAACTCCGCGATTTCAAGTTATCGCATGAATGTTGTAATAGGAGATCGCCCATAGCAAAAGAACTTGCCGTTCTGGCTTAACTGAGATCGGAATGGAGCAACAGATTAAACATTTAGTGCCGTATACCTGGCATGTCATCGGGGTCCTTATGGTACAGCCACATTTTCAGCCGCCCTGAAGATTTATGGACATTCAGTGGCAATAGCACAGTTTCTTGATCTCCAAACAGATTCTCGTTAACAACAAATTTAAACAAAATTGTAAATGTAAGAGCTGGTACAATGGCGTCCACAGATTTTACGCCATTTAGTTAAAAAAACGTTCATATTGCTTTCACTGCCAACACTTAATGGTTTATCTTATGGCAGGACACTGTCTGATTAAAAAGCGCGGGCAAATAGGAGAAGTTAATAAAACATATTTTCTTCGCTAGACACATATAAGCCAACTTAAGAGCTTTTTCGATGTGAACCTTTCGATATCATAATTGAAATGGAAGACCAGGAAGTAAATTTGTTCTACATCCGTAATGTGCGGCTTAAGAACTAATTTCCTTAATAGTGTTTAGTGCGATTTACTGGCCAATCGAATTTTTAATTTAATGTTCATAGAATTAATGTACCAGTTTTGGGAACTAGCTCACTAATTTCAATCACTCACATGGCATTATATTTAATAGCAATAGAACAGAGAACTAAGTGAATCAATTGGCCACCCTATCACCTTTATCCTTACTTGTACACGGTCTAAAAGCTCCAACGGAGATTTTGCTATCATCTGCAAAGGTTGTTTGACATAGGTCATTTAGAAATATGAGAAGAAAAGAACGAGAACGAACAGATCCTTGCGGTAACTCTGAATAAATCTTAAATTGATTGGATGATAGCCCATCCATAACAATTCTTTTAGTGCGATCTCTGAGGAAACTCTATAAAAATTAAGTTGTTACCGACTTTAGAAACAAAAGTTTTGATAGATGAGCTTCATCTACGAAATCCATCCGTCTAAAGAGGCTTTTTTACATTAGATTCAGCAGGTTTCTGGCATCTAAGGCAACATCACTTGGGTCATACATATGGCTACTTTGTGGTATCTGCAAGGGATAGAAAAGAACAATTTCTAGACTACTCTCTCTCTCTCTTTTTTTTTAATTTAGGACCTTAGCACTCAGGGGATGGCCCCTACTAATGCATCGAATTGTTTTGGAACTAGGAAAATAAGTTATGTGAAGGAAGATAGAAGGAGTAGTGTTTGTTTCGGGAACACGTTCCTTGATTACGTTAGAGCACATTCCAAAGTAGTAACTTTCACTTAAACACGGTCTTTTGGCCCTATAAATAAATCTCAAAAATGAGGTGGTCTATTGACATCGCCACGCCGGGAAATTACGCGACCGGCAAATTTCTCATGCAATAACTAAATTGTTTGGTCGGCAAAGGCCAATGATGTCAACATTATTCGATTTCGGCCACAAAAAAATGGTTATGATGGTTTAAAAGCTCAAACATTTCACGGCGACGGTGTTTTCTTGCTCATTTTCGAAAATTTATGGGCCGAGGATGCCATCTAACAGCTAACACCATATGGTCACCTTCTTCGGGTGTAATGATTTTTCGAGAAGTGCTTGTAGATTGTGTGAGCCCAATCTTCTGTTATCCTTGACTCGCAGTTGAGCATAGGGCCTCTCTTATATAATTGGTTTTATTCATCAGAAAGTTTTCGCATAGATTGCGTACCTTAAAAATTCTTGGGTCAACTGCCCCTTGGAGTAGTATAATAGGAAGTGTTGTGTTTTCACATGTTTAAAATACCATAAAAGCTAAGTCGATGGCTTATGAGTCCAAAGTCACATGAATAGCGACCCGCTAGGTTCGACACAAACGTCCGCTTTCAGCAGCAACTAAGATGTTGAACAGACGCTACAGTTTCGTACTTTACCAGGTACAATTATCTTAGACCCTTAGACTAAATACTTTGGAATGGCTTCAATGATAACTCCCTCTCACATTAGCCCGGACCTAGAATCCCACACGGGTTGTTTACCGCATCTTCAACTATGTTGGTGAGGTTACCAGGATGTACCACGAAGAGGTTATAGTAGGAATTGGATACAGTTCTTACCTGGTAGCTGCAGACGCCAGGCAAGAACTATACAGCCGTAAAAGATGATTTTTTAACTTTTAACTAAGTAAATGTCAAAGGCTGACAACGCAATCCTAGAGATTTCATGATTTGAGATCTAACCTACTTACGAAACTCTGTTTTACGATAGTTTATGTTTGAAAGATCAAATAAATCGTGCAGAAAAGTGTTGCCCAGGTGAAAGACCCGCCTCTTCTTCCTCTACATTATGACAACTACACTATTTTTAATTAAAATTGAGAAAATTCCAAATGAAATTTAACAATTTAAAAATTGAGAAATTTCCAATTAAAATTGAGAAATTTCCAATTAAAATTGAGAAATTTCCAATTAAAATTGAGAAATTTCGGTTGAAATTGGAAAAAATTTATATAATATTGAGAATTTCCGGTAAAAATTGAGAAATTTTCAAATAAAATTGAGAATTTCCGGTTAAAATTGAAAAAATTCCAAATGAAATAAAGAATTTTTGATTTTTGTTGAAATTGAGAAAATCCCAAATGAAATGGAGAATTTCTGGATGATATTGAGAAAATTATAAATGAATTTGAAAATGATAATTTCCAGTTAAAATTGAGAAAATTGCAAATGAAATTGAGAAATATCCAAATGAATTGAGAAAATTCCAAATGAAATTGAGAATTTCCAGTTAAAATTGAGAAAATTCCAAATTAAGTTGATAATTTCCAGTTAAAATTGAAAAAATTCCAAATGAAATTGAGAAATATCTAAATGAATTGAGAAAATTCCAAATGAAATGAAGAATTTCTGGATGATATTGAGAAAATTCCAAATGAAATTGATAATTTCCAGTTAAAATTGAAAAAATTCCAAATGAAATTGAGAATTTTTAATTTAATAAATGTATTAAGGAAAACAAACATTAATTATCGACCAACAGACAAGGCATCTAAATCTAGGGCAGCTTGATAAAATGTTTTTGTATGCTGTATAGCTCTGCTACATTCATTATGTGTAACCTCTATAACTTGGAAGCATCAAAGATTTCCTCTAGAAATGCAAGCCTCTGCTCTCCTTCATTGGGGGATTTACAAGTGGAACATTTATTCTGGATTCAACTTCACGGAAAGTTAGTTGTCGAACTCCACCAAGTTCACTGACCCATTCGTTTGCGGTCTCAGCCGTGAAAGAGCCTCTACGTCTGTTCATTTTAATTACTCCTGACGCACCAATTGTAAATATCATCGCCCACGCTATGTTGGAAGCAATACTCCAAAATCCAACTTTTTTAAATTACTCAATTTCTGAATTTAATTTGAAAATTTCTGAATTTAATTTGAAAATTTCTCAATTTTATTTGAATATTTCTCAATTTCATTTGGAATTTTCTCAATACCAAATTCTCAATTTTATTTAGAATTTTCTTAATTTCAACGGAAAATTCCCAATTTTATTTGGAATTTTCTCAATTTCAACCGGAAATTCTCATTTTCATCTGGAATTTTCTCAATATCAAACGGAATTTCTCAATTTCGTGTTCTCAATTTCAACTAAAAATGGTGTAGTAGTTGTTACTTTGAAGACTGATAATTATATTAAGATCATCTTTTCTAAAGGTATGCAAGACTTTTTATACCTTTAAATGCTTTAACACGGCATTACACAAGCATGTAGCTAATTATGTGTCCCTAAATTCGTATACGTTCCGACAGACCACTTGGAAGGTGTTACCTGCTACACACAAGAGCTATTGAGGAGTTGGTTTTATTGAAAAATATTTTTTATAATCCGAAGCCATATTAATGTTTTTCAGGGAATTTTAAGAGATTTTCAAAACAATTAAAATAAAATTAGTTGGTAACTCTGTAACATACACACCAACAACATACAACTGGTAAATACATGTATGATCGCTGGCTGGCTGGTTGCCCGCCTGTTCACACAACAAGTTTGTCTGTGTGTTGTTGCTGTTGGGTGTCCGTGTTTTTTGGTATTTTCGATTTTTAACGTGTTGAGTTATTGGCAAAAGAAACGATCATTCGTCGTCGAGCAGCCAAACGGGCATCTAAAACAAAACGCGACGCGGCGTAAATTGTTTAACAAAATTTTCATCCACTTTCATTAGTCTCTAAATAAATATTTGTTTTGTTTTTAAACAAGGAGAAGCAAATACAAATTGAAGGTGTTTTTTTTTTGTTACTACAAAATTTTTTTGGTGTTTTATGATTTGATTAATGAGAGTTTAATTAAGGCATTTAATAAAAACTAACTTAACGGTTTAATTATTAATGTTTTTGTGTAAAAAATTGAATAAAAACAATTTTAAGAAAATTTAACTAAGTGTCAAAAGTTAACATCAAGTGACATTTAGAATCTGGATGTCAAAGTGACAGCTTTAAAACATAAGTTAAAAAGAAATTAAGCCAGCAGCAAATTATTATGTTAAAAGCAAACATTTATTTAATAAAATTAATAACTATACAACAACCTTAAAAAAAGTTTATCAACAACAGAAATTAAAAATTGAGCACACGAAAATATTTCCAAATTTATTTAAACTAAATCTAAAAAGCGTGTGCCAGAAGAATTTAAAACACGCCTAAGCAGCGTGATATTTTTATGAAAATTTAATACAAAAAAAAAAGAAATGAAAATTTTATGAAACATAAAGAAATTTTTGAAAAAAAAAACAGTGATATTTATTATAAAATTAAAACATTTAAGTTCCTTAATAATACATACATAAATAAAACTTTATAACTATTAATTGATTAAAAAAAATAACAAAATTCTTTATTTCATTACTTTAAAGGTTGGTATTAAATCTGTTTTTCCTTAATTTATTATTTAATTATTTGTCTTAGTTTGACTAACTATCACTTTCATTTAATAACCATCTTTCACTGTTAACTAACATTTTGCTTAACATCAATCGACCTTTTAATTACTGTTAATTTGCTTTAAATGTGGTTAACGCTTCACTCTCTTAATCTCTACCTTAAAACCGCTTTTCTTATTTGTTTATTTTCTTTTTAATTATTATTAAAATGTTGTTTATTTTTAAACATTTTTTTTGTTTTTTTCTTTTATTTATAGGCCTAATTTTCTAAACATTGAAATAAAAGAAACTGCAATAACAAAACAACAAAAAAAACTGTGATTACTTTTAAAACTTATAAACAAAACTTATCAATTTCTTATTATCTCTTTAAAAAAGCAATAATTAAACTCTTTAAAAAAACAACTACAACTTTTTAAGAACTACAAATCGACTCTCTCAAAGAGCCAATTATCCATCCAAGTGAGAATTATCAATATTAACAGTTAATTAAAGCGTCAATCAATCAAAATGATTTCACACAGTCCACCCATCTTTAGTCATAGTCCACCAGTTAGTTTTCTAGCTGACTTCATGAATAATCGTCAAAGTATAAAGTGAGTACCAAGAAAAATCAATAACAACTAACCTTAAGTAAATAAATTACTAATAATATTTATTACACAATAATAAATTAATAATAATTCAAATGAAATCAAATTTTTTTTTAAGTGTAAATTAAGGCCGAAATTTGTTCAATGAAATAACATCTCTAACACTTTTAATCTATGAAAAGACATTCATGGCAATAAACTTCGTATCTCTAAAATACCATCTCTAATTGTTCCATAGTTGCACCACTAGCCAGAGATGTAAAGATTGTTTTGATCTAGTTTTAATTTGGTTGAAATATTATAGTATGTAACTTAATAAAAGATCAACTTACTTACTTAAATGGCCTATATTCAAGCTTTGAAAGACTTTCCTCTACTTGGTCTTTTCTTTAAAGATTCGAACATTCTCTTCTAACAAGGGGCCGGTTTTATTCTAATTTTAGCTTTTTCATAGTAACTATTTTTTCCAAAAGTGGCTTACTAGCCCGATGTCCTAACCCATGTTTGTATAGTTCTTATGGGCTTACTTTCGGCACACCTGTAACATTCATGGCCCGATAAAACTATGAAAGAAAAATAAAAGATCTCAAATGACTAGAAATATCTTTTTTAATTGGGACCAGCACTCAGGGGACTACTCCTAAATAGGCTATGCATTGTGTTGGAACTAGGAAATTTCCTAAATTGCAACTGTCAGGAAAAACTTCTGCGGGAAGTGTGTTCCACATACGTACTATACGGCTAAAGAACGAATTTTCTCTATAGTGTGTTGTTCGGTCCACTGGACAATCAACCACAAATTCATGTGATCTAACGAACTGACGTGTGTTGCGTAAGAATCTTCTAGTTTCGGGAACGAAGTCCCTGATATCGTTAGAACACATTCCAAAGTAGTATCGATAGAACAGTGTTATACAAACCACATTGCGGCGGTGCTCCAGTGAGTCAATAGAGTTGAATACCCTACTGTCACCGATAAGCACTTTCGCCTGTACGCGGTCGAGAAGCTCCAAAATAGACTTTGAGGCACCGGCCCATACATGAGAGTTGTATTCCATTTTTGGTCGGATATAGGTGGTGTAAATTTTAAGGAGATCAGTTGAAGTGGAGCATCTCTCACAGCGTTTTAGAAAACCTAGGCACATGAATGCTTCTTTTTGCACTTGAAAGATGTGCTTAGTCCAACGGACATCATTACATTAAATTCTCATGCCCACAACATCAAGATCATCTGATTCCTGAATATTTACACCATCCATAGATACAGATGATGTAACATGATCTGCCGTGCGTTTATGCGTAAGCATACAACACTGGGTCACACGACCCCATTTGGAAACGGTTTCGAAATCACGATTTAAGAGACCTAGGCTGTCTGACTGTCATACTTTGACATAAGCCAACTAAAGAGCTTTTCAAATCAATCCATATTTTGACAGTATCAATCAAAATCGTGGTTTTTCTAAGTTGAACCTTGTAAAAGAAAAAAGTTAACATATGACCTTTTAAGTGCATAAAATCAATAATTGGACAAGTTTTAAAAACTATCTGAAATCATAAGTTCTGAAACTGACACATTTATAACGACTTTCTTGTAGCAACCTTCTTAAATAAAACTATTCTGAGATTCTAAATTACAAGTTTAAAAATTTTTGTTATTTAGAACCACTTCTCTACTTTTGGACTAGATATTCGATTTGAAGCTTTGGATATCATAATTTAAGTGTAACTAATACATTCTCAAACAAATTTCCGCTTAACATTTCCTGAACTACATTCACTCTCTCACAGCAAGATCTTGCAAGTATCTGAAAGCATGCCATTAGATTCTAGTTTATCTAGAATTTACCCTAATTTGTCTGCTCTACAGTTGCGTGACCCGGATACCACATAAGGTCTAATCTTGAATTTAGAAAGAAGCCAGAAACTAGTGGCAGCTTGTCTATCAGCGAATATTATTTGCACCTATCTCAACTAATATGCCTTCTTCCGTAAAATTGACTACATTAAAACCTTAGATTCCAATTTAAACTTTTCATGAATGATTTGAAAACAATTTAAAATTTATGTCAAACAATTTTTTGAAGTTAAAACTTGATCTATTCTAGAGCTGATTCAATCAGAACAATTTTGGAATCTTCGATGTTAAAGCTAGTCTTTTTTAAAACCCATTCCTGCACTTTTTCAATAATTATTTTTTGTGATTCTAAGTATTCAATACTAGCACTTTCTGGAATTGATGGAATCAGAAAGTTTTCTGTATCTCCGATAACATTTTTAGAACCTATTTTTCACATTTTCAGTAATTTTCAGTGTAATTCGATTCGAAAGAAAACTTTTCAAATTACAATGCGTTAGGTATACATATACGAAAGTTTTTTCTTTCAAATCGAATAACATAGTATGGCTCCAGGCTTTTTAGAGCTTATAGTGCTTTTAAAATCGTTGTCAGCAATTAGGGTTAACTTACTGATCCACTGTTGCACATACAGCCTTTTCGCTAAATGTGTATAACAACAAAAACTGTTAGCTAGCGCCTAAGAGTAATCTTAAGCTAAATATTAATCTTAAATTTAATATTAATCTTAAATTAAATATTAATCTTAAATTAAATATTAATCTTAAATTAAATATTAATCTTAAATTAAATATTAATCTTAAATTAAATATACGTTTGAACTTCAATCTTAAACCAGGAACAATTTAGCTATTTAGTTCCGAGTTTGCAAAATTATACTTTTAGTTTCGAAGTGATATCGCCTACATCCAGCTGCTTCATTGGTTAAGTGATTTTGCTTTAATCTCGTTAGTAAGACTGTGTTCAGAACTAGGAACAATTTGCATTAACCTTTATTTTAAAAAACCTTTAACCTTTATAAGTTTGGATGTATTAAAAATTAACAAAAAATATTTTTTAATAATCGATATTTAAAAAATCGGCTACTGATTCTTGCAATACATTTTGCCAACGGGTCCGCTGTAATTTAAAAGGATTCAATAAAAACGAAGTAATAAAAATTATTCCTATTTTCTAAAAAAATATAAAGTATTAGCCCAGTTCACAATCCGTAGCACATAGTCTAGCATCATAGTATTTGCAAATTAGTAAAGCAAATGAAAAGATTTATATTAAAATAATATAGAACATTTTAAATTCACTATACCCATTCGATATTAAAGGATGGTTGAGGTCCTATGCTCCACTGGGAGTTAACGATAACAGAAGAAGAAGAATACCCATTTGCAGAGAATAGTGAACCGCCGTGGTATAGCAGGTTAGTCATCCGTCATCAGCATACCAGAGGTCCCAAGTTCGATCCCCGGCCAGACCCACTTGAAAAAATAAACTCAGCTAGCCACTGGTTATTGAGTATTAGGCTATAGAAACTCTAACTAATGCCGTTCGAAGCCGGAGTAAATACGTAGTCCATTTCAAAGAGTCTAAAAATAGAATCGGATGCAGCTCATTGTCTGAGAGAAGTACCCCTTATTGCAATTGGAATGTTGTCGGGGAATTATATATATATACTCATACTCATTTGCAAATCTTACAATTCTAGACTATTTTCTACGGATTTGACCTCGGCTAATGGTTAGAAATACTTATTTATTCGTTAAACGCGACTAAGATATTTAAAATTTTTTTAAATTGTTCGTAATTAGTCCTTGAATCATCTTATTTCGAATGGGCCAGTGTTTAACCTCCACATATAAACGTTTTTGCTGTAGCAATATGAAGAGGTAGGTTTTTTTAAACTTAATTCTAAGTGTGTAGCACTTGAATTCCAAAATATATTACAATTATTTGTTAAAAGAACAACTAATTGACAAAGCCAAAAGACAAAACTTATTTCTGTTTTTATAAAAATATATTCAAAATTTTTCTTGTAAGTTATGATTCAAATCTAGAATAAAAGTTTTCTTTAACTTGAATATTTTCAAACATGTATCCAAAATTGTTTCTAATATAAATTTAATATAAAAATTATTGCAATTATCAAATACTAGCTATTTTTTAATGAAACTACTCTGCTTATGGTTTATTGAGATGTGGCAACATTGTTACAAAAAGGTAAACAAAAACAACAGGGATGGAAAACATAGTATGTTTGTTAAACTGCTACATTTTACTATTTGAACTTAAAAATTTTAATTTTAAGAAAAAGAAATAGTAAAAATTAAAGTATAAAAAGTTTTTTGAACAAATGCTTCTTTTATCAAACTATAGTTTTATTACTATTCTGTCTATCTTTAATTCAATTAGCCGCTGTTTTTTATTAAATTACTATAAATGAACAAAAACCTTAATTTTTCGACTGGCACTTGACATGATTCTCGTTCATGATGATGCCCATAGCCAAATCTTTCGAAAAATAAATAAAAAACATTATCAAAATTGCCTTCAAATAAGGTCAATTATCAAAAATCAGTTTGATTTATTTCTTAATTTTTTTTTTTATACGTACACGAGTATATGTTAGATAATAAAAATCTAAATCAATAAATTATAGAACTCAAACAATTTTATATTTCCCAGATAAGATATGAATAAAAGAAAGTATACTTATATGTATCACGTTTTAATATTTAATGTAATTTAATAATTTTTCCATTCCTTTGTTAGAGCTTAAAATTTATTTATTATTTAATATTGAAACAATGAAATTTTCAAACAAAAAAATTAAATTAAGCAAAATTCTTTTACAATCTCCAAATTGAAAGTAAAAGTGATAAATATTGAAAGAGAAACAATATAGAAATAAAATAATCAATAACAATTTGATAAACGTTTTAGTACTTCAAATAAAATTTTATTAACGTAATTGGCAAGTCTAAAAATAAACTAATCAAAAATATCAGCTAATTAAATGGGAACACAATGAATTGTTAGTTTTTTTAGTAAATTTTATAGACTGATTTCTATCTAATAGTTTAGGATTCTTAGTTCAAAGTTTCAAAATTATTCAGATGCTACTGGTATTTTAGTTTGTTTTCAATCTGAGAGATTCAAAATTTAAGGTAGTTGTTTAACTTTAAAATGTGGCAACTCAAAAAAATGCATTAGAACAGTTGGCAATCTTGAAAAACAATAAACAACAGAGATGGAAAACTTTGTAAACTTTACTTAGATTGAATAGTGTTAACATCAGATATGTATGTTTTAGTTTGTAAACAAACTGTGTTGAAAAACATTTAAATCTTTTAAGGTTTAATAAAAGGGTTGGAAAAGCAAATATTAAACCTTATGTTTTTAATATTATTAATTGAAAACTTAATATTACTTTCATTATTTTTAAATTTTTCATATTTTTCCTTTCATTGACTTTTCAAATTCCACTTGTCGAAAGAAAGATCATTAGCCAAAATATTTGGCGTCACATCCGGAGGCGCCATTTTTTTTCTCTCGCCCCAAAACAACAACACTACGTCACATTTTCAAATATTTATTCTGGCAATTATCTAGAAATCTATCAAAAAATGCAATAAAATTCAAATAAATAAATAGACGCCTTGTTTATCTTAAAAATTTAAAAAATTTCAAATAAAAATTTTTATTTGAAATCGACAATTGCCAAAAAATAATTGCACCAATCAGCAGCATATCAAATAATTACTAAATGCAAGATTTTGAAAAAGAAATTTATTACTTTTTTCAAAAATTTATATTAGAAAAACCAACAAAAATTGATTTGGAACATATAAGCAATAACATAAGACACACGCTTATCCCTGAAATCTATATCTAGCAAAATCATATGGATTCGAGAAAAAAAAAGTGACGTATGTTGATTCAAAATTTTCGTCAACACTTTTTCTTTTTTAAAAATATTCATTATAATACCAAAATTTTAATGTGTGTGTTTCCTAAAAATATAAATTGCTCTAGTTTTGTGTGGGAAAATTTTTAATTCATGTGATGTTTTCTTTTCATTTTGCCTTGATCTTGAAGATTCTATATTCTCTTTATGATTTGTCTGAAATATTTTCATAATGACAATATGCACAAAAAGGAAGCAAATGTTTAACATATGAATTTAATTGGAATTATTTAGTACATCATTGTTTTTAAATGGCTTTTGTGACTACATTATTATAAATTGTTTTATTTTTTATTATAAAACATTTTTAAAATATTTTGTCTTAAAATATGGCAACCTAGCGCAAGAAAGAGTAAACGACAATTCAGTGTTGGAAAGCATTAAAATTTAAATTTTATGGAAATTTTAATTTCACTTTCGATTAAGTCTCAAAATTCCCCACAAATTCTGGTACTTGGTCAGTAAACTTTAGATCGAACGAGTTAGCAAGAATTTTGACTCCCTTCATATTCCACATGAACTAGAATCTCTTTGCATTCTAGCCTCTTGCAAGCTACTGCAAAAGAGAGAGATTCAGTCAATATAAGGTTATGACTCTAGGCAGACATAAGCCCGCTTAGATTGTAAACTTTCTCACAGATTATTCTCACTCCCATTATTCTTACTCCTGAAGGAACTATATAGGCTTGAGTCATAAATATTGTCAATGAAGCAGAATCAGGCTTAGAATGCTGATTTTTATAAAAAAAAACGAATTAGCAACAGATTTTTTTACCATTGCCTACTTACCCATGTGGACCAGACTGGTTTCTCTATACACTTTTCAGGCTCTAGGGGTTCTTTCTCCTAGAGATTCTCTATAATAGCATTCAACAAACAGCTTTATGATTTTGAAAGCATTTCGCCGATCCTCTCGATACCTCTTCTTTGAGAGTCTAAAACTTCTCCATTGTAAGACGTCTCAGACAAGATAGAAGTCGAACCATTGAGCTATTTTACTGTTATCAGCCGGTTTGCGCAAATTTCTTCTTGATTCAGAGCTTTCCCCACCTAATTCCAAGTTTAAGTATTTGTAACAGGCACCTCTGAAGGTTCAAACAATACTAAAAAGGTACTAACACTTGACACTTTTTTTCTTTGAAACCCCAGGCGATGAGGGTCGCATAGGTATTGGCCGACTAATGAGTTTTTTTAATCGTTGTAATATAAAGTCAACCAAACGTAACTTTCGTTCTTTCGCACCTTTTCCCGATACATTTTTATTCATCTGGAAACCCACGTTAAATTTCAGAATTTTAAACATTCATGGTGATTTCATAAAATTCCTAGAAAATGCAACACTGCTAGGGAAGATAATTTTTCAATTTTCTGTCTAGAAAAACAATTTAACTCAAGATTTTTATGCATAAATCCAAAAATAAACAAACACATGAACTGGATAAAAAAAAACTTTTAAAATGAAAAAGCCATAAAAAATATTTTGAATGAACAGCATAAACAACTAAAGATCTCTTGGCAACCAGAAAAATTTATCAAAAGCTAATTCAAAACTGAAAAAAAATCAACTTCAAATAATGATTTTGAATGTTTTGCAGCAGCCAATTGAGTTTTTTACTTTTTGCTAATTTAACTAAAATTACTCAAAAAAAAACAATTCAAACAAATTGTTCATAAATTTATTTGAATATTTACCTAATTGAAATTAATTTAACACCCCGACAATTGTCAGGGCACACGCTTAATTTTGTAAATTTAAATCACATAAAAATATGTTTGATATTAATTTACCCTCTAAAATGTCTTTCTGTCTTCTTACAGTTGTAATGATGAACATAATCGTGCCTCACGCTATTGCCGTCCCCAAGTTATAACCTTAGCCTCTAAGGCCATGGTCAATAATGCTCAACAGCGTACCTCTAGTCCTAGTAATTTTGGTTCCATCAATCAAAATCAGAACTGTGCCATTAATAACAATCGTTTGATTAGCAATAACTACAACAATACTTTCAACTCGACCAACAACAATAACAACAGCTTACACCCCTCCAACGATATGGGCCGTCGTTTAGAGCGCATGGTCTCAGCTCCTCAATTGCTGCAAGGTCAAACACCCAAATCCTGTTTACGCCGTAAATCCTGCCTTCACAAAGCCACACCTGCCTCTGTCGAGGTGACAGATAAAAATACCGATACGGATAACTGTTGCACGGATCAGAAATGGTAAGTAAAGAAAAGTTTTTTTCTTTGAAATAACCTTTATGTGACCTTTTTGCTTAAGTTTTTTGAACATAAAGTTGATTGTTATAAATTGAACTGGATTTTTTGGGTTTAATGTACAACAACACCTTTATTGTAATTCATTTGAAACTTTGTAATTGTGAAATTTATTTATTGGATATAGTTGAGGTTTTCGTCTAATATTTCAGATTGCATTAGAATTGCGGTTTGATATTAAATTGTGTTAAATAGTACTTTTTCTTGTAATATCGTATTGATTTCTTAGCGTAATGAGTTTTTAATTACCTAGACGGTTTCTGATTTCATTGTGCAGTTGACATCACTGTTTTAATGATGCCAGTCGTTATTTGTCTGGTTTTAATAAGTTGCCATACTTTATATTACCACAGCTGGGATTTGAAGATTTGTTTAATTGTACCAAAAGGTGACAAGTTAACTTACGACATATGTATGACGAAGTTGCTTGTTAAAAGCAGTAGCATAGTTATTTAATTAAAGTGTATTTGAGATCAATTAATGTCAGTATGAGAGGAATATAAAATCTTTGAGTAGAGCGCATCCGAGTTTCTTGTTTTCTATGACTCTGGTATATTAGGCCAAATTTGGCAAATGGGTTATGATGGTACACTCGCAACTTAGGAAACCCCACAAGAAAATGTCTTCCAGGATCAAATCAGACGATCATAGTATCCAGTTTACATTGCCTTTCTTAATTCTGACACTTGAATCAGGCTGAATTTCACCCATGACATAGGTTATATTGGCTCTAAGAATCGCTGTGGTTTGTGCCTTATATGTGAAATGTCACAAAAAAGTCAAACAGGTTCAAATTTGACGATGTCAGTGGCCAGTGCATTCAAATCGCCGAGTTCATTATTTAAACAAGTTTGTCTTATACAATATTTATTAGTTAATTCAAATTTTAAACTTCGCCTTTTAAAATGATCACCATGAAATTTAAGTAAATAGCTTTTGCAAAAAAGACTTTCCATTTAATATTTGCACAATTTTGGTATTTTGAAATGAGGTTTTGTTTCAAAAATTACCCCAGGCTCAATTTAAATTTCAAATTTATTTACTTTGATTTTGAAAAGAAAATGTAAATATTAAATCATTTATAGCGATTTCACTAAAAAGCAAATTTAATTGCGATATTTTAAGTCAATCACAAAGAGTTAAAAGAATAATTTAAAAGTCTCTACTACAATCTAAAGCGTGGACCTATTGTTGTTGTAATTACGAAATTTTAAGAAATTTTGCAAAAATAACATACCTTTGGTACCAAGAATTTAATGACATAGGCTATAACTTCAATATTATAGAAATGTGATGAAATGTGATATCACTTCTCGCAGACCAAATGGCGATACTTTTGCTTAGAAAATAAAAAAAAAAAGAAAGTATTGAAAATAAATTAGGATTTGGAAATTGATTTGGAGTCTTATATTAAGATTTATTTAAAAGCTAAGGAATATTCGTTTAATTAGCATGAAGTGAATACTTTAAAATCATCCAAACTTTTTAACTTCATATAAAAAAAAATTACCTGTAATATGGTAATAAAATTAGCTTTAAAATTTCAATTTTTCTAATATTTTCATCTAAAACTGTTAAAATTTTTCCTATATTTTTGACGAAATTTTTAAGAAATTCACAAAAAGGTTTCGAAATCCCTCTTTGATTTTATTTTATTATAATTTCGTGAAGGTAGTTTTAATTTTTCAAGATTCAAAACTTTTTTGATTTTTTTTATAATCATTTAATTTATTGAAATTAATGCGAGATTATTAGCTGGCGCCATATGAAATAATTTTTTAACGAACATATCTATATATATAACAATATGGTATTATAATTTAACGATATGTATTATTTAATATTTTAAAAATAAAAAGTATTAAATAATAAAATTAAATATTCGATATTAATACAAGTACATTTGTACTCATACAAATTCATACAATTTGTATATTTATTACAAAATTTACGTCATTATCATTATTATCTTATTGCATTACGAATGAAAAATAAAACGTTTTAAATTTCACTTTCCAGCAGGAAAAAATAGATAAACAAAAAGCTTACAGATATTACTTATTTAAAGAAAAAAAAAACAATAAAATATTAAATAATTCAAAAGTAAATATGCATATAATAGAAAGTGCAAGTAAGTTATTTTTAATGTAATAGTTTTAGAAATGTATACATTCCTGAAGTATCTACATTTTAATGTAAATAATACGTAAACAAATATTAAACGAATAATATCTCGTTACAATGTAGCTTTTTAGGTCTAGACTTATTAAAATTAATTCTCAAATATCCAGCCCTGACATTCAAATGACAACTTGACTCTTCGTTATTTCTTTTGTGGACATAAACACACTCATACATACACTTATATTTACACGCACTTTGTTTTGCTTTGAAGGCAAGTGCAACTGTAATGTCCAGAGCTGTAAATGTTTATTTAGTTGTAGAATTTCATAAAGTAAATGAAAATTGTAAATGTTTACCAGTAAAGAGTTTACGACATAGTTGAATTAGTAAGAAAAGAGGAGAATGCAAGTGTTAATATTTTAGAAGAAATTTTCTGATATTATGAGACCATATGCTCCACTGGGAGTCAAGGATAACAGAATGAGAAATATTGAAACAGCTGATCCTACTTATTTTCAGAAATTCTTTGCTTAAATTGGGTATTTTCAAATTTTTTGTAATAAAATCACTGCTAAAAATTGATTTTCATAATAAAAGGCTTATATTATTTGAAATATTAATAGTTTAACGTTTGTCGAGTAACGATAGTATGTTTTTTTTTCTATATTAGATTTTTATGAATTTTTGAAAAAAAAATTGTTCGTTTTTGCATTTTTTTTAAATTGCGATTTAAATAACTCCAAAACCGTATATCATTCAAAAAACTTGTTTAAGCAAGACTTAAGGGCAATTTTTAATCAATTAATGCAATTTTCATTAAAATTAGATAAGTTGTTTTTAATATATGATAACAATACTAGGAAAAGCCCTTCAAAAATCTAAAATTTAAAAAAATTAAATCATTGGAAAAAAACTAAATTTAAGGGGTTTTTTAATATAATTTTGGCTGTTGACCAGTGTTATTGAAGTGTTAAAAATTACAAACAATTTCTTTAAAAAATCTTAATTTTAAAGTCAGAAAAAATTAAATTTAAATGAATTAGTACCAAGCTTTTCTTCATTTCACCCCAAACCAAAATGCCTTGTGATCTTTAAAATTTTAATGATTTGTAAAATTAAAGCCAAAAACATTTTAAGCACTTCATTTACACCATATAAAAAATGTATTTCCTACTTTGACATTTAAAAAGTAAATTATTTACAAAGTCTGCATACAAAATCTAAAGCAATTTACAGAGTAGTTCATCTGAAACAAAAAACCAAATGTTAAAATTGCTGCCAAATGTCTAAAATTGTCTGCGAGAAATTCAGATTTAAAATTCACTATTTATTTTTGTCATTCAAAATAGTATAAACTTAAAACAAAAACAAAAAAAAAATCATATGAAAATCTAAAATAAAAATACAAAATTAAAATCTTGAACAAAATAACAAACCTATGCTGATCACGTGAAAGGAACGTGTTGTATCTATAAAGCATACCTAAAATAAAATGTTGTCTGAACGCACTTTTTTCTAGTGATTGCGGGAATATTTATATAGTTTTATAGCCTCCTATAAGTCTGTAGCTCAAAAAAAAAAACATGTCATTATCATTTTATTTTTACGATAATGTACACATTTTAGACTTACATAGTCGACATACACATCGTCACCTGAACTGCTAAAAATCGTAAATGACTTACAAATTTTAAACTAAAATTTTGATAACAAACAACGAAAATATATTTTTATCTTTATGTCACTTTCGCCCTTTTGCATTTTGGGTTACTTTATGTTAATTATTTTTAATTTCTATATACACAATTTAATATTTATTTTTATAATAATATAAAAAAAAATTCTTATCACAATTTCTTATTAGTTTTTTTTAATGCTTTCATGCGTTTATTACAACCCTGATAAAGAATTTTTATTTAAACGTTTACAGAATGTTCTGAAACAATTTAATTTCTTTACAAGTTTTCTCTTTGCTTTAATTTCTTGTTTTTTTTACAATATTTCTGAAAAATGCGCAATATTTTTATGATATTTTCACTTTTTTTCTTTTAATAATTGTCTGAATTTTCTTTTGTTTTCCGAGGGGTAGCCTTATAAGAACGCCCACCGAAATTAATGTTTTGACAGAAATAAAATCAATGACAAAAAAGTTATAATATAATTATATTTTTTTGCTTTATTTTTAATAAAAATAATGTAACAAAATTTAGAAATTAAATTAATAAATATTCGGGATGAGGGGAAACACAAAAATATTTGTTTTCGAAAAAATTTTTCCATGAAGATCAATAAACTTTTTCATACATTTAAACCCAGTTTCGAAGCGCTTTTTCATTTCTATGGTGGTACCTTGAAATTAAGTGTTCCCAAGCAAGATTCATTCCACGAATTGTGATATTTTTTTTTTGGTAAAACAGGTTCTTGAAATGATATCCAAAATCTAGACTGTTCGTTAATCAAATTAATGGTTTAACAAAAGGCATTCTATTTGGACCACCCTTTACCATACCTCACTTATTGAACATCACTTTATAATTTAAAAAAATTTTGTTAATTCACATGAGTTTTGCTCTATAAATCTTGGTTAATATCGAAACTGATACTGTACATTTTCCCCTAGAGAGTAATTTTCCAAATTAATATTTTTACTCTGACGTTTAAAAATTCCTCAATGGTTTCCCAATTTTTTTCACAGATTTCTAAAAGAGCACCTTTTTCTTGTCTGCTTTAAAAATAATTGTTTAATTCATGGTTAACATCGCCACTACAGTATCAAGTTTGTCTAGGGGGTAATTTTCCTTATGAATACTCTTTACCCTGACGTTTAAAAGTTCCCTTATGGTTTCCCAATTCATCTTTCTTAGATTTCTTAAAGTGCACTCTTTTTTCTGCTCTAAAAATAATTTTGGATACGTAAATCTTGGTTAACATCGTCACTGCAGTATCAAATTCCCCTAAGGGGTAATTTTCCAAATGAATACTCTTTACTCTGACGTTTAAAAATTCCCTAATATTTTCCCAATTTGTCTTTATCGGATTCCTAAAATATTGCTTTGCCTTTTTCACCGCTCTAAAACTATTTTTTTCTACGCCTGTGCTAAAAATAAAAATTTCAAATAAAGTAATCTACCATCGTGGTTTGAAAGCCAATTAAAATTCAAACTAATTAACATTTACATTAGCACTTAAATAGCTTAACGTTGACTATTTTTAGAGGCGATTTTATTGACAAGACCGCGCTTACAAAACGTGCTTTAAGCTCAACATTTTCAACACACATTATTTTTGCAGACTTATTTGGGTATATAAAACATTTAAACTAAGGCGTTCAACTTCCTAAATAAAATTTTATATAGATTTTTTGCTTAAGTTTGCAATCACTCTCCGCTACTGCAATTCCTCTCTTACTATGTTTGATACAAATACTTATGTATACTTTCAATAAAGTTGTTGAAACTTAAGTCCGGTTTAGTCTCAAAAAAGTCCTCCATTGGGAAAAATGAAGTCATATATACATACATGTAATATAATATACATTTGCGGATACAATTTACATGTTAATGAAGAGCCTAGTCGACTTTATATAAACCTTACTCTGTCAAGATGAGCCTAACGATTTATAGGTCTTCTATATAATTCAAGACAAATAAATAACATAGTTAAGTTTTATTTAGCATTTAAGAAATTTCTTATCATATTTAGCCAATTCACAGTCTCTGCTATTGTGCTATTGTCCTATTGTCATAAATATTTATGACTGTCATAGAAATTTTGTTGGTATTTCCCATTAAAAAATATTATATGACAATGTCACTTTGAAACCTATGTTTACTCACCGTGCTATTCAAGTCAGTGATGCCACGCTCATATTTCAGCGTTTTTTGTTTGAAAAAATTGGCATGATTGATATTATCATATGTTTTCTGTTGACAGATAATTTCGCATCAAAATTAAAACAAAAAAAATTACGAATTTTTTTAACAAAAAAATCGAAATCAAATACATAATACAAATTTGGAAATGGAATCTGACAATGTGGTAAGTTCTTGTTGTTTTTCTTTTTCTGTGTAGTAGTATGACGTCTATCAAAATATACAATGGTTAATATACGACAGGTGTTCACAGTAGTGCTATTTGACCCTAAATAGCACTTTAAGATTTAGCACTTTAGCAGACATAGTGAATTGGCTAATTGTTTTATTGGTATGCTATACTTATGTATAAATATTGGTCTAATTCAAAATACTGATACCGCCAAGCTATCGCTTTAACTCACTAAAGTTAACTTATCGGTCTTTTAAATCGTTTGACAATCTTGTTTATTAATAATAAACATTCAAATTGACCTTAAATATTAATGCACAATTAAAATATTTGTAATACTACTAACATTTCCATCCCTGGATATTATATTGCTTACATTATACATTTAAATAAAGGGCGGCAAATTTGAGGTAATGAAGCAAAGTGGCCTAAAAACACATTGATAATGCAATGACTTCAGGCAAATGACCAACTTTAGCATGTAGGCAGACGTCCGCTTTAACTCCTAAATGCCGGTCATCTCTAAAGGAGATGTCGAGATACTTTCATAGGTTGCCATTATAATAATGTATTCCAAATCCGGTGTTCCCCTTAATCAGGAGGATTCTGACTGTTGTTCAGCAACAAACATGACCCATTTACAAAAAACATTCTTAGTTTTTCCCTACGCCATAAAGATATAAGTCTAATTTTAACCCTCAAAGGGCTCTGTATATTTGGGTTACATCCTAAGAAACTCAATTTTTTAGGTTTGTTGTTGTTCATCAACAAACACGACACATTTACGATAGTTAGCGTCTAATTTTAACCCTCAAAGGCACTGCATAATTAAGTTACATCCTTGGAAACTCAATCTTTAGACTAATGACTACTATAAGAATTTTCATAGTGTTGAGAAGGATAAGACGATTATAATTTATAAATCTTCTGTTATTTCCCAGCCGTATTAAATCCTAGGGCTTATCATACCTCTTTTCTTTCTACACAATCTATATCTTTTGTTAAATTAATGGCAATCAAGAAAATCTTCTTTACTATTCCTTGCAATTACCACAAATAATCCATCTATAGAACTTAAGCATAAACGAGTATATATATTTCGACTTTTAATTCCTCATGAAAAAGGCCTCAACAATTGTTTTTCATGTTTGTTGGCATCACTTTTAACTCGTTCCATAAAACTCCAAACTCCCGCAACTCGTTTTCTGTTTTGAAGGTCTTCATACCTCCTGGAACCCTAGCGCTAAATTTGACAACTTTACGGTTTATATCTGTAGCTGACATTCCTAGGGTATGTCCAAGCCAAACATATTTTAGAGAGCGTATTCTTGTTTGTAACGGTTCTTAAATGATGGCACTTGTAGACTGCTTTCTTGACTCGAAATATTCTCGTCTCGCACGGCATTAACGTTAATGTTAAAAACTAAGTTTGGTAAGTTTTTTTTTTGAAATATTTTGAGATATCCAGAACTTAGTGAGAAACTTAAATTTCGACAGACTATTTCCATCTCTGCATCTGATAAAGAAATAGTGTTGCCACGTGTGTCCGAAATAGTATTTCGGGAAATAAAGTTGAGGAAAAGTTAGAATGTGTAGAAAATATACAAAAATATATCTTCCATTAAACCAAAGCTACCAATAATTTATTGTAGCAAATTAAAAAAAATCAAACGAAACTGTTTCTGCTCATGCATATTAAACAGATATTGGTTTAGGTTTGTAACTGGAACTCTTTACAAGCATTCAATTAAACCAATTGCACCAACAATATCAAAAGAAATACACAATAAAAAAAGAAAATATATGCATTTAAGCAACAAAAACATAAACGCCACCTCATTCAATAAAAATTTTCATAGGTATGTGTTGCCAACTCAGTTTTACCCGACATGTACATAGGATATAATATTTAAAAACAAAATGATGCTAAGTCTATGTTAAGCATGTTACATCGAATAAAAACGTTTACATAGTGGTTCATGTTAGCAATTTAATGTCTTATGTAGACGGCACTTTAACCAACAACCAGCCAAATAAGTTATCAGTAGTAGTTATGTTAGTAGCAGCAGTTAAATATTTAACAGCAGCTAAAAAAAACCTGTTGCGTGTGAAATGTGCAACATGCATTAACCTCGTGATCGTCAATAAACACAAAGTTTTGATAATTTTATACCACAATTTTGTCACATAAAAAGCAATCGAAAGACCAAAAAAACGATTGACTTTTTTTTCATTTTTGCTTTCAAGTATGTGCTAAAAACACAAGCAAGCAATTTTTTTTTCAATATAAAAGAATAAAGTTAATATTCTGAACAAATAAAGAAATGTTATCTTAACAGAATTCACGAAAAACCACCCAAAATATTTTAAGAAAAAAAACCGGCATTTTATTTAAAGCGACTCTTAAAATTATGCAGAAATGCATTCAATGACATAAAAATACTCAATGTTTGCTGATAATTAATGATTTTGCACAAAAATTATATGGTTAATTTTTAAAACAAAGACATTTTCCGGCTTAAATTAAAGCAAAAACTGGCTTCAAATTAATTTCCTTTTGTAAAATTTACTTTTAGTTATTAACTTAACCGTTTGGGCTAATGGTAAATAATACGAGTACTTTTATGAATTTTGACTCAAAACTAGTTTTGGATTTTTTTATTGGAAAATTTCATGTATTTTAAAAATAGAACAAATATTTGTTTGTCACCAAACACAGTTTTTAAATGTTGCAAATAATAGGAGTCAAAATTTTGCAAGATCGTTACTGTTTTGGTCGTTTATGTAGAAACTCTTTAGTTGTATAGTTCAAACATGTTTTAACTTTTGAATCCAAGAGATTTGGACTATAATTGGTTGAGTACGAATGTCAAATGTTGCTATCATTAGCAAAAGAGTAGATAGGACTGAAACTTAGAAATAGAAGATCATTTAGAAATATGTATAATAAAAAGAGTAGGATAAAGAGTGATCCTTAAGGTATCCCAGAATTAATCTTGAAATTGTTTTATTATATCCGATCTATAAGAATAAATCAAGAAAAGTTAGAAAAGATATAAATCGAGAAAAGTTATTATCGACCCTACAGCCAATAAGTTTTAAAAGAATGCAACACTCAATTGAACGCTTTGGAATTTTCTTAATTCAAAGCTTTAAAAAACGGCGAATAGAATGACAACACTTTTCCGATATGAAGGCTTCCAAAACTGGTATAGTATAATGTACAGAAAGGACAGGCTAACAAATGAGTTAACTTTCATGAGCCTGCTTCTAGACCAGTACTGGTATGACATCCCGTCCTGGAGACTTAGGTATGTTAAGATTTGCTAAAACCTTTTCAGCGACACATAGACATAGTAGCAGATACTTTGGTCTTTATGGTGGAATTACCAATGACATCAAAATTTGTCATAATAGTTTCCCTTTCCGATATATTTGTATAAAATAACAATTTCTAATTATTTGAACGCAACTAACCTAGTCAACTTTAAATTAATTACGCTTTCGTATAAAAACCAATATTTAAATTTATTTTGATAGTAAAAGATAAAAAAATTACATTTTCCTAATGGCTACAAGGTTTAATTTGTTAAAGTGGCAGCAGGCGCCATTAATCTGAGGTTTATGTAAAGCTAAACAATGACTTGTTACCAATTATGGATGCATTAACTGCCTTAGTTTCGATATACACTAAAAAAGGTTTTGAAACTAAATACAAATTATAATTTGATACCTCGGAACGCACCAAAATTATAGAGTAGTTGTAGATTTAAAAAACTTGTTTTACAAAATGATAAATGAAGCATTTAATAGCTATTAATAATATATTTAGTAATTTAAATTAAACATACAATAAAAGATTTCCAAATGAATTTTGAAATCAAATAAATAAATTTGAATTTTTCTAAACAATGATTACCTCGATTTATTTAGCTTAATTTGAATTAATTAGTTTAACACTTTTTAATTTATTATAAGCTTCTGTGATTACCCTTAATATCTTGTTTAAAACTTCGTTTTATTAAAATTCATTAACCTGAAATACTTAATCTCAATTTGTATTTATCGATGTTAATTTGATAAGTTTTGAGTTTTGAATAAATTTAATATTAAATTTTTAAAACCATATACGAAAATAAATATATTTCGAAAAGCAATTTCATGAATATTCAAATAATAATAATACTTAAAATGTTTATTTTGTTAATATAACTTTTTAAAAAATTTATATAAAAATTTTTGAAGTTTTCTCTAAATTTGAATTACTTAACTATTAATGAACTTTCTATACTAATGCATTCCCACCTCAGACGCCAATAATACTTCTAAATGTTATGTATTTCTATTTAAATTTATTTGATAATTATAAAACTTACACAATTAAACACAATTACATATTTCCATCTCTGCGTCTTATGAAGAAAATGTGCTGCCACATAAGTTTAAAAATCCATTTCGGGGACATTGTCAAATACGTTTATATAGAAAAATAATTTATGTTATAAACCAATTAATCTTAAATATGAACATTACAATTAAAAGTAGGACTTTCCGCGATTAAGTTTTTCAAATTAAATGCCTCATTCGATAGGACCAACTTTCGAGCATTTGTTCTAGTGTATTGTCTTAAACGGAGCAGCGCAAAAATAGTACAAAGGTGTCAAATCGATAAGTAAACGGTCATCAAAGTTTGAAGCAATAAATCGATTCATTGTCAGAATAAAATAACCAATAGTTGAAATTTAGACTGACAAATAACCCACTAATAAAAAGATTTCCAGGAAAAATGTATCATGATCACAAAAGTATATACAGAGCAATCAGTAAAAAACACTGTTGACAATCTACCAACTTTTGATCTCAGTACTATAGGATAACCACAGAGTCGAGCTTGACCGATATAGCATTTTTTACTTATTTTTGAATAGCCATATTTTCTTCAAAATATATTTCTATATTATGATTTCTCTTTTTACTTATTTCCAATTTCTCTTATTTTGACAGCTGTTCCTTATTTTCTGCACTCAATTTGTTTATATTTCTAGTCAGCTAAATGCAATTTACACCCACCCGAAATCTATAAATTGCCATTTTGTTATAGCCATCTGTGTCTGCATTCAAAATACATATTGCAAATATTCCTTTATAACAATGGCAACAACTTTTGTCATACATTACGAGTATAAATTAGCCGGTTTATTTTTAAATAAATATCGAAAAAAATCATACGATTTTTGTATATAATATAACATATGTACTTGATTTGAATAAAAAATTTAGTTTACGAATTTTTTAATAATTTTGCTAAAACAAGGAGCGGTTGAAATTATTAAGAGGTTTCTTTGTTTTTTTTTTTTTTTTTTGGGAGTTTAAGGTAAAACTTGACATATTGTTTAGAAACAAAACTTTTTTTGTGCAAATAAACGAAATTGGCAACAATGTGCTGGCAAATTTAATATCTGGTAATACCATAGTTTAATTCACAATGCCCTGACCATAAACCAGAACTAGACTGTGGACGAAACTGTCAAGTACATTTAAGAGACGTCAAAAGTACATTTAAAAGACGTCATCTTCATATAAGAAATGTCATTATACATTTTTTTTTTTTTTTGATATTTTTTCTATTTTTTTGTGCTTAGTAAAACATATGATCGCACTCTTTGCGGTACTCTATGGCCCTGACATTCTTACTATACAGTGCCCATCAAAAACGATGACTTGATCTCTTCACCTGAAACTGGTACCTTACCTGAGACCTGGTTTTTTAAATGTAAGAAGTCTAGACCTTAGAAACGAGGTCGTAAAGTCGATCTGAAAACTCTGACTGTCAATCAAATAGATTATCTGTTTAATGAATGATTGATCATTTTTTAAAAGAGTAGAAGTTAATGAACATGAGCGTTATCCTAGACACATTTAACATATGACCAGAATTCTTTTACTGACTTTCGAGTCCTACTACTAGATTTTTGTCATAACATCAGATTCTGAATTCTTATACTCTGCATCTGACAATATTTTTGAACATCGAATTAAAGCAAGATTTTTGTCAAAGCCATTTTTGACCTAACATTGGCATAATTGTCGAGAAAACAAAGTTTCCAATTGAAACTCCGGAAGTGCAGAAAAATCGAGAGGTGCAAAGAAATCAACTTCGTACTTGTTTGGGCGTCAAGTTAAAAACAACTCGACAGTATTGTCTTGGTGATATGGGTGGGTTACACACAACATACTTCTTCTTCTGTTATCCTTGACTCCCAGTGGAGCAAAGGGCCTCACAACATACTGGTCTTTTGGAAATGTTTGTCAAAAGTTTCATTGCTCGGGAAACTCGGGTCTTTGTGGTAAATTCGCCGATGGCATCAATTCTGTATAAGTTTCCCTTTCTAATATATTTGTTAAAAAAATACAGTTTCTAATTAATACAAGATTGCAATCACCTGATGATCCACAAGAAACCAAATTACATGGAAAATGTGAATATTGAAAACTATGTTTTCACTCCTTTGCTTCACTGCGTCCCGCATTTGGTTTGGAATCTATCACTAATTGAAAGCAATTTTTAATATCTCCATAACCTATATTTACCAAGCGAAAGGAGGGATTTAGATAGTTCCCCGGAAAAAACTTTTATTCATAACTACTATAGCTTTTATTATTTAATCGCTTAAGCCAAAAAAGTTTGGTCATCAAAGGGTTAAAGCAATCCTCACGGTTCAACATGGGAAGCAAGTGATATGCTTTTTCTTAGCCTTCATGAAAGCACAATGGCCTTTATAGCCGGAGACAGACTGATTACTAAAATGCCGTATTAATCTAAGCAATTTCTCCCAAGTTTTTAAAAGTTTTACAAATTTTGGTTCGATTCATTTTTATTGCTTTGTTTTATGTTTGTTTGCATTACAGTCAAACTATCAGAGATGGGAATTATACCACCACAACAAATGGACACTAATTTAAGAACATTGCGAATTAAAAAAAAATCGAACATCTGTTAAAATAATTTTTTATTAAAATCACAATTTTTATTTGTATTAGTGTCAATATAAATTTTTTTAAATATTACGATGATCGAAAATCTTACAAATTTTAAAGAATTTTTTAAATATTTTAATTAGATTTCTTGCTCAACAAAAGAAAATTCTGTACTAATTATAGTATCACAAACAGGTGGTTTCAAACTTTTTTTTAACCCAAAAACAAGGTATTTTTTTAACTATTTACAAGCTGTAAGCAATGGCTAATGGCTTATAGAAACATGTTGAAACCTAACAAATTTCATGTGAGGCAATCAGATGTTTTAATTATTTGAAAACACCAGGCATCTAAACGTGTAACCTTTCAATGTTGAAATGTTACAAATTTCATATTGAGTAATCAGATGTTCTAAATATTTGAAAACTAAACGTGTAACCTTTCAATATATGGGTAAACCTAGTGTCATCTGTTTTGAATTTTTTCAGCAGCTACATTTCTTAAAAAACAACGCCATAATTTAAAATCCCTAAAATAAAAACACAAAAACAATTGTCTTAAATTTGACGACTAAAAAAATATTGAAATAAATTTAGAACAATCAAGACAAAACACCTTGAGATACAAATATAGCAAATACCAGCAGAAATAATTAGATGGCGCACGACCAGGTTCCCCCCTATAAACCATAAAATTCTATGCAATTTTCAAATTAAAATGCTGATAAAAAAAGATGCTAAATTTAACAAATAACAAAAACATAAAGTCAATGACTTTATTTTTTTATACTTATATATATATATAATATAATCATATTTATATAGAACAGGACCAGATAAGTTAAACAAGAAAATGTTTTGTGTTCCCAGGGGGAGATACAAGAAATAATTTGTTGAAATTTAAAATTTGATATCGTATGATTATTTTTATATATTATATTCATAATTATTATTTATTTTGTTTACTTTTAGAAATATTTTTTTATACAATTTTATCGCTTTAAATAAGAATCATGAAAATTATATTGATCTAATTTTATTGAACTTAGAAATTATATCAAGGTTATTTGATTCGATTTTAATTTGCATTTTTGTTTGTATTTTTAGTCGTTCCCGCAAAAAAGTTATATTCGCTGATGATGAGGGCCTATCACTAACTCAAGTGCGTGTAATGTCGGAACCCTCAAATGTGCCACCCTATTGGAGCATTAAATTTTTGGAACAAATAACCCAGGGTCTGGTCACCCCACATCCAGCCGATCAATGGACGGTCGATTTTAAACAGCCTGCCTCAGATTATTTAGCTTTTAGGTAAATTTATTTAAAACTTTGCCTCAATAGGTATAAAGATTCTAATTTTGTATATTTCTTTCTTTTTTATAGACAATCTATCGAGACCAACTTTGTTTCTTTGGAAAATGTCATCGTTAAAGATGAAGAATCCATAGTTGTGGGTACGGTTAAGGTGAAAAATATTGCCTTTGAAAAGGAGGTAATTGTACGCGTTACCTGGGATGATTGGAAGAGCCAACAGGATATATTTTGTACCTACAATAAGGCCTACGGCCCGGCCACTTGTGCTCATGTCATTTTCGATACTTTCTCCTTTAAAATCACTTTGCCACCCTCCTCAAAACGCCTGGAATTCTGTGTCTGTTTCCGGGCCGATAGCACTGAACATTGGGATAATAATGGCGGTCTAAATTATATCATTACCAAAAGATCTCCTTTCTATTATAATGCGTTATCGCCGTACGATAAAAACTCGTCTTCAACTTTACACAATAGTGGCTCATGTCAAAGTCAAATGAGATCAGCTTTAACGGAGGCCCTTAACAAAGCAAACCCAACTCAACAAGATTCTAAAAACAATTGGCATCAGGAGCCCAGTCCCTACTGGTAAATAGAGTGAGAACTAGAAGAGAACCATAGGAAGGTTTTTCTATTTGAGGTTATAATATTTATTAATAAATTTTATGTATAAAAAGGCGCATACAAAAGCTTAAGAAAGCTTTCTTAAGTCCCCAATTAACATAAAAAAGCTATAAAACGTACATTGTGCTACAGGCGGCTGCTAAAGGCATTTTTGTTGCTTGGCGTTAAAACCTTTAATGGACATAGCGTAAAAAAACACAAAGATGTCTTTATGATAAAAATATCAACTTAGAGGATTGTTAGAAAACATTGAAATTCTATAAAAATTAAACAAAAGTAAAAAATTTAAAAAAGTCTGAAATTCCAGTTGCTTTGAAATCCAAATTATGGTCTGGTATCTAAATCTCAAATCAACTTTATTTCAATCATGTTATGAATCCTAGCACTAAAATAATGTGTACAGCAGACATGAAATCGCTAACATTAGCATCCATCTTTGTGATAAATTTAGATCTTTTATGTAAAGATTTTAGTTTAATATGTTATGCCTAAATTGCATGTCTGATGTAGGTAAAGGGTAAATCTAATCTTATTAAGGATTGATAAAAAAAACAAGTGTGACCAGCCCTGGCACTTTGAAGCAAAGACAATCATACAAGGGGTTGCCAGATACTACTTTTATTTGTCCATTACACAGAGTCAGTTCAAAAAGACCAATTTTACAAGCAATGATTCTAAAAAGCTGGAAAATTAACGATAAAGCAAATACATTTATCTTAAAATAATTCTCCAAGGAATTGTATTGAGAATTAGATCAATTTTAAAAATTGTTGAAACAAAAATTAAATATTTCATTAAATAAAATTCTCTTAAATTCAAAACAGAAATTTTTAAAGATTTTACATTGATCAAATTATAATTTTAAAATTTTTTAAATGTAAATTTCAAAATTAAAAGTTTTTACCCTCAAGTCTTTTAATTTGCATCAAATATACTCAGACATTGCGAACAATTATTAAAAACTACAATATTTGAACATTTTTCAATCCAAATATTTTTCATTATTGATCGCAATGATAATTTTTTTTATAAAATTGAAATAAAACAACTGCTTTAAATGAAAGATATTAAATTTTTTGAATATTTTCAAGAAAATGAGTTAATTGAAGCAAAAAGTGAATGATTCTTAAATAAACCCAAAACTGATTCTAAGTAAAATCTCGAAAAAGGTCTTATAGTTTACAAAACTAAAAATTTGTCTTCCATATTTGAATATTTGCTTAAAGTCACAGGGTTGCATTTAATGAACATGTGACAGTTTAGAAACTACTTTTGACACAAACCATAACTAAAAAAAACTATGAAAACAGAAACCACTAAAAATCCTCAATCTTTAATAATAATTTACATAAATTTAAAAATACTTTCTATAAATATTTTTAAAATAAAATGACTTTAATTAATTTAAAAATAATCTAAACTATAATTCCTATATAATCTATGTCTCGTTTCAAATGCTATTTCTTCAAACAATTTTACCCATTTTTTTTTTTTATTTCAAAATCTAAAGGAAATGTTTCTTTTTTTCAATATCACAGAAAAAATATTTAAAAAAATTTTTCACTTTCAAACTAATCAGGGACTAGGAAAAGCTAATTTTGAAAATTCTTCCAACTGGTGGCCATAAATCAAAATAAAAAATTTATTAAAAACAGAAAAATACTTGGAACTTTTAAGACTGAAATTTGTTATTGAAATCAAGAAACATATCTATTAAGTAAATTGATTTTATTTTAATTTTAAAAAAAATTTTGATCAAACAATTAATTCAAAGCAATATAATTTTAGTAATTTAAATTTTTATAAATGTTTGTAACATGTTTCATTAAAAACCTAAAATGTTATATTAGTTTTGTATATAATTAAAAACAAAAATCATTAGAAATTTAAAAAAATATATATAAATAAAATTAAAAAAAAAATATTTAAATCCCAATTTTAACTATAATTTATGTATAATTAAATGTACTCCTATGAGTTAAGTGTTTTTCTATATATTAATTAGTGTTTTTAAATAATTTCCTTTTAGCTTTAGTACAATATTTTTTAGTAATTATTATTTTTTTAATGAAGTTGTAAAGTCCTTTTGCTACCTATGATTTTTTATTAGAAGGACTCTTTTTAATGCTATTATGTTAACTTTTTTACAATTATTGTCCTTAAAAATAAAGAAAAAAAATTTTAAACGAAATTTTCACTGAATTTATTATTTTATGAATTATGAAGGGATTAAGTTAGATTAGGTTATTGTGGCAGTCTTTTAATCGGACTCTCTTAGCCTATAAAATCGATTGTGTTACCACAGAAGGTTGCAAACACATATGACTGACTCCAGCACTGAACCAGCAACCGAATCAATTTTAAAAGCTCTTAAATTAGAGTGGATCCCACAGGATTGCATGAGAGTTTGCAATATAATAAGTTTGATAAGCATTTTCCATTGTTTTTGGTTTTACTGATTGTCTACTTTAGCTGTTGACCTTTAAAAATCCTTACCTTATTATTTTGATAGGGACCTTTATTTTTCTAGGTTCTTAATCAAATTAGAACCAATCGATATTGCTACAGTTGATATACATAATTTGCGATAGCCATTCAGCGTCACTTGGGCCCCAAAATGGCCATTCCTCGGGCGGTTATAAATGTGTCTATTTTGTTGAATAGATCGGATAAATCTTGCAGAAAAGATGCACCCAGATAAAGAACCATTAGGAGATACCAAACATTTTAAACGTTTATTATCGTAAATGAGTGGTTTGTGGTTTGTTTCAGTGGACCAAGGGTTATGGGCTGACCCGAATAGAGATTGACTGTTTAGTGATTTGTAGCCGGACAGTGGTAAGCCCATTAATCGGCCAAAATCTTTCCTACTAAGGAGAGCACCAGATTTATCAAGTTTAACTGCAGTGATGTTTCCAGGTACGTTGCTATGACTGGTTACCCAAAAGAGTTCAATATTGGTATGTCTCGCCATCCCATTAAGAGAACTAAGAGATGCACGGCATCTAGATAGGGATTTTATGGCTCCCAAACTATCGATACACAAGCATATGTCTGTTTCGTGTATTATGTGGTATCTAAGAATGCTGCAGAGATCAGAAAGCTTAAAACAGATTTACTTCCTTAATAACGGGATAAGAAAGCCCTCCCTCAAACCCTTATTCGACTTAGATTAGTTCGTTTATACCTACATAAACCCATCATCAGAGGGAATATTTAGTATCTCCAGAGATATTCACAGTGTTGGGGAATATTGTTTATTTTGTCCAGAGTGTTAGCATGGCAAATGTGTGAAGAAGACCTTACATCGTGGCCGTATTGCCGAATATAGAACTATTTCCTGAGCCATTAATTCGACCGATAGCCAGTTAATCATAACTAACACTATCTTAAAAGTGTGTTCGTGATTTGCTGATTTGCTTTGTTGCTAGCGGCCACAAAATACATTAACATGGGCTTGACGACAATCTCGAAAAGGCAGTAGGACTCTTGTGCATGAAACTCTAGAGTGTTTATTCTCTAGAAAAGTTTTCGAGTCCAGAATGACCTCGAGATGTAACACCTTCTTGCGGACACGCTGCCTAGTAAACTGAGATAAATAGTTTCCCTATGAATGAGGTTATTGATTTGTCAGATTTTTGAATGTAACTACCGAATGCTTCAATAGCAGTTTCAACAGATTTACATTTGTTGTAGGCAATCCGTGAGCTGGAGAGGACAATCGGATCAATTGATAAACGAAGATACTCATCAAATCACCAAGGTTTTGAGAAGAAATGAGCTAAGAATCATAGGTTTAAAGTCCCTCGGTTTCGTATGAGTAGCCTTATCTGGTTTTATACTACCTTGCACCTGGCTTAAGCTTCTGTTATATAAGATAACTTGGGACATCCTGTGTATATCAAAATCAGCCAGGGCATTATAAAGAAAAAATTATGTTGCAAATCAGCTGGAAAATGACATCTAGACCTACAGCTTTATAAGGATTAAAACTGTCTAGAGCCCATTTTTCTCTTTCCATATTAAAAAAGATTGTAATGGATTCATAGTCAGTAGGATCAATGGTTGTTAACTCACTGTTGAGAGCTTTACAGCTAGAAATGTGTGTTTTCATAAGGAGCTCTTGCGTTTCGGATCCACTTATCGTTTTACCTTTCCTAGTGGCAGAATCGTAGCTCCAGGGTTCAGGTTAACAAATCCACAGCCTGATCGATATTGTTACCTGTGTTAATATTCGGCATAAGAGGTAGAAGATTATTAAGGGACGCCGCACTGAGTTTTTCAGAGATCTATAGAATGGAAAGTGAATTTTTAAAGGAACTCGAGAGTTTCGGTTCCATCTACCATCGTCCACTACCACTCGCAATATTGGCTGCAACCGAGGGCTACGTGATCAGTATTTTGCGAAGACTGCTTGTTTCGGATAAACCTTCGACACCGCTATTAAAGTTCCTCCAAGTGGTGGGTCTGAAAGCTAGAATCGTAGCTTGTTCCATGGTGCTGGTTTAGATGATCGATGTCCTTAGGAGTGTTGATAAACGGCGTATGTGGTAGAAGTCTAGAGAGTCTTTGTGGACTTCCCACTTCGTCTTTGTTAAGAAAAGAAGTGATTTTCTTCTTTTGTAACTGAACATAAAATTTAATATAGCGATGATCGGAAAAGGAGCTGTCATTGGATACTTTCCAGATCTTTGTCAAAGCTACGTGCTTGGTACTTGGATAAGCGTAATGTCTTGTCCTTCTGTCTATTTACAACTACAAACGTGGGTTCTGACCATGAGTTAACTGCCTCTTAAATTTATAAAAAATAAAACCAAATATTTACTCACCTTTTACGTTTGAATCGGAGCATGTCCAGATGACGTAGTGTGCATTAACATCCGCTCCAGTGACTAGTAGCAGATTCTGCTTATTGACCAGTTCTGTTGTTTTTGAAAATATTTGTTTTGTAAATTTGTTGTTGCTGAGTTGATAGCCCTTGGCCGAGAAACGTCGGGTCATTCCGGTACGTAGAACCGGCTGTCGCGGGAATGACTAACTGTTTTGTCGTTATTGGTTAGGGGTCTTGATGGTCATCACGGAAATCGTGCGATTTCACACCGTTTAACTTTTTTAATGGGGTTTTGTTAATTTTGGATACGCTCTATAATAGAAAATTTCGTTTATATCTTACACTTTCATTTTTAAATTTAAATATTATTAAAAGACCCAATATTAAATACATATTTTACGATGTACAAAAGGCACTACAAGTATAAATTATTTTACCACAAGTTTAGGCTGTTCACATATTATACAACACTCTTAGGGAGGGCAGGGTGTATGACTTTTGTTACGGTAGAGGAATTTTGTATGCGTATTTCTATTAAAATGTGTTACACGGGGAAGGGGGTTCAAAATCTGCAAAAATAGCGTTACGTAATATGTAAACAGCCCCTTATCGAAATTCAAAAAGTACCTGACACGTACTTTTTAAGATTCATTAGTTTAAAATGATTTAAAAACAATATCAATAACAATAACAATTTTTTACAGCAGAAAATTTAAACGCGTTTTATATTTCCATTCAAAATGTTTTTATTACTTTTCAAAATGTGAACTAAATGAGTTTTTGAATTAAACGGTTTGTCTTGATATTTGCTAATAGCCCATTCTCACGAGGCGACATGTCCCCTGAAAATGTTGCACGAAACAAGAGCTTGTTGGTCAGGGGAAGAGTGTTGCCTGTGGGGGTAGCAGAGACCCACGAAACGAGTTTTCATGGGACAAATTGACGTTTCTTTTTCTTCTCTTTCGTAATCATGTTATTGATATACGAACAGTGCTACCAGTCTTACAAAATTTCTACCACAAACAATTATGGGGATGGTAATAATGTGTAATGAAATAATACAATGAGAAAATTACTAAAACTGTAAACAAAAAACAAAACAATAAAAAAACGAAAATAAAACATAAAACAAAAGAATCAGAATTAAAAAAATATTTTTTGAACATTTCAGTTGTTTTTCAAAATTTGTTCTAGTTCAAAATTTTTTTAAGTTTTCTATTTATTGTCAAATTATTGTTGTAATTCTGAATTGTCGAATTGTTGTTTTAAATTTTGGCATTAAAAAACTTATTATCCAACAACAAAATCTATGTTGTTTTTGGCTTGTTGTATTTGTTATTTGCGATATTATTTGGCTCAATAAGATCCAAAATTTCTTCAAAATATTCATCATTATTTAAATCTGACATCTTTACTTTTTTTATTATCTCTTGAGTAATTGAATTCAATTTGAAGCAAGTAAAAAACAATATCCCAGGGTTACCTATTTTTTTAAATGTCATACAATATTATTTTTCTATCATATGGTTAATTCTACATAATTAAATTAAAATAATATTCTATAAAACAATTACAAAAAAAAATTTATCCCCACTTTAGCGATCACATCCGAGTGTCGGTGAAAAATATATTCATCTGGCACTACTGCAATAGACAATTAAACGTCAAAATGTCCCCTCATTGTTTCAACAAAAAAAGTATAATGTAAACGCATCTTGAAACACGAAGGGACACCAAAAGAAAACGTCAAAATGTTTCAGGGGACATGTCGCATCGTGAAAATTGGCTATAAGTATTTGTTGTTTTTACAGTGCTACCAACTTCTTACATTTTTTCATAAATGCAACTCTGCGTTTTTGTTTTTCTTTTGCAAGTTGAGATTTTAATTCGAAAATTCCTTTCGAAAACGTTTACTTTCTTTTCGAGTTTTTTAACGAACTTTATGTTACACTTTACGTAAGTTTCTAGTGTTCACACTGTAGCCATAATAAAACACACACAATTTTTTATTTTCATATATTTCACCGGCTCCGACATTTTATTATAATCTTTGTTTTACTGATAATGTTAATGGTCAGGGGCTAGTTTGCTTAATATAACTCATACAATGAATTACAAAAAATCACATTTAAATAAAAACTAATATCAACAATGATACTAAAAAATATAATTAAACAAACAAATAAATTGCATTACCAAACACTAGGACATGCCTTCGGTAAAGGGGATAACGATAAAGTTGTAAGAGAGTATGAACAGTTAGTTAGGGGAATAGAGGGAATATAAGCAAGTTCTTTTTTGGACATACAAACATAAAAGCTTAAACTAAATTTCTGCTTAAATGTTAAAGAAAAACTTAATTAAAATGCATTATCTGTTGCATCAATTAAATGGAATGAAAAAATTCAGCTTTCATTAAATTGAAATACATAAATGCATGACTAACTGGGAAAATTTAAATAGTTATTGAAAAATATTTAAATTTATACTCTAATGCCCCTGCGTTTAGTGTAATTGATAAAATAGTTCATTTTCGTTTTACTAATTAAATCTAAATAGTGTTAATGCAAATATTTTGTTTTGTTTTCTTCTAGCCGGTTCATAAAGAAATTTTGTATTAGATGTTGTTTTTAGTCTCGCGGCCTGTAATTATCATGTAACTATTATTGCGTATGTATTAGTTTAGGTAATAATTTAATTTGTTTAATTGTTTTTTGTTGGATTTTTTAATTTGTTTCTTTGTCTGTTTTTTGTTTTTTCTTGTATCTAATGAACTTAATTAAAAGAGCTTATTAACGATGAGTTGGAGTAGTAATTATTACTGCTGCTAATGCTGTTTATTGGGACTTTTCAAGCTTGGCCTTGAGGGAAGCAGGCATCTCTGGTGGTGGGGGACGGGGCAAAGCCAAAGCAACCTTGACACCATCATAGATGAACCATTGCAAGGCAGTCAATGTACCGATCATAATGATACGTGGCATCAAACCATTCCACATACCCATGAAGCCCAAAGACTTGGCGACTTGGACAGCAGTAGAGCCCTTAGATTGGTTCAATTTGGATACAACAACATCAGCTGGGTGAGAGACAATAGCGCAGAAGACACCAGCAATGTAACCAGCAGCGAATGTGACAACCAATTGTTCACCCTTGGAGCAGTCAGCACGTGGCTTGGGAACGACATGTCTAAAAGAGAAAAAAAAATAGTTATAAATAATTGTTATTTTTGTACAATCGTTTTTTATTTCATCACCAAAAACGCAAAAGGTTTTAACATTTTAAAATTTTTGTGTCAGTCCATTTACGCTTTTCTTAAAAACATTAAAATAAGGCAAATATTTAGACTTACTTGTACAACAATTCCACGGTCTTTTCGAAACAAGCGAACTTCATCATGGTGTATGGGATTTGTCTCATCCACAAGGGGACCAAACTCTTGTAGAATCCACCGAAACCTTCTTCCTTCATGATCTTGGGCATAGCTTCGCGCATAGTGTTAGCAAAGCCAGGTGTGGTTTGGATCTTAACCTTGGCAGCTTCGAATGGAGACAAAGCAATATCGGCAAAGAATTCAGCTGAAGCAGAGGCAGCCAAATACAACCAGGTACGGTACAAGTAGGCATTCTCTTCACCCAAGATATCGGCATATTGTACTTTGAAGACTTCGTATAAACCGAATTTGCAGAGACCCTTAAATATGAAAAAAATATATATTATTGGATGTTAAAAAAATGAATATAAATAAATATTATTTATTGCTATGTTATATAACTTTATATAAAATCTTCACCTAATGACGCATAATGAGTTTTTATTAGTTTTTATCTCTTGATAGATTACTTTATGGCTGATGTCTACAAAATTTTAAAATTAAAGTACATATTGTTTATTTGCTGTAAAATTCGCCATAATCTAAAATCAGCAAAATAAATTGAGTGCTATACAAAATTTGCCTTATTTCAATATTTAATCCAGTGGAATCAATTTTCCAAAATTGCAATTATTTCGCAAATATTACCATCATTTTCTGGCAATAATTGGAAGACAATATCGATTCAATTATTAGTTATGATATTGCAGAAAAATGCGTATGTAATCAGTATTACGGGATATTCCAGTACGAACATTTGTATCTAACAATTCAATCTTACCAAAACTTCGAGAATTATATCTTCTAGTTTTCTTTAATAAAAGCTTTTTTATAACTTTAATTTAAATTTCCAATCACAGAGGTCGTTATCTATAAATTCGATTATTTTTCATCTTCTATGTTTTGGGAATTTGAAGTGGATTGTATTTGAATGGATTGTATTTTTATAAATTTACCTTGTGTACTGAGTGTGGACGTATGCATATTCTTTCATGAAAGGAAATTTCTCTTCAATAATTCCTTACACAAGCGGGATCAAACAAAATGTAAATCGGATATTTGTGACTTTCAAACTAAAGTTAAAAAAAATAGGATTTTTTTGTAATGTATACCTTTTTTAAACTATTTAGTATAAGGGAGTGTACAGACAATTTTTAAAGAACAAATTCTGTTCTAACAGTTCCTAAACAAAACTTTTAACAATAGAATTACCCCCTAATTCATAAACCATTTATAGGAATTTTGTATGGAAAATTTTAATTATAAGCTTGTCATAGTCATAGTATTTGATTATGAACTATGGGGTTAATTTGTAGTTTTCATTGATTTTTATGATATTTTTCATCGTTTTAATTTTTTTTCTATTTGCAGACGTCGTTATTTGTAGACTTAAATAATGTTTTAATACTTAATTGTATTATGTAAATTTTAAGTATATGATATTTTGTTTAAATTTCTCGTGTGTGTTTTTGTATAACTTTTATAGGTATTTTCTTTCCAAGCCGTTGCTTTGTGTAAGGACTTTCATAAACAGATTTTATTTTTATTTGTTACTGTTGATAAAAGAAAGAATTTACTGATTTGAATTGCAAAAATCGTGTTTTGTAATGCTTCAGATATATACAATTTTTCGAATTTCCAAAATAAAAAGTTTAAAATAACCGTTAATTATATTTTTAAAGAATCGAGTGGTTTCAATTGAACTATTGATTGGGCGTGTTTGTTCTTTATGTTAAATATTTCCATAGATTTTCAAATATCTTTTAATTTAATACACAAACAATCTAAAAATAGAAAATTTGAAAAAAGTGCGTACCTAAAGAATATTTTCTTATGTTTATATTAAACATTTCTAGTGTCCCTTAACCAATCAATATTTGTTTTATCAGACAAATTGTGGATAATACAATAAAAATAAAATGTCTTTTTGTCTGGAATCGATTGGTTTCAATTGAACTATTGATTGGGCGTGTTTGTTATCTGTGTTAAATGTTTCCATAGATTTTCGAATGACATTTGATCTAATACACAAACAATCTAGCTATAGAAAATAAAAAAAAAATGTGTACCTAAAGAATATTTTCTTATTGCTAGTGTCCCTTAACCAATCAATATTTGTTTTCTCAGACAAATTGTGGATAATACAATACAAATAAAATATCTTCTTGTCTGGCCTATTTATGACATAACATTATTTGTACAAATTAACGTTATTAGATAACTCCAGACATAAACATTATATTATATAGATTATATAGATTAAAAAAAATACTTACTTGAGCGGAATAACCGAGGAAAGTGGGAGCCCAACCCTTGGCCAAACCACGGGCACCCTCTTCAGCAATGGTAACCTTGAAGCCATGGAACAAGTTCTTGTATTTGGCAGAATCGACTTGCAAACGGCACTTGACCAAATCCAAGGGTACGACAAAGGTGTGAGTGGTACCACAGGACAAGACACCACCGACGGCGCACAAGGCAAAGTATTTGGTTGAACCAAATTCACAGGAGTCGCCGGAAGCAGTGGCGGCAGCTTGAATTTGACGGCCAGGTACTGGGCCGGAACCGTTGACTGGTGAAGCACATTCGACCTTGGTGAAAGGGTTGCGGAATGGCGAGTTTTTGGCAGCTTCTAATAGTGATGAGAACATCTTTATTTCTTTTTGTTTTTGTACGAAAAAACGTTAAGCACACTGAAATTAAAGAATAATAATTAATCAAAACACAAACAATTCAAATATTTAATTTTAATTAAAATTTTTAAGTTCAATGTCAATAAATTTTATTCCGTCATATAAAAATCATTATTTTTCCAGGTAGACTTTTTCGATAATTTTATAGGTTACATAACGTGGAAAATTTTTTGTTACATACAACCGCAAAGTTTTCCTTTTTTTGTCAATTATTCAACGAATTTTAAGATTGTGGAATTATTATAAAATTCCATACATTTTTGAAGTTTTGCTAATAAAATTTTAATATTATGCAATTAAATTTAATAATTTAGGAAATTCTTGGCACTTACAAAAATTTTGCACCAGCCACGGGACACGAGAAACGAGACTTAAAAAAGATTTTCTCCAATTTCTCCAGATGGCGAATTTTTCTCCATGCCAATGTTGCTCATTTAAATTTTCATTAGATTCCAGCGATTTTCTTTTTGGCAGTAGTGTAAGCGATTTTTTGTGTATATGATCAATTTTAAAAGCAATATAAACACCCATTCTACACTAAGCAAATCAGTTGGAAAAATTAACAAAAGTCAAATCATATGAACAATGGTACAGACATCTGTTAAAATAGGTAAGAGCTTGTAGTTCTTCATAACAAAATGGTATTTAGGCAAGGCGAAAGTTTGTCATGTGATCAATATTGTGTTAGAAAAATTTTAAGCAACTGGAACAATTTTCAACAGAAAACATATGCTACCAGCGTTTGACATTAATATTATGGGACGCATATAGCGTGGGGTGACAATTATCGAGAAATCTAATAAAATGGGTCTAGTAAATGAATGCATCCAAAACAAAACTGATGGTTTCTACAGCCAGACAGCCCTCAAAAATTTGACATGTGATCGTTGAGTATTATAGTTTCGAGAATGGAAAAGGATTTGTTTACCTTGGTACCACCATCAACATAAATAATGACATAAATTTCAAAACCAAATGTAGAATCATTATACTACCAGTGTGATTTTATGGTGCTGAATCATAGGCACATGCATAGATGAAGCTTTTCTTGGATTTTTCAAGAGAACGATTCTATGGACCAATCTACGTCAACAATGAATATCGACATCGAATGAATCATGAGCTATATGAATTATACGTTTACATCGACATAGTAAAATACATAAAACAGCAGCGTCTGCGAAGGCTAGGACATGTTGTGCAAATAAACGTTCGAGACTTTGATGGAGAGACCAAGTAGTGGAAAATTTTTTAATTAGAGAACATTACCACATGATCGAAGCGCATGGAATTCCTAAATAAGCTAGGCCTTTGGCCTTAACAGGTTTTAATAGTTAAAAGTCAAGTCGAGCGTAAACCGCCGTGGTATAGCAGGTTAGTCATCCGCCTAGCATACCAGAGGTCCCAAGTTCGATAACCGGCCAGACCCACTTGAAAAAATAAATTAAAAAAAAACGGCTCACCTGATTACTCAGCTAGCCACTGGTTATAGAGTATTAGGCTATGTAAAACTTCTAACTAATGCATTTGCCGTTCGGAGCTGGAGTTAAAACGTAGGTACCTTTCAATGAGTCTATCAATTGTCAATTAATTTTTGTGTAATGGATTAATACGGTGGATACCGTTCAAAAAATATATTTTTTTAAAAAATTAAAATAATGAGACAAGTGTCTACTACTACGTTGTTTTCTTAATACCAGAGTAGCCCAAAATTTCTCGTATTTTAAGTTGTATGTAGTTTCTTCATTGAATGATTGGTAATTATGTTATGACATATTACTATTGTCTTAACATTATGTATGTATGTAAGTTAAGTCGAGATCTAAGAAATTGTTTAATATCCCACTTTTAGGGAAGAAAATTTCTTACAGGCTTCCTGACCCTTGCAGCATTCTTCAGTATAAAATAACAGTTCACAAACAGACGAAAGACATAGTAATACAGAGCATTTCCCAATAATATAACGATATAGGATTATAATGTGCTGGGTTCCGGGTCATTGCGCCATCGATGGTAACGAAATTTGCTGACGAAGCCGTTAGACAAGGCTCGAGTCAAAGAGTAAGGGTGTAGCTTCATCTATCTGTCATTTCTATTTGGAAATGGGATAACATAGCTACCTGTAGAACATCTACTACCGGACATTAGCGGAAGCAAAACTCAGAAACCAAGGTCAAGTTTAAGAAGATGTATAGGCATTTTGACGGGACACTGTGCCTTAAACTCTAGGCTAAACATGTAAGATGGTAGCATTCCAGACTGTGTCTAGATGTGGACTCGTCCGAATCGTTGGAACACATTCTCTGTCGCCATCCAATGCTCCCAAATCAGAGGCTCGGACATCTAGGCAACAGATTTCATGATAAACTTCAGGATCTGCAGCCGTGTAGATTAAATGACCTTATAGGGTTTTAAACTGCACCTGATTTGATAAGCCATTCGCAACTATATATACTTTCTACTCTCTTTTCCTAGACTATTTCCTAGACCTGAGTGAAGGTGTCGTTTTGACACTGCCTTTCATACCTAACCTAACATCCAAAATAGAACATTTCTTTTTTAACTGGGTACCAATCAAAGGTTTACTATTGTCTGTCTGTAAATTGAAAATAAGGTAACTTTTCTATAATCAAAGTAAAAAAAATCTGTGTGACATGTACCAAGAGACGCTTTACGACGACATTTACTATTTAAGTATGGGAAACTTGAAAAAAAGTAGCCCTCGTATCTTATATTCGGTCAAAACAAATGTACAAATTTAGTTGTAATAAAATTTTCATAAACTACACATATTTTTAAATCAATAAAAAGTATATGGATAAAAATCAAATAGTTTTAATTTTCAGAATTAAATAAATTCAAAAAATTTTTTGATCGTGCACTAAATTTTTTTTTGGGTTCTATTAATGGAGCTTAGTGAATGTAAAATCCGTTCGCGTTAATGATTTTACGCGATTCGCATAGAAGTTATGATGGTTAAAACAAAAATTTCTAAAAAAGTTAAAAACTATTTTATTTTTATTAGTTTTATGTTGATTTTGACACAACTTATATATTTTCAGGTGTTCTGTCGTTTCATGGTATTATGGTAATTTATATATGCCTTAACACGAAGAAATAATGCAACTATGCAAGTGAAAAAAAGTATTTTTTAACAATTTTTTTTTATTTTTTTTTAACCGCGATTTTCGCGAAATTTGACAAAATGTGAGTCTTAGTGAAATTCTACTGCCTTGACTTATGGACAAATTTAATTTAAAATAATTTTTTATTTAAATATTATTTTTAATAGGTGCATATCTTTTTAAAATATAATATTCTTTTTTGGCCCGTCAAATCGTTAATCCTTTTAATATTTTGGTGCGCTTCAGATCTAAGGTAAAGCTTTTTTTAAGAATATTTTGAAGACCATTCGTGATCAATTTCGAGCTAAATTCGCGATGTGCTTCATTGAAATGTTTTTAGATAAAACCTTCGCGTTCTCAGTTAATAAAGAGATTTTTGACAAACTTTTGATGCAAATCGGTTTAAATTTATTAAAATTGAGAGCTGTGAAGGCAACTTGAAAGCAATTTTATTTTCAAGATGCAATCAATGCAAAGAAATCGGCAGCAATATTTTTTTATTTTTCAATTAAATGGTTAAAATTGTAAAAAGACCAAACTAAAGCTTATGGCGGAAAAATATTTGTAGAAATAAAAACTATCAATAGTTCAAAGTATTGTGATCAGCTGTTTTCTTGAACGTAAATTGAAACACTTTCTTGAAAAAAATATTGAAAGCAAGTTCGTTTCAATTTTTAAAAGTATGACTGTATTGGTCAGCTCTCAATTTTAACAAATTTTAACATGCAGTGTGTTTGAAAATCCTGAAATAAAAACTAATTTTTATATCAAACATTTTCTCTCAGTGTAATTGGTATCATTTGACAACTTCTTGTGATAGGCATAGATTCGAATGTCAGTGTAAAGAGAATTAAAGAAAGCGGTGACCGTGTTTACTGAAATCGAGACAAAATATTTTCACACAATTTATTAAAAAAATATTGTAGAAAATATAAAATAATTTAAATTTAAAGCAGTTAAATTGAATAAATAAACATGGCTGATGCCGCAGCAAGACAGCTGCAATATGAATACAAAGCGGTAAGTGTTAAAATGATGAAAAACAAAATGTAGACAAAGCGTGGTCTGTAGCAGTAAACGTTTATGAAAACATTTGTGTAGAATAAGTGAAAATGTGTAATTAATAAAAATTTATTTCATTTTAGAACTCAAATCTTGTCTTGCAAGCCGATGTTAGACTTATCGAACGTCCAAGACGTGATGAGGCTACCGGTGAGGTTATGTCCTTGGTGGGCAAGTTGGAAGGGACACGTATGGGTGATCGCTATCAACGCTCCAAGCCAGAAAAGACTGAAGAGCGCAAGGCTAAGCGTCAGAAGCGTGATGAGGCACAATACGATTTTGAACGCATGAAGGGAGCCACACTCTTATCAGAGGGTATTGATGAAATGGTAGGAATTGTTTATCGTCCCAAAACTCAAGAGACCCGACAAACCTATGAAGTGCTTTTGAGTTTTATTCAAGAAGCTTTGGGTGATCAGCCTAGGGATATTCTATGCGGTGCCGCCGATGAAATATTGGCCGTACTTAAAAATGACAAACTAAAAGATCGAGAACGTAAGCGAGAAATTGATATGCTGTTGGGATCGGTCACCGATGAAAGGTAATTTTTTTTTTATTTCTTGAAATATGTATATGAAGACTTTATAATGAAAATCATCTATTTTCAGATTTGCCTTGCTTGTTAATTTGGGAAAGAAAATTACTGATTTCGGTTCGGACGCTGTCACTGCTTTAAATTCAAATGTAAACGAGGAACAAATCGATGAAACCTATGGAATTAATGTACAATTTGAAGAATCTGAGGAGGAGAGTGACAACGATATGTATGGTGAGATTCGTGATGAGGATGGTCAAGAAGAGGGCGAAGAAGCTCGAATTGATCACACTTTACATGCGGAAAATGTAAGTAAATAGAATGTAATGTTAAGGAAAATGTAAACATAATTTATGTTATCTAGTATTTTACAGAAATGTTAATTACATATTAAATGCTTCAACAGATTTATGTTATCAATGCCATTGATAACAGAGGATGTTATCAGAAGATATTTCTAGGATATCGATAGCTATAACGGTTACAGAGTTTTATTATATCGTTTAGTTTTATTATATCGTTTAGTTTTATTATATCGTTTAGTTTTTTTATGGTACGCTCAACATCTCATTGAGAGATGTCCGGTATTCACTAGTAGATGTAATGAAGTAAGATATATTGGTATTTTGCAAAAGGTCAGGTGCAAAGGTTAGAAAGATTGATATTATCTAACTAAAATTCACCCGTCTATACATATAAAATACATAAAATTGATCGAAGAGACAAGTGGGCACGTAGTAGTCAATTGTGTTGTTAAATTTATTACAAATATTGGGTTGGCCTTTGAGCGTAGAGACCATGTATCGATAATATTTAATGTGATTGTTAAGTAGGGAGCCAGTTTAGGATAACAAAAAGAACCTTAGATTATGATTCGAAAAGTAGTAGTCAATTGTGTTGTTAAATTTATTACAAATATTGGGTTAGCCTTTGAGCGTAGAGACCATGTATCGATAATATTTAATGTGATTGTTAAGTAGGGAGCCAGTTTAGGATAGCAAAAAGAACCTTAGATTATGATTCGAAAAGTTTTTCCTTCGAATCGAACTAGATAAAAAAAACAAGCCTTGGCATTTGGTGGAAGGAAAACATATTGATAGTACTTAATCTGTTAGTAAATTTGAGACCCAGTTTAGGATAGCAATAAGTGCCTTAGAAGTTGAAGTCATAATGGCTCTAATATTGGTATGGAATTCGTAGAAGTATTTCTTAAGTCTTTCTATTTAATAAGAGTGCAATTGATAATTTCGAAACTCCAGATTAGGTGTTGAAACTTCAGTAAAGTTAGTAATTGGCTTCATATTTATGAAGAAAACTTGCGTCACATTTATTTGCACTATAATTTTCGTTATACAAATATTTCTTAAATTGTAAGATTCTACATAATGTTTCTTTCTTTTCAGCTTCTCGCCGAAGAATCTGCAAATGTTAAAAAAGAACGCGGTTTGCACCCACTTGATATTGATGCCTATTGGCTACAACGTTGCCTCAGCAAGTATTACAAGGATGCCATGGTCTCACAAAGTAAATCTGCGGATGTTTTGCGCATTCTTAAAGATGCCGCTGACGAAAGAGATTGCGAAAACCAATTGGTTCTGCTGCTCGGTTACGATTGCTTCGATTTCATTAAACAACTGAAACTCAATCGCCAAATGATATTGTATTGTACAATGTTGGCTTCAGCTCAAACGGACAGTGAACGACAACGCATACGTGAAAAAATGCGTAATGATGGTAAATTGGCTAAAATTCTAGTACAGTTAGATACAGGCAAGACAGAAGATGAAGAGGGTTATGGCAATAGTTCGCGTACTAGTAAAATGGATAAATCACAAATGGATGACGGAGGTCAGGGAATGGCGGGACAAGTTGCAGGACAAAGACAACTTTTAGAACTGGATGAGTTGTCATTTACCCAGGGATCCCATTTTATGGCCAACAAGAGATGTCAGCTGCCTGATGGTTCATTCCGTAAACAACGTAAGGGTTATGAGGAGGTTCACGTGCCCGCATTGAAACAAGTTCCATTTGAGGATAAGGAAGAGCTACAACCCATTGATAAATTGCCGAAATATGTGCAACCAGTATTTGATGGCTTTAAAAGTTTAAATCGCATACAGTCTAGATTATGGCGTTCAGCTTTAGAATCAGATGAAAATATGCTGCTTTGTGCCCCCACTGGTGCTGGTAAAACTAATGTGGCTTTATTGTGTATGATGCGTGAAATAGGCAAACATATCAATGAAGATGGCACTATTAATGCTGATGACTTTAAAATTATCTACGTAGCTCCCATGAAATCGTTGGTGCAAGAAATGGTGGGTAATTTTGGGCGGAGATTGGCTTGTTATAATCTTACAGTTTCTGAATTGACTGGAGATCATCAACTAACAAGAGAACAAATTGCCGCTACTCAAGTTATTGTCTGTACTCCTGAGAAATGGGATATTATAACACGTAAAGGAGGCGAGAAAACATTTACATCTTTGGTACGTTTGGTAATTATTGATGAAATTCATTTGTTGCACGACGAAAGAGGTCCTGTTTTAGAAGCTTTAGTAGCACGTACAATTCGCAATATAGAAGTAACTCAAGAGGATGTTAGACTGGTGGGTTTGTCTGCTACATTGCCCAATTATCAAGATGTTTCAACATTTTTGCGTGTAAAGCCCGACAAGGGTTTGTTTTATTTCGACAACAGTTTCCGTCCCGTGGCTTTGGAACAACAATATATTGGTGTCACGGAAAAGAAGGCTCTAAAAAGATTTCAGGTTATGAATGAAATTGTATATGAAAAAACTATGGAACATGCTGGACGCAATCAAGTTTTAGTATTTGTGCACTCACGTAAAGAAACTGGTAAAACTGCTCGAGCAGTGCGCGATATGTGTTTGGAAAAGGATACTTTGGGTAGTTTTCTACGGGAAGGTTCAGCAAGTATGGAAGTCTTGAGAACTGAAGCTGAACAGGTGAAAAATAATGAATTAAAAGAACTTTTACCCTATGGCTTTGCTATACATCATGCTGGTATGTCAAGAGTTGATCGTACCTTGGTAGAAGATTTATTTGCTGATCGTCACATACAGGTGTTGGTTTCCACAGCCACCTTGGCCTGGGGTGTAAATTTACCAGCACACACAGTCATAATCAAGGGAACACAGGTTTATAATCCCGAAAAGGGCAGATGGGTGGAGTTGTCTGCTTTAGATGTTTTGCAAATGTTGGGTCGTGCTGGTCGTCCTCAATACGATACCAAGGGTGAAGGTATTTTGATTACCAATCACAGTGAGTTGCAGTTCTATTTGTCTTTGCTTAATCAACAACTGCCCATTGAATCCCAATTTGTTTCCAAGTTGCCGGATATGTTAAATGCTGAAATTGTTTTGGGTACAGTGCAAAATCTTAAGGATGCTGTCAATTGGCTGGGTTATACTTATCTTTACATAAGAATGTTAAGAAATCCTTTGTTGTATGGTGTAGGTCATGATGCCTTAAAAGAAGATCCCTTATTGGAACAACGAAGAGCAGATTTGATTCATACAGCAGCCTTACATTTAGATCGCAGCGGTTTAGTTAAATACGATCGTAAGTCAGGCCAGTTCCAGGTTACCGCATTGGGTCGCATTGCTTCTCATTACTATTGTACTCATGAAACTATGATGACTTACAATCAACTGCTCAAACAAACCTTATCGGAGATTGAATTGTTTAGAGTATTTTCCTTATCTTCTGAGTTTAAACATATTGCGGTAAGAGAAGAAGAAAAATTGGAATTGCAAAAGTTAATGGAACGTGTTCCCATACCCATTAAGGAGTCTATGGAGGAGCATAGTGCTAAAGTTAATGTTCTATTGCAGGCCTATATTTCACAATTGAAATTAGAGGGCTTTGCTTTAATGTCTGACATGGTGTTTATTACACAATCTGCCTCTCGTTTAATGAGAGCTATCTTCGAAATTGTTCTGTACCGAGGCTGGGCCCAATTGGCCGATAAATGTTTGACTTTGTGTAAAATGATAGATCGCAGAATGTGGCAATCCATGACTCCATTAAGGCAGTTTAAAAAGATGCCCGATGAAATTGCAAAGAAATTGGAAAAGAAGAATTTCCCCTGGGAACGTCTGTACGATTTGGAGCCACACGAAATAGGAGAGTTAATAAGAGTACCAAAATTGGGTAAAACTATTCACAAATTTGTGCATCAATTCCCTAAATTGGAATTATCCACACACATACAACCTATAACACGTTCAACCTTAAGAGTGGAATTAACCATTACGCCAGATTTTCAATGGGACGAAAAGGTTCATGGTCAATCAGAAGGTTTCTGGATTATGGTAGAAGATGTTGACTCTGAAATTATTTTACATCATGAATTCTTTTTGCTTAAAGAGAAATACTGTCAAGATGAACATCAGCTGAAATTCTTTGTTCCAGTATTTGAACCTTTACCTCCACAGTACTTCTTGAGGATTGTTTCAGACAGATGGATTGGCTCGGAAACTCAGCTCCCTGTGTCCTTCCGCCATCTAATATTGCCAGAAAAGAATATGCCACCCACGGAGTTATTGGATTTACAACCTTTACCAATTTCTGCTTTAAGAAATCCCAAATTTGAAGAATTCTATAAGGACAAATATCCGCAATTTAACCCCATACAAACCCAAGTTTTTAATGCTGTCTACAATAGTGATGATAATGTGTTTGTAGGAGCTCCTACAGGTTCGGGAAAAATGACCATAGCCGAATTTGCCATCATGCGTCTTTTCTCCCAACAAAGTGAGGGAAGATGTGTTTACTTGGTATCGAAAGAAGATTTGGCCGATTTAGTGTTTGCCGATTGGCACACCAAGTTTGCCAGTTTGGGTCTTAAAGTCGTAAAACTGACAGGTGAAACCGGTACGGACTTGAAATTACTGGCCAAAGGTCAATTAATTATCACTACCGCCGATAAATGGGATGTGTTATCTAGACGTTGGAAACAGCGTAAGAATGTACAAAATATTCATTTATTCATAGTAGATGAGCTGCAGTTAGTGGGCGGAGAAGATGGTCCTGTGTTGGAAGTGGTGTGCTCCAGAATGCGTTATATTTCATCGCAAATTGAAAAACAAATACGCATAGTTGCTCTATCGTCTTCGCTTGCGGATGCTAGAGATGTGGCTCAATGGTTGGGTTGCAATACAAATGCCACCTTTAATTTCCATCCAAGTGTTAGACCTATACCCCTGGAATTGCATATACAAGGATTTAATATTACCCACAATGCCACAAGAATAGCTTCCATGTCTAAACCTGTGTATAATGCCGTCTTGAAGTATAGTCCCCACAAACCTGTAATTGTGTTTGTATCCTCCCGTAAGCAAGCGCGTCTGACAGCAATCGATATTTTGACCTACTCAGCCTCAGATTTACAACCAAATCGCTTCTTCCATGCCGAAGAGGAAGATATAAAACCATTCTTAGATCGCATGACAGATAAAACACTAAAAGAAACTCTGTCACAAGGTGTGGCGTATTTGCATGAAGGTCTTACTGCCTCCGATCACCGTTTGGTAGAACAACTTTTTGATTCCGGAGCTGTACAAGTGGCTGTAGTAGCTAAAGATCTTTCATGGGGCATGAGTATCTCGGCTCATTTGGTCATAATTATGGATACACAATTCTACAATGGTAAAAATCATTCATATGAAGATTATCCCATAACCGATGTTTTGCAAATGATTGGACGTGCTAACCGACCTATCGAAGATGCCGATGCTAAATGTGTTCTGATGTGTCAATCTTCGAAAAAGGATTTCTTTAAGAAATTCCTCAATGAACCTTTGCCCATCGAAAGTCATTTAGATCATCGTCTACATGATCACTTTAATGCAGAAGTTGTTACCAAAACTATTGAAAATAAACAAGATGCAGTGGATTATCTAACTTGGTCTTTCATCTACAGGCGTTTAACACAAAATCCCAATTACTACAACTTGCAAGGCGTTACACATCGTCATTTATCCGATCATTTGTCAGAATTGGTTGAAAATACTTTATCAGATTTGGAACAGTCTAAATGCATCAGTATTGAAGATGATATGGATACATTACCATTAAATTTAGGCATGATTGCAGCCTATTATTATATCAATTATACAACTATAGGTAAGGCTGAACATTCCTAACTTCTTAATACCTTAGTAATCTTAAACAAAATTTATTTGTAGAACTTTTCAGTTTGTCACTGAACAGTAAAACCAAAGTACGTGGTCTTTTGGAAATTATTTCTTCTGCTGCAGAGTATGAGGATATTGTAGTACGTCATCATGAAGAAAGCATATTACGCACATTATCACAACGCCTACCGAATAAACTAACAGGACCAAATGAAACAGCTCCCAAGTATGTTATGAGTTTAAATAAACAAATAAAATAAAATTAATTAAAATCGATTCAGTATTCCTACTAGTTATTAATCTAATTTAAAATCATAAAAATTTTGTAAAAAACATAATTTATGATATGAACCTACCTACTTAATTAAAACCTACATTTCAGATTCAATGATCCACATATTAAAACAAATCTACTATTGCAAGCTCACTTATGTCGTTTGCAATTAGGTCCAGAACTACAGGGTGATACCGAAATTATATTAGGCAAAGCCATACGTTTAATACAGGCTTGCGTAGATGTACTCAGTTCGAATGGCTGGTTGTCGCCAGCCGTAGCTGCCATGGAATTGGCTCAAATGGTAACACAAGCTATGTGGAGTAAGGACTCTTATCTCAAACAATTGCCTCACTTTAATGCTGAAATTATCAAGAGATGTGCAGAAAAGGTAATTTTTCTTCATACATTTAAAACTTAAAATTATAATATTGTTTCTTTTTTTTAGAAAATCGAAACTGTTTTCGATATTATGGAATTGGAAGATGATGATCGTTCCCGTCTATTGCAATTGAGTGATGCTCAAATGGCTGATGTCGCTAGATTCTGTAATCGTTATCCAAATATTGAAATGAACTTTGAAGTAGTGGATAAAGATCGTATCAATTCGGGATCTACTGTTAATGTTGTTGTACAACTAGAAAGAGAAGATGAAATAACAGGACCTGTTATAGCGCCCTTCTTCCCACAGGTATATTCATTTAAACTTTTCAACAGTGACACAAAAATCTTTAAACTCAATTTTATTTTTCTTTCAGAAACGTGAAGAAGGCTGGTGGGTTGTTATCGGTGACTCCAAAACGAACTCTTTACTCTCAATCAAACGTCTTACTCTGCAGCAAAAAGCTAAAGTTAAACTTGATTTTGTTGCTCCTAGCCCGGGTCGTCATGATTATACTTTGTATTTCATGAGCGACTCTTATTTGGGTTGCGATCAAGAATATAAATTTAATATTGACGTAGGCGATTTCCAATCAGAAAGTGAGAGTGAGTCAGATTAAGTTTGTCTTTGGATTTCTTATAAATATTTAATTTACCTTTAAAATTAGCATATAGTTGATAAATTTGCTTTTATAATATACAATTATACTACAATAAATATGTACACACATTTCCTGGGAAGAGATTGTTATAAATCTTTGGTTGGGGAAATAATAAAATTACACTTTTACTTTTTATGAATGAATTTATTTGTTTACCAAACATCAATTTAACATGAAAACAAACTCCACAAAATAGTCCATTGCTTTATATAAAAAATTGCTATTTCTGTCCCGCCACAGGACATCATCAGCACTTAGCGCCCTCGACCACAGTCGAGTTGTTCAATTGCAGAGATAATCATCAATTAAACTCATTGAGTTTGTTCGAACATAAGAACGTTTAATTGATTGTATATACTCCTTTTACTTGCTAAGTCCCAGGTAGCAATTTGGTGATTGTTGACGATATCAGCAAAATGAGTCTTTTGGGTTTAGTATAGATGATCAAAAACTGATTAATCAGCTTGATGATATAAAAAAGATTCCAAAAAGACTCCTTAAAACGCTTAAAAAAATAAAAAATACCACAAAAAGACTCAGAAAATACATTGAAAGCAGAATGTGTGCAATAAGTTTGGTGATCAAAAAAGTGTACAAAAAGACTCAATTTTGAAAATTTCCTATAAAAATAGGAAATTTTGAAAATTTCCTATTTTTATAGGAAATTTTGAAAATTTCGTATAAAAATAGGAAATTTTGAAAATTTCGTATAAAAATAGCAAATTTCGAAAATTTCGTATAAAAATAGGAAATTTTGAAAATTTCGTAAAAAAAATAGTAAATTTTGAAAATTTCCTATAAAAATAGTAAATTTTGAAAATTTCCTATAAAAATAGTAAATTTTGAAAATTTCCTATAAAAATAGTAAATTTTGAAAATTTCCTATAAAAATAGTAAATTTTGAAAATTTCCTATAAAAATAGGAAATTTTGAAAATTTCCTATAAAAATAGAAAATTTTGAAAATTACCTATAAAAATAGGAAATTATGAAAATTTCCTATAAAAATATGAAATTTTGAAAATTTCCTATAAAAATAGGAAATTTTGAAAATTTCCTATAAAAATAGGAAATTTTGAAAATTTCCTATAAAAATAGGAAATTTTGAAAATTTCCTATAAAAATAGGAAATTTTGAAAATTTCCTATAAAAATAGTAAATTTTGAAAATTTCCTATAAAAATAGTAAATTTTGAAAATTTCCTATAAAAATAGTAAATTTTGAAAATTTCCTATAAAAATAGTAAATTTTGAAAATTTCCTATAAAAATAGTAAATTTTGAAAATTTCCTATAAAAATAGTAAATTTTGAAAATTTCCCATAAAAATAGGAAATATTGAAAATTTCCCATAAAAATAGGAAATATTGAAAATTTCCTATAAAAATAGGAAATTTTGAAAATTTCCTATAAAAATAGGAAATTTTGAAAATTTCCTATAAAAATAGGAAATTTTGAAAATTTCCTATAAAAATAGGAAATTTTGAAAATTTCCTATAAAAATAGGAAATTTTGAAAATTTCCTATAAAAATAGGAAATTTTGAAAATTTCCTATAAAAATTTCCTATAAAAAATTTCCTATAAAAATAGGAAATTTTGAAAATTTCCTATAAAAATAGGAAATTTTGAAAATTTCCTATAAAAATAGGAAATTTTGAAAATTTCCTATAAAAATAGGAAATTTTGAAAATTTCCTATAAAAATAGGAAATTTTGAAAATTTCCTATAAAAATAGGAAATTTTGAAAATTTCCTATAAAAATAGGAAATTTTGAAAATTTCCTATAAAAATAGGAAATTTTGAAAATTTCCTATAAAAATAGGAAATTTTGAAAATTTCCTATAAAAATAGGAAATTTTGAAAATTTCCTATAAAAATAGGAAATTTTGAAAATTTCCTATAAAAATAGGAAATTTTGAAAATTTCCTATAAAAATAGGAAATTTTGAAAATTTCCTATAAAAATAGGAAATTTTGAAAATTTCCTATAAAAATAGGAAATTTTGAAAATTTCCTATAAAAATAGGAAATTTTGAAAATTTCCTATAAAAATAGGAAATTTTGAAAATTTCCTATAAAAATAGGAAATTTTGAAAATTTCCTATAAAAATAGGAAATTTTGAAAATTTCCTATAAAAATAGGAAATTTTGAAAATTTCCTATAAAAATAGGAAATTTTGAAAATTTCCTATAAAAATAGGAAATTTTGAAAATTTCCTATAAAAATAGGAAATTTTGAAAATTTCCTATAAAAATAGGAAATTTTGAAAATTTCCTATAAAAATAGGAAATTTTGAAAATTTCCTATAAAAATAGGAAATTTTGAAAATTTCCTATAAAAATAGGAAATTTTGAAAATTTCCTATAAAAATAGGAAATTTTGAAAATTTCCTATAAAAATAGGAAATTTTGAAAATTTCCTATAAAAATAGGAAATTTTGAAAATTTCCTATAAAAATAGGAAATTTTGAAAATTTCCTATAAAAATAGGAAATTTTGAAAATTTCCTATAAAAATAGGAAATTTTGAAAATTTCCTATAAAAATAGGAAATTTTGAAAATTTCCTATAAAAATAGGAAATTTTGAAAATTTCCTATAAAAATAGGAAATTTTGAAAATTTCCTATAAAAATAGGAAATTTTGAAAATTTCCTATAAAAATAGGAAATTTTGAAAATTTCCTATAAAAAATAGGAAATTTTGAAAATTTCCTATAAAAATAGGAAATTTTGAAAATTTCCTATAAAAATAGGAAATTTTGAAAATTTCCTATAAAAATAGGAAATTTTGAAAAATTTCCTATAAAAATAGGAAATTTTGAAAATTTCCTATAAAAATAGGAAATTTTGAAAATTTCCTATAAAAATAGGAAATTTTGAAAATTTCCTATAAAAATAGGAAATTTTGAAAATTTCCTATAAAAATAGGAAATTTTGAAAATTTCCTATAAAAATAGGAAATTTTGAAAATTTCCTATAAAAATAGGAAATTTTGAAAATTTCCTATAAAAATAGGAAATTTTGAAAATTTCCTATAAAAATAGGAAATTTTGAAAATTTCCTATAAAAATAGGAAATTTTGAAAATTTCCTATAAAAATAGGAAATTTTGAAAATTTCCTATAAAAATAGGAAATTTTGAAAATTTCCTATAAAAATAGGAAATTTTGAAAATTTCCTATAAAAATAGGAAATTTTGAAAATTTCCTATAAAAATAGGAAATTTTGAAAATTTCCTATAAAATAGGAAATTTTGAAAATTTCCTATAAAAATAGGAAATTTTGAAAATTTCCTATAAAAATAGGAAATTTTGAAAATTTCCTATAAAAATAGGAAATTTTGAAAATTTCCTATAAAAATAGGAAATTTTGAAAATTTCCTATAAAAAATAGGAAATTTTGAAAATTTCCTATAAAAATAGGAAATTTTGAAAATTTCCTATAAAAAATAGGAAATTTTGAAAATTTCCTATAAAAATAGGAAATTTTGAAAATTTCCTATAAAAATAGGAAATTTTGAAAATTTCCTATAAAAATAGGAAATTTTGAAAATTTCCTATAAAAATAGGAAATTTTGAAAATTTCCTATAAAAATAGGAAATTTTGAAAATTTCCTATAAAAATAGGAAATTTTGAAAATTTCCTATAAAAATAGGAAATTTTGAAAATTTCCTATAAAAATAGGAAATTTTGAAAATTTCCTATAAAAATAGGAAATTTTGAAAATTTCCTATAAAAATAGGAAATTTTGAAAATTTCCTATAAAAATAGGAAATTTTGAAAATTTCCTATAAAAATAGGAAATTTTGAAAATGTCCTATAAAAATAGGAAATTTTGAAAATTTCCTATAAAAATAGGAAATTTTGAAAATTTCCTATAAAAATAGGAAATTTTGAAAATTTCCTATAAAATAGGAAATTTTGAAAATTTCCTATAAAAATAGGAAATTTTGAAAATTTCCTATAAAAATAGGAAATTTTGAAAATTTCCTATAAAAATAGGAAATTTTGAAAATTTCCTATAAAAATAGGAAATTTTGAAAATTTCCTATAAAAAATAGGAAATTTTGAAAATTTCCTATAAAAATAGGAAATTTTGAAAATTTCCTATAAAAATAGGAAATTTTGAAAATTTCCTATAAAAATAGGAAATTTTGAAAATTTCCTATAAAAATAGGAAATTTTGAAAATTTCCTATAAAAATAGGAAATTTTGAAAATTTCCTATAAAAATAGGAAATTTTGAAAATTTCCTATAAAAATAGGAAATTTTGAAAATTTCCTATAAAAATAGGAAATTTTGAAAATTTCCTATACAAAATGGAAATTTTGAAAATTTCCTATACAAAATGGAAATTTTGAAAATTTCCTATAAAATTGGAAATTTTGAAAATTTCCTATAAAAATTGGAAATTTTGAAAATTTCCTATAAAAATTGAAAATTTGGAAAATTTCCTATAAAAATAGGAAATTTTGAAAATTTCCTATAAAAATTGGAAATTTTGAAAATTTCCTATAAAAATAGGAAATTTTGAAAATTTCCTATAAAAATAGGAAATTTTGAAAATTTCCTATAAAAATAGGAAATTTTGAAAATTTCCTATAAAAATAGGAAATTTTGAAAATTTCCTATAAAAATAGGAAATTTTGAAAATTTCCTATAAAAATAGGAAATTTTGAAAATTTCCTATAAAAATAGGAAATTTTGAAAAATTTCCTATAAAAATAGGAAATTTTGAAAATTTCCTATAAAAATAGGAAATTTTGAAAATTTCCTATAAAAATAGGAAATTTTGAAAATTTCCTATAAAAATAGGAAATTTTGAAAATTTCCTATAAAAATAGGAAATTTTGAAAATTTCCTATAAAAATAGGAAATTTTGAAAATTTCCTATAAAAATAGGAAATTTTGAAAATTTCCTATAAAAATAGGAAATTTTGAAAATTTCCTATAAAAATAGGAAATTTTGAAAATTTCCTATAAAAATAGGAAATTTTGAAAATTTCCTATAAAAATAGGAAATTTTGAAAATTTCCTATAAAAATAGGAAATTTTGAAAATTTCCTATAAAAATAGGGAAATTTTGAAAATTTCCTATAAAAATAGGAAATTTTGAAAATTTCCTATAAAAATAGGAAATTTTGAAAATTTCCTATAAAAATAGGAAATTTTGAAAATGTCCTATAAAAATAGGGAAATTTTGAAAATTTCCTATAAAAATAGGAAATTTTGAAAATTTCCTATAAAAATAGGAAATTTTGAAAATTTCCTATAAAAATAGGAAATTTTGAAAATTTCCTATAAAAATAGGAAATTTTGAAAATTTCCTATAAAAATAGGAAATTTTGAAAATTTCCTATAAAAATAGGAAATTTTGAAAATTTCCTATAAAAATAGGAAATTTTGAAAATTTCCTATAAAAATAGGAAATTTTGAAAATTTCCTATAAAAATAGGAAATTTTGAAAATTTCCTATAAAAATAGGAAATTTTGAAAATTTCCTATAAAAATAGGAAATTTTGAAAATTTCCTATAAAAATAGGAAATTTTGAAAATTTCCTATAAAAATAGGAAATTTTGAAAATTTCCTATAAAAATAGGAAATTTTGAAAATTTCCTATAAAAATAGGAAATTTTGAAAATTTCCTATAAAAATAGGAAATTTTGAAAATTTCCTATAAAAATAGGAAATTTTGAAAATTTCCTATAAAAATAGGAAATTTTGAAAATTTCCTATACAAAATGGAAATTTTGAAAATTTCCTATACAAAATGGAAATTTTGAAAATTTCCTATAAAAATTGGAAATTTTGAAAATTTCCTATAAAAATTGGAAATTTTGAAAATTTCCTATAAAAATTGAAATTTGGAAAATTTCCTATAAAAATAGGAAATTTTGAAAATTTCCTATAAAAATTGGAAATTTTGAAAATTTCCTATAAAAATAGGAAATTTTGAAAATTTCCTATAAAAATAGGAAATTTTGAAAATTTCCTATAAAAATAGGAAATTTTGAAAATTTCCTATAAAAATAGGAAATTTTGAAAATTTCCTATAAAAATAGGAAATTTTGAAAATTTCCTATAAAAATAGGAAATTTTGAAAATTTCCTATAAAAATAGGAAATTTTGAAAATTTCCTATAAAAATAGGAAATTTTGAAAATTTCCTATAAAAATAGGAAATTTTGAAAATTTCCTATAAAAATAGGAAATTTTGAAAATTTCCTATAAAAATAGGAAATTTTGAAAATTTCCTATAAAAATAGGAAATTTTGAAAATTTCCTATAAAAATAGGAAATTTTGAAAATTTCCTATAAAAATAGGAAATTTTGAAAATTTCCTATAAAAATAGGAAATTTTGAAAATTTCCTATAAAAATAGGAAATTTTGAAAATTTCCTATAAAAATAGGAAATTTTGAAAATTTCCTATAAAAATAGGAAATTTTGAAAATTTCCTATAAAAATAGGAAATTTTGAAAATTTCCTATAAAAATAGGAAATTTTGAAAATTTCCTATAAAAATAGGAAATTTTGAAAATTTCCTATAAAAATAGGAAATTTTGAAAATTTCCTATAAAAATAGGAAATTTTGAAAATTTCCTATAAAAATAGGAAATTTTGAAAATTTCCTATAAAAATAGGAAATTTTGAAAATTTCCTATAAAAATAGGAAATTTTGAAAATTTCCTATAAAAATAGGAAATTTTGAAAATTTCCTATAAAAATAGGAAATTTTGAAAATGTCCTATAAAAATAGGAAATTTTGAAAATTTCCTATAAAAATAGGAAATTTTGAAAATTTCCTATAAAAATAGGAAATTTTGAAAATTTCCTATAAAAATAGGAAATTTTGAAAATTTCCTATAAAAATAGGAAATTTTGAAAATTTCCTATAAAAATAGGAAATTTTGAAAATTTCCTATAAAAATAGGAAATTTTGAAAATTTCCTATAAAAATAGGAAATTTTGAAAATTTCCTATAAAAATAGGAAATTTTTAAAATTTCCTAAAAAAATAGGAAATTTTGAAAATTTCCTATAAAAATAGGAAATTTTGAAAATTTCCTATAAAAATAGGAAATTTTGAAAATTTCCTATAAAAATAGGAAATTTTGAAAATTTCCTATAAAAATAGGAAATTTTGAAAATTTCCTATAAAAATAGGAAATTTTGAAAATTTCCTATAAAAATAGGAAATTTTGAAAATTTCCTATAAAAATAGGAAATTTTGAAAATTTCCTATAAAAATAGGATATTTTGAAAATTTCCTCTAAAAATAGGAAATTTTGAAAATTTCCTATAAAAATAGGAAATTTTGAAAATTTCCTATAAAAATAGGAAATTTTGAAAATTTCCTATAAAAATAGGAAATTTTGAAAATTTCCTATAAAAATAGGAAATTTTGAAAATTTCCTATAAAAATAGGAAATTTTGAAAATTTCCTATAAAAATAGGAAATTTTGAAAATTTCCTATAAAAATAGGAAATTTTGAAAATTTCCTATAAAAATAGGAAATTTTGAAAATTTCCTATAAAAATAGGAAATTTTGAAAATTTCCTATAAAAATAGGAAATTTTGAAAATTTCCTATAAAAATAGGAAATTTTGAAAATTTCCTATAAAAATAGGAAATTTTGAAAATTTCCTATAAAAATAGGAAATTTTGAAAATTTCCTATAAAAATAGGAAATTTTGAAAATTTCCTATAAAAATAGGAAATTTTGAAAATTTCCTATAAAAATAGGAAATTTTGAAAATTTCCTATAAAAATAGGAAATTTTGAAAATTTCCTATAAAAATAGGAAATTTTGAAAATTTCCTATAAAAATAGGAAATTTTGAAAATTTCCTATAAAAATAGGAAATTTTGAAAATTTCCTATAAAAATAGGAAATTTTGAAAATTTCCTATAAAAATAGGAAATTTTGAAAATTTCCTATAAAAATAGGAAATTTTGAAAATTTCCTATAAAAATAGGAAATTTTGAAAATTTCCTATAAAAATAGGAAATTTTGAAAATTTCCTATAAAAATAGGAAATTTTGAAAATTTCCTATAAAAATAGGAAATTTTGAAAATTTCCTATAAAAATAGGAAATTTTGAAAATTTCCTATAAAAATAGGAAATTTTGAAAATTTCCTATAAAAATAGGAAATTTTGAAAATTTCCTATAAAAATAGGAAATTTTGAAAATTTCCTATACAAAATGGAAATTTTGAAAATTTCCTATACAAAATGGAAATTTTGAAAATTTCCTATAAAAATTGGAAATTTTGAAAATTTCCTATAAAAATTGGAAATTTTGAAAATTTCCTATAAAAATTGAAAATTTGGAAAAATAAGAAATTTTGAAAATTTCATTTAAAAATATTAAATTTTGAAAATTTCCTTTAAAAATAGGAAGTTTTGAAAATTTCCTTTAAAAATAGGAAATTTTGGAAATTTCCTATAAAAATAAGACGTTGCAAAATAATTTGGTAACGCTGTGGTCATTAACAGATAGAATCATACTTGCAAATCGACGCTATTTTGGACTAAGCAAACAGCTAAGAAAGAAAGTGCTCTCCGTAAAATGTAAAATTACGCTGTATAAAACGTATATATTACTCGTGTACTGTGCTGAATCATTGGCACATGCACAGGCTGATGGAGCTATCCTTGTAGTGTTTGAGAGGTAAATTCTACGAAAAATCTTTGGACAAGTCATACGCTGGGATAAACATGTGGAACGCATTAAGCAATAGCGGCTGCGTTAGCTAGGACATCTTGTGCGAATGGATATGAAAATACTCCGGCAAGAAAAGTGTTCGATGCTGATCCTGAGGGAACTCATAGAATAGGGCGTCCAAAACTTCGAAGAAAATCTTTCAAAACTTGGTATACAAAATTGGAGAATATGCGCACAAGATAGAAGCGCATGGAATTCTAAAATATGCTCGGCCTTTGACCTAAACATGTTGTAACTATAGGTCATCTAAGTAAGTATAAATTGTGGACATCTGTGGAGAAATGCCTTTATATATTTTTAGATAGTTTACCGTTTTCTTAACATTGTTTTTTAATATAAAATATTCGCGTTTTATTATCATCATAATGTTATTTTAACGAATCCAGTTTAAAACAGAAATTAGGCGTGTGTTCTAATATTAAGAATTAGAATAACCAGTTTATTCGAATTTGTTTATTATCGCAAATTAGAAGTTGTTCGTTTTGGTATGATAAATAAATAAAAAGTATATAATAATTACGATAAGCAAAATGTTTCAGACTTTCAGCATGTATTTGTATTCTAAATAGGTCTTAATTATATGTTAGTTCCCGTACTCTAACGAAATTACCCAAAACAGTCCGAATTTGTATTGAAAATTTTGTACGGGAACACTTTTTAATAAGTTTATAACCAAAATTTCCCTTCTCGTATTAATATCAACTTTAAAATCATTTTAAATAAAAAATGTCTTAAAAAAATCTTTATTTATAAATCGAGTTTAAACACAGATTAGTTTCACAACATTAAATTGTATTAACAGCCACAGAACTACCACGACTATTGGCGTTGTTGCCAAGAGGACCGTTAGCAAAACTGTTTGTTGAAGCGAAATTTACCGACTGACCATTGGGTAAATTAAAGGTTAAAGCATGGGAAGCACCAGCAGAGTTCTGTACGCCAAAACGGTTGCCATTTAAGGCTTGAGTTACAGTGCCAGCAGCAGAAGCGCCAAATCCACCTTGGGCTCCCTGACTTTGAAAGGCCTGAGCTTGAGCATTAGCAGCTGAATTGCCAAAGCCAAGAGCATTATTATAGTTTTGTTGGGCTGCAGCATTAGAAGCGGCTTGTGATTGGCTAAATTGGCGTTTAACGCGTCTATGTTCTGCCAAGGATTTCAAGTCCGTTAAAATGTTTCTACGCGCTCTACGCAATTGAGGTCTCTGCTGTTTAGGTTTTATGTACAAGGAAGACTCAACAACAACTTCATCTACAGCGACACCATTAGCTGCTGGAAAGACATAAGTCCATTAAAAGGAAATATTTTTAAATTTCAATATATTTACGCAATTGTGCATTTTGTTGAGTTGGTTCCTGATTGCCAACATTTAAATCGGCCAAACTTAAATTGATTGCTATGAATAGCGTTAAAGCAATTAAGAATTTCATATTTACAATTAAACCAAAATATAAAAAAACAATCGATCTTCACTTAACGAACCTCAAAGGCACACTGAACTATTAAACTGAAAACAAAAGAAAACGAATAAAAATACAATGAGCATCCAAAAAAAAAGTATCTTATGGATACACTCTCACTTTTTCACATAATAGTCAACAAGTTAGACACCTACCAGCGTCACATTCAGACATACATAAGTAAGTACATAACACTCCTCATGTATCATACAGAAAAAGAATCTACCAGCTAACGAACCTGCCAGACAACTCATAAAATCAATCCATTAAAGTTTCTTGAACTTGAAAGTCCATAAAACTACAGTTTATTTTCCAATACACCCATACTCAAAGAATTATTATTTTTATCTGAGAACTATTGATTATTTTCTTTTTTCTCAATCCAAAATCGATTTACAGTCACTCATAATAGTATTCATATTGCAGAAAATAGTGAGGTGACTATATACGTCGATAGCCAGGCTGCCCTTAAGGCGCTACAAGGACATAGTATCACTTACAAACTTGTCAAAAATCTAGATTGACCCTATTAGATTATCATTAAGTTATAAGATTAGATTGTGATGGGTTCCGGGTCAAAGCGACATCGATGGCAACGAAGTTGCTGAAGAAAGTTGCCAGAGAAAGTTCAAGCCAAGACTTGAGTCAAAGAGTGGCGGATATAGCTCCCCCTTTTTGTCATTTCCACAAGGGCATGAGAACATCTAGGGATTTATGACCTAAACCGGACATTAACCAACCACCAAAATTCTACTAGCTCTGAATAGTTTAAGAAGATGTGTAGGCATTTTGACGGGTCACTGTGCTTTAAGTTCTAGTGGAAATAGGTGGGATGATAGCATTCCGGACATCAGCAGACTATGTCTAGAATCGGTAGAACACATTCTCTGTCACTGTCCAATGTTTTTAAATCTAGGCAGTAGATTCCATGATGAAATTAAGGATCTGAGCAGTACTACTGGACTCAGTTGGCTTAGATAGGCCATATCATTTCTCGCTTCTCTTCTTATTCTACTTTATATTTCTCTATCTTTCCATAGATTCTCAATCTTCCGCTTCTATCTATCTTTGAAGGATCCTCGGAGACCCTAGTGAGGACGCCATTTTGACACCACCTTTTAAACCTAAGCTAACCATATGATACATAGTTTTATAGCCCTCACTATTACTAAAAGTGACTAATCTTGGTTATACCCATTTTTTTGTTTTGTTTTATTCAGTGTACACAATTTTGTTCGGCCTATAATTGACCAACTCTCTTAAGTCAAATAAATACTCCGGAATTCAAGAACTGCTTTTTAATCTAAAGATAATTAAAGTTTTTTGCTAAAACCTAGCTCCCATATCAGACCCTCGAAATTTAAGCAAATTTAAGCTCATTAAAATAAAATACTAAGTCCGCGAAAATCAGTTTTGTTCAGAGATAACCGTTTTTGTGTTTGGAAGTTTGGTATTTACATAAGGTGGCACCGACGAGGATATTGAATCGTGTATTAACGAAGCAAAATCAGCACTCGGCATTCTCCGAGCTATTTGGAAATCTCGGCAAATACCAACAACAACCAAGTTACTCAAATGTCAAGTCCATTTTGAATTACAGCTGCGAATTTTGGAAACGCACAAATGCCATTGATAAGCGCCTGCAAACCTTTACAAACAAATAATTACGACAAATCCTTAATATATGGTGGCCGAACTGAATATATACTTAAAGCGACAAATCAAATCCCTGCTTTTATAGTGTCAACGGAAATGGCGATGGATAGACCACACATTTCGAAGACCAAATAGCAACATTGATCGACAAGCGCTTCGTTGGAATTCATAGAAAAGAGGCCGCACAAAATAGAATGAGTGATCCTACAACAATGAGATTTTGCATACTTCTTCACTTTTATATAGATAAGATTAATTCCAAAAAATTTCGATATCCGTCGACTCCTTGGGGACCTGCCTTGGACCCCCATTTTTTCATCAATTTTTCTTCTCAATGTACAAGTCTTAATCTTAAACAGAATTTGTGTTGAATTTCATCATGAAATTAATTCAAAAAAGAGGTCCACTAATTTTGGTTGAAATTCGTCGACTCCTTGGGGTATCTGTCTTGGACCCCCATTTTTCAACTATTTTTCTTTTCAAAGTACAAGTTGCAATTCTCAAATGAAATCGACACACGTCTACCAATAAATTTAAAAAAGAGCTCTACTAGTTTTGAGTGAAATTAGTCGACTCCTTGGCGTACCCGTCTTGGACCCTCATTTTTCACCTATTCTTATTCATAATGTACAATCCGTAATTTTAATAAAAATCCGTCACACGTTTATTAGTTGATCTAAAAAAAGGTCTCCTAATTTTAGTTGAAATCAGTTGACTACTTGGGTACCTGTCATGGACCCTCAATTTTTACCATTTATGTAAAAGCGGCAAATAACAGAATTTGAAAATATTCGGCACACGTATATTAAATGATTTAATTAAGAGTTATAATAATATTGGTTGAGATCGTGACCCTTTTTTTCACTTATATATTCTTAATGTATAGGCCGGAATTTTCAATAAAATTTGATGAAATTTGGCACAAGTCTATAAGTTGCCCAAAAAAGAGCTCTACTAATTTTGGTTGAAATCAGTAGACACCTAGGGGTACCTGCCTGCAACACTTTTTGCTTAAATTGTGCGTAACAATTTACGTCACTTTTTTCAGAAAATTTTAAAGTTTTTTCTACGATCGGTAATTTTTTTTCGCTCAGTCTAAAGAATAGACTTTCGCCTTTCACGTTATGGTGGGAGCACCGATCAAAACCGAGCCAACTTAGTTTTTGTCCAAAGTAAACGAAAACACTGAATTTTGTAGAGCTTTTTTGATTTCCTGATATTTCCTAAACTATATACGAGATTAAGTTATTTTCTTCAGCAGACTAAAACCAAGGTTCTGTATCTTAATTAAATCGACATCAAGATTAAAGCTTTGAAACTATATTCGATGCATAAGCTACTGAGTTTGATGAAAAATTTCTCTTTTCATTTTAGAACATTAAGCACATTTCAATACCTTTTTATATTACATAATCTTCTGCACCAGTCATATGGGTATCTTATGTGAACTCATGCGATTTGATCCCCTAAGGCATTTTCTTGTGGCCGTAAAGGTAATGTGAACAGGCCACCAAAATTTTACCCTGTTGGAGTTTTTCTTGCGCAATTTTCTTAAGTCGTGAATAAGCCACAAACTGCTATCCTGCCTGAGTCATATATCAAGCTAATATCAAACATGATTTTTAAACGAACATAAATTTACAACTATTGTAGAATGTTATTTGATGTACGTCTACTATTAGACCTCACTATATATGATCGAGTTTTTTCTTTTGATTCCGGCATATAAATTACATTAAATTGAGTGTGAGCAAACTTGTTCTCCTATCGTTGACTTTTTTAATTTCGATTGCATCAATATTTTAGAAAAACTCGTTTGGTACAAACCTACAAATGAGGAATAAGACAGATCCATATGTAAACTTCCTATGTTAGGTTTTTTAATTATTGTATAAACATATGATTTTGTGGATTTTATGCGGTCTTTCTTAATTTTTTTATTTTATTTATTTATACAACTATTGCAACACTTAAATACTTGCAGATTTTGCTAAATTTTTATACCCTTCACCACCATAGGTGGATGTTTGTAACGCATAGAAATATTTGTCTTAGACCCACCTTTTAGTATACCAATAGACTTAGAATCACTTTCTGAGTCGATGTCCGTCCGTCCGTCCGTCTGGCTGGCTGGACGGCTGGCTGGACCCCATGTAAACCTTGTAATCAAACTACAGGTCGCAATTCTAAAGATAATTTGATGAAATTTGGCACAGATAATTTTTTTGATAATGGGACCATGGCTATTGAAATTGGTCAAAATCGGTCCATTATTTATGGTACCTCCCATAGGTCCCACTTCCCGAAATTGCTATATTGGCCACAAATATCAATATTTTTTCATGAAATTTAAAACAGATACTGCTTATATAAACTTAAATCACTGTACCAAATTTCGTTGAAATCGGTCCACATTTGACCATAGGTCCCATACAAACTCCACTTCAAAAACGCACTAAATGAGACAAAAAATCACTAAAACTCTCGTAAATCTAAAGATAATGAAAATTTTGAGTTTATTTTTTGCATACATAATTTTTGAACCAAATTTCGAGATAATCGGTCCACATTTGACACTAGCTCTCATATAAGTCCAAATGACGGAAACAGGTTGAATATATACGTTTTGAGAAAATGTTTGTATAATGGAAAAATTTAGCAAATATTTGTCTTTATACAGGAAAAATAACACCTTTGACCTTAGTGGTGAAGGGTATCGTATGGTCGGCTTGATCGACTATAGCGCTTTCTTACTTGTTTACTACTAAATACTGACGATTCCATTTTTAAAAATAGGGACTTTTCTTGGATTGTGAACTTTTAGATGATATTCTTCAAGTCTCCTAGATATTGTCTCAGCGCTTATTGGCACTTCTGCAGCTGACATAAACGGATTATTTTTTTATTTGTCCTACTATGCGATTCGTTTAATAGTCTTTCGCCCGTGTTTCGCCTTTAAATTGAAAATTAATTGCATTTTGAATTATTAAATGTTCTCAAATTATTTTGACAATTTTATTTGCATTTATGATGAAGAAGGTCTAGAAACTTATTGATTAGATACACAAAATTTCCCTTCTCGTATTAAAATCAACTTTAAAATTACTTTAAACTTATTTCTTATATAAAAAGTTCTTTATTTATAAATCGAGTTTAAACACAGATTAGTTTCACAAATTTTAATTATATTAACAGCCACAGAACTACCACGACTATTGGCGTTGTTGTTCTTTCAACAATTATAGAAATTACAACCTTTTTGAATTTCATGTGATTTCAAAATCACGTGAAACTGATTTTCAAAACATACCTGATTATTATGAAAAGAGTACACTTGTAGCAACGGAAATGTAAAATTATGAAGAAAATTTACAAGCATTGCAAGAGAATTGAAGAATGCAATTAAATACTTTTAATGGGACAGTAGCTGAAGGTCCACCCATTAGTAGCTCCATAACTTGATTTCAACTGTCGAACATGGCTTAATCGACTCTTTATGTAGATTCTGATTTGATCGGTATAACTTTAATGGTTTCTGAGATGAATAATAAAAAATCAAAACTTTTTAATGAAAGGGGAAAAAATATAACAAAACATAAATTTAGATTTATTTACTTATTTTTATTATTTTCTGTATCTTGTTTTTCTTTAAGGACATTTTTAATATTTAAAGTGATATATTTATTATTTATAACGTTTTTCTAATAAATCATTTACTTACAATAATTAATAATATTTTCTTTTTTGCTTTATATGAAGAATATAATTATTTTACAAGTCTTGTTTAAAGCATAACTAAACTAATAGGAAAAATGCCAAGAAAAATAATAAGAAAAAAAAAAACTAAATCGAAACATAACAAAAGTGCAAATGGAATTACTAAATCAAATGAGGCAGACAATGAATAAAGTATAGAATAATATAAAAATAGTTTTTTAAAGTTAAATACACATTTGAAGTAAGTTTGTCGTAATTTACTACATGTATGCAATAATTAACAAAACATTACAAATATGCATAAATTATTTAAAATAACACTTAAGGTGTCGAGATCGCTTAGATTAAAAAAATATATATCTATTTTAAACTGCCACTTAAACTGTACTTAAAGGCAAAAAAAACTTAACAGATAAATAATTACATATAAAGCAGAAATCAAAGCTGTATTCAGCACATACGACACGCATAAAAGTATAGCAAAAATATTAGCTAAAGGCCATTATTTAATTTTAAAGCCTTTTTTTTTTGTTTTTTTATTTATATATACAAATTAAATTAAACAATAATAAAAAATAAAGTCATGGTTTTCGTAGAATTAGAAATATATATGTAATCATATTATATGTATTTGTTGTCTTAAAAAAAACAGCTTATTAAAAAAATAATTAACATTATTTGAAGAAGATTCAATTATTATCATTTGTTTGTTGGTTTTTATCATCATCATCATTACTTCTATATAGGTTTAAATTATATAATCGATTTTAAATTGTGTATGTATGTATTTAGTATTCCAATGATAACATATAACTAGCATTTAAACATTCAAAACAATCTGAACTTCATTTGATTTATTCTATGCCATGAGCAAAAATCATAACAAGACCGGGCTCGACCATGACATCCTCTGACATGTGAGCATTATCACAACTTAGAACTAAGACAGCTTGTTTGCCTAGAAAGAAAATTAAATAATATGAAAGTTAATTGTAAGATACATAAATATATGATAAAACGCTTGATGTTCAAAGGATAAATAAGAAGAATTGTTGTGATTTCAACGACTCTAAAAGAAGATGAGGCTCCAGAAGGTTTACCGAACCCCGCTTCAATGATTCAATTTCCCTCTAACATGCACGACGTAGAGTTGAAGTTAGCTTTGAAACTCCTAGCTTTAAAACTCCTAGGATTGTTCAGCTGATCCGTGATATCTGATTTTCTACCGGAAAAATTGTGAACTCGTTGGGTGGGATATCATCCAACGAGTTCAAGATTAATTCAAAACAAGTAAGAAAGCGCTATAGTCGGTCAAGCCCGACCATACGATACCCTTTACCACTAATGTCAAAGGTGTTATTTTTCCTGTATAAAGGCAAATATTTGCTAAATTTTGCCATCATACAAACATTTTCTCAAAACTTGTATATATAAGCTGTTTCCGTCATTTGGACTTATATGAGAGCTACGGTCAAATGTGGACCGATTATCTCGAAATTTGATTACAGTTGTTACAAAAATTATATATGCAAAAAATAAACTCAAAATTTTCATTATCTTTAGATTTAAGAGCGTTTTAGTGATTTTTTGTCTCATTTAGTGCGTTTTTAAAGAAAAGTTTGTATGGGAGCTATGGTCAAATGTGTACCGATTTTAACTAAATTTGGTACAGTGATTTTAGTTTACATAAGCAGTATTTGTTTTAAATTTCATGAAGAAATATTGATATTTGTGGCCAATATATCAATTCCGGGTAGTGGGACCTATGGGAGGTACCATAAATAATGGTCCGATTTTTTTTCAATAGCCATGGTCCCATTATCAAAAAAATTATCTGTGCCAAATTTCATCAAATTATCTTTAGAATTGTGACCTGTAGTTTGATTACAAGGTTTACATGGGGGTCCAGCCAGCCAGCCGTCCAGCCACGGACGGACGGACATCGCTAAATCGACTCAGAAAGTGATCCTATTGGTATACTAAAAGGTGGGTCTAAGAAAAATATTTCTATGCGTTACATACATCAGCACAAACTTATAATACCCTTTATAAATATCACAAGGTACCGTTCTTTTTCCTACTCTTATGTTTCTATGTCTAACTTTCAATCCTATCTACCCTTTTGCAGATGATGGGCACATTTCTCATTCGTACTCGTTCAATTATATGTTTGTTCCTGTACATACACGAAACAACGCAAACTTACTCAAACTGTTCTCGTACGAAATTTGCAACACAAATTTTTTATAGTCTCTGAATGACATGTTAAGATTAGACCTAATTCTAATTTCTGAATGGGGTCGTATGAACAGGATTGAACTTAATGCTAGTAAAATCTTATGTTGCAGGTTACTCATCCGCCTAGCATACCAGAGGTCCCAAGTTCGATCCCCGGCCAGACCCACTTGCAAAAAAAAATTTTCAAAAAAGCGGTTGACCTCATAACTCAGCTAGCCACTGGCTATGCAAAACTTCTCTAACTACCCAGTAAAGAAAAAATTGAGGATGATTTAAAAATAAATGTTTTTTCAAAGGTCAAACGTTTGATACTGATTTGAGAATAATAGCGTTCTCAACAAAAAGGGGACTTTATTCTCAAATTGAGAAATGCCTTCATTCTCAAATTATTATCAAACCTCATTTCAAAGGTTTTTCAAATGTGGATATCATGTACATGTGGAATGTAAATAAAAATGCGTTGTTTTTTTAAATCAGTGCATTATATTTAAATCCTTTTACTTAAAATAATTTTTATTAAAATTATTTTTTAATGTCAGGTAAAAAAAAACTTTTAAAAACAAAGAAAATTTACCTTTGCATATTAATATTATTGAATTTTTTACCCTACTCCCCAATAGGTGGGTGGATGGATGGTTGTCCATGTAAACATTAATCAAAATAATTTGATAGAATTTGGTATAGACATTTACTTCAGCTTCGGCCCATAATTTCAGGTGACTTTTTTAAGTAAGGTTCTGTCGTCAAATATGGATCAATTTTACAAAGTCCGAAAAAAATAACGAGTTTCTTTGAAATGCAATGCCATTACATTAAAGTATCTTAAACATTCAATATTTTTAACATAAATCAATTTTCTTAATATTTGAAAAAAATTTAAAATAAGGTTTGATATCAAATTTTTATGCCATTACATTAAAGTATCTTAAACATTCAATATTTTTAACATAAATCAATTTTCTTAATATTTGAAAAAAATTTAAAATAAGGTTTGATATCAAATTTTTATAACACCATTTTTCAAATCATTCTCAAATCATCTTAGGGTTTGATAATGATTTGAGAATAACCTTTATTATTAATTTGAGAAACTATCATTTTTCAAACGTTTATTTACCCTCATTTGCAAATTAATGTGAATTTCAAACATCTGTTCAGGTTTAGAAAGAATTTTGAAAAAAAAAAAACGTTTGATATCAAATGTAAAAGTCATCATATTTCAAACGTTTGACTCATTCGCCGCAGTGGTTCAGAATCGTTTTTCATTGGCCAAAACTTTGCAACTTTTTAAATAATAAAGATTTGTAGTACATAGTTATTTTTTTAGTCAAGAGATAACATATTAGGCTTTTATCGAGCTTAGGCTTTAAGATATGTTCTGTGGTTGCAAATAAATTTAAGCTTAAAGTCAAATTTTCGATCCGTAATTTCCTTTCAAATGTGCTAACTCATTTTTACCCACTTAATCTTAACCGATTTGGCTCAAATTTATGCCACAAGCCAATCTTGGATGACAATATAATGTTTCGTTATCCTTAGGTTGGCCCCTATTTTCATTGAGGTGTTTTCCGTATTTTCGTTAGGATGGCCCAAATGGAACAATAATTGAAAATTTTAATTTTTAATGTCGAATATCTCTAAAACCACAAGAGATAGGATCTGCATGTCGCGACGTTTTTTGTAGATCTTGACCTACACATTTGTTATATAATATGATTAAATCGGTTAGGAAATGACAATTATATATCGTTTTAAGTGATTTATGAGTCTACAGTGCCCTACTTTGGGGGCCGATTGTGCCGCCCCAATCAAATCTAGGCTTTCGAGGTTCAAAACTTTAGCTCCCCAAACTTCTGCCATATGCGCATAAAATTATTTTAAAATCCGCCCAACGGTTAAGAAGTTGTGTATTTTTTCCATTATATTTTTACACTATCCCACTGTGCTACGTTTTGCTATATGAAATTTGCATTTATTGCAATTTACTAGCAATTCTGATAAAATTTTGTTTGTAAAAATTATGTATATAGGCTAAAAGAAAACACTATCGCCTTTCTTTGGATGGTTTCCTTTTTTGTCCTTTAAAAGTTATACACTATTAAACTTCAAATTTGACGAATATATGGTGGTCTCAAATTTATTACTTTACACCCTAATTACAAATTTTACAGGGTGCGCGAATAACATTTGTTGAGAACAACAATCCACCCAACATAACAAAAAAGAACCGCAACCCATTATTAATAATACTTTTCAAGCAATCGTAACTCATATAAGATGAAATATAACAATTTTTTATATTTCTAAATTAACTAAAATTCTTTGCTTTGCCACGCCTACCACTGCCAATATTTTGAAAGCATTTTTCGTATACCTTAGTGTTGATCTGTTTCCTCTCTGATGGCAAAAAAAATTAAGAATATATATCAAGAAAATATATAGGTTTTGGCCAATGAAAATTGATTCTAAGCCACCGTGCGGCGTTAAAACATAGCTTCCTTCCAACGAGTCTAAAAATAGAATCGGGTGCAGCTCATTGTCTGAGAGAAGTACCCCTTGTTCTAATTGGAATTTCGTGTGAATTATGACATGATGACTAGGTAAACTATGCTCCTTCCCATACCCAATTTTACTACTTCACAATTTGATTTCTCTCAAACCCTGGGAAAATGGACAAACAATATGCATTCGTGTTCTTTAACTGTGATCACCATTTTAAAACCCCGAATGAGGAATCATCATACATACCATTTATCCTTGCTGCCTCCAGTCACGGAAACATTCGAGGCATTACTTCTTTAAACCTGACCAGCCATACACAGACGACTGCCATAATGTGAAAGACACATGTAAATTTCAATATCATACACAATTTCTTTACTGAACTTAAGCTAGATATAACCAACTGAATTCTCAGTAACTTTATTTACCACCTGGACAAAAGAAGTAAGACCATGAACAACGCTATAATCCTAGAAGTTACACTCAACAGCCGTTACTTCACAGCGCATAAATTCAGATATAGAAACATAAATTGAATGTGAAAGACTCATGCGATAAGGTGCATAATTTTTTGATGTCATACGAAATTTCTTCTCTAAACGTAACCTGAAGATACAACCAACTAAATACTCAGCGACTTTTTTACCACCTGGACAAAAGATGTAAGACTGCAGCTTGGCATCAAGGTCGACGGTATACAAATTTCGACTGTAAAACACCCGAAAATCCTATATGTCACACACGACAGCCTCTGCTTCGTCTGCAAATGCTAAAAAAAATTTTGCTGCTCCAGTGTTTTCAGCGTAGTTAAGTGGAAAAATATTCAGTTGCTGTCAAAATGCAGCCTTAAGAATAATCACAAGCTTCCTGCAAATTACCTCACAATGTATAATAAATGAAAAAATAACAGTTTCCTATTTTTAAATTTTCACATTCAAAATTCTTTGTATTCTTTGCTATCTTTATTAGTTTAAGTAAAAACCGTTACCTACCGAATTAATCCCTTAAATGAACGTATTCCAAAAAGTAGAGACTGAGACTGCAGAAATTAAAGACTTTTGGCTTTTAATTTTTAGTCTGAATAATGATGATTACAATTTCGAAGAAGTTATTAGTTTTACGGTTTGCTTAGTTGCTAACACATCACTTTTTCATAAAATACACTAACACACAAAATTTAAATATTAAAATATATTTACCTGGTACTCTTCGACACACATAATTATCATATATACGACGATTGTTTTGTCTAGTTTCCAGTGAACTTAAACCCCGTGGCCAACGTCTTTCATGGCAATTTTCCATTAGATTATCTAAAATATGAGGAGGGCAACCCGATTCTGATAAAGCCCGTTTAATCATCATCTATAATAAGAAAAGACAATTTCATTAATTACACAAATTTATATCATATAAAAAAATGCACAAAAACTTCCCACCTGTAAAGCATCATCGGGTGTAGAGATCATACCGCCCCAACGTGTTACTCGTGCTCGGGCCAATGTACTACTCCAGCGTATTACTTCATCACGTTCCATTTGATCGGCTATAGCACGCATTGCTGGATTCGAAACTCTCATAGCACGCATAAAGTCTTTAAACAACTGTAGTTCACGTTTAAGTTCATTAATAGTTAAATTTTGATCGGCTATTTCTGTTTTAAATTCAATCATCTTTTGTTGTTGTGTCAAAATCATTGTACGCAATTCACGTACGCAATTGTGATCCTTTAGCTCATCTTTAGGTATAACAAAACCGCAACCTTTTTCGCAGGGTAGAGGTTTTTTAGGATTATGTTCGCACTCTTCGAGATGACTGTTAAGAGCGTCCAGTTTAAGAACTAAAGTGCAGCCGTAGGCAGCATTATCACAGGTTATAGAGAGTCTTTAAATAAATTAAATAGGAAAAAATATAAATTATTGTGAAAGATGATTTTTATATCTTTTTCATAGTGAATTGAGATAGCTAAGAAAGTCTGAATTATTAGACAATGATAGTGAATGTATTCCTCGGACGCATCCTTGTCTGAACATTATCTATATATGTCCGGTTTCCCTCTTTCCCACCTACTAATGCTAAAGAAACAATGATCACTTAACCTGTCTATGAATCTCCTTAGATTGGTCTTTCTCAGGCCTAGCGAAGTTTTAGTCTTTTATATAATGTACATGCCTCCATTTTACAATCCATATATAGACGCGCTGTATATCTGAAACTATTAAACATACAGGCTTAGGAATGAATCCTGTCTTGCTAATTCATAGGCAATTATTAAGGTTGATGTCGGTATGGACAGGAACGTAGCAGAGTCGTACTCTGTACTTGACCGATAGGTTCATTAGGGCTTATTGACATTTTCTAACTAGCTCTTAGTTTTTTCCCTTATACAGCCTTAAGTTTAAAGTCGACTTTTTCAATGTCGCTAAAAAGTCTATAAGACCTTAAAAAATCTTGTTTAAGCCATTTTTGATCCACCCATCAATTGATTTATTAGGAATTACGACTTCAGGTTCTGATAAGTGATACATACCCTCGTAGACCTAATAAAGGGTACTCGAATTTGAGGTTATAAAGTAAATTGGCTTCAAAATACACATTTCGTCTATTAATAACAATGTTAAGTAGAAATGTCAGAATTAACAATGGCTTTTTTTCACAAATTGTTAACGACATTTATGCCATTTTCTGCAGACGTTCTAATGTCATATAAGAGGCACGATAATAATTATCCGTTTTATTTAAAATTAATAGGGATCATCATTGTACCAAATAAAAGCATTGAGTAATATTTCAAAATGAGCAGTGGCAACATATTGCCAACGCTTTAAAAACTGCTGCAAAATCGGCACCAGGGTTCCAAACCCCTCGCCCTAAAAACTCGTGGTATGATGAGGAATGCCGTAATGCCACAGACGAAAAAATGCAGCCTATATGGCAACTCTACAGAATGTAGTTACGCGAGGAACTTTGGAAAGATACCGCGAAAAAAAGAGGGAAGAAAAACGCATATTCAGAAGGAAAAAGAAAGAAATAGAGAATTGCGTTTTTGATGAAATTGAGATGTATAAGAGCCGAAATGAGATGAGAAAATTTTACCAAAAAATCAAACACCAAACTGAAGGTTTTAGCAATTGTGTTCTCTCATGTAAGGACAATCAAGGAAACCTGGTGACGGATACTGAGAGCGTCTTGAAATTATGGAATGAGCACTTCTGCAAATTGCTGGTATCAAGTGAAAGTGACCATGACATGCCTGAACAAATCAGTGATGACGGCATTATATGCCCATCACCCAACATAAGTGAGATAAGAGCTGCAATATCAAATCCTGGAAAAGACCCAAGAAAAGCAAATAGACACTTACCACCTCTTCGTTGACTACAAAGCTGCCTTTGACAGCCCAATACGAACAAAGCTGTATAAAGCAATGTCAGAATTTGGCATTCCTACGAAGTTAATAAGGTTGTGCAGGATGACATTAACTGACACAACATCGTCAGTTAAAATAGGTAAAAGCCTTTCAGAACCCTTTTTAACTAAGCGAGGTTTTAGGCAAGGCGACAGTTTATCATGTGATCTCTTTAACATTTTGTTAGAGAAAATCTTGCGTGGTGCTGCAGTTAATACAACTGGCACAATTTTTAGCAGAAAGCACATGTTACTCGCTTTTGCCGATGACATTGATATTATGGGGCGCACATTGCGTGAGGTGACTGCCGCATTTTCCAGTATTGAGAAGGAATCAATGAAAATGGGTCTAGTAGTCAATGAATCCAAAACAAAACTAATGGTCTCTACTAGCAAGCAATCCACTAGAATTGGACAACACGTAACCGTGGACAACTATAGCTTCGAGGTTGTTAAAGAATTTGTCTACCTTGGTACCGCAGTAAATATAAATGAAGCATAGCCGCGAATAACGTTTTAAAAGCCGATTTTTACAAAACCTGTTTTTTTGCAGATTACAGTTAACTTGACTCATTGCTCAATCACCAAATCAGCCAAAATTATGCACCTTATCGCTATCAAAATACAATTAGAAAAACAAATTATCTATATATTGCCTGCTACTTTAAAAACGTTTTTTACGAATTGCGAACAATTTTAATTTTGTCGCTTACAACGTTATTCGCGGCTATGCTTCAAATAATGACATAAGTATCGAAATTAAAAGAAGAATCATACTTGCCAACAGATGCTATTTCGGCCTAAGCAGGCAGCTTAGGAATAAAATCCTCTCAACAAGAACTAAAATTACGCTCTACAAAACGCTTATACTACCAGTGTTATTATATGGTGCTGAATCATGGGCACTTACACAAGCCGATGAAGCTGTTCTTGGAGTCTTTGAGAGGAAAATCCTACGAAAAATCTATGGTCCAATCAGCATTAACAATGAATTTCGGCATCGATTTAATCATGAGCTGTATGAGTTATTTGCTGACATTGACATAGTAAAACGCATTAAACAGCAGCGTTTGCGTTGGCTGGGACATGTGGTGCGAATGGATGAAAGTACTCCAGCAAGAAAAGTGTTTGAACATGATCCCGAGGGAACTCGAAGACGAGGACGACCGAAACTTCGATGGAAAGACCAAGTAGAAGAAAATTTAACCAAGCTTGGCTTACGAAATTGGAGAACATGCGCACAAGATCGAAGCGCATGGAATTCTAAAATATGCTCGGCCTTTGACCTTAACAGGTTGTAATATAGGCCATTTAAGTAAGTAAGTAAGTAATATTTCAAAAAATATCATTAAAATTGTGACCGGTTCATTGCAAATAAAAACATCAGCACAAATCCAATATATCATTTCCACCAGTTAATACAGCATTCGCTGTGTTGACAATCCTTGGCCGAGTTATGCTTGGGTCGTTCCGGAGCATAAATCCTGGTGTCGTATCACAGTGCTATCTTCTGGCGTTAACATCGATGGTACTGTTACAACAACAACCACTTCCACTAATGGCGGTAAAGGCTATAAACATACATGATATTCAACACAAACTTTGTTCTATTTATATTTAAAGCTAGGATGCTCTTAAAGATACTATACCCCTAAGACTTGTAAACAGGTACATAATTACAGACTTTTGCAACTTTAGCCATAAGCACAAATATAAGAATCCCGTCATGCAATTTCAGTTTAACTTAACTAATCTAGTACAAGTTCCGGTTAGGCCAGTCTTTCAAAAGTTTTCATAGAATTCAAATGAGTCTTAAGTAAATGTAATCTATATTTAAGATATTTTACATGATGTTGTTTTACAACTTACCGTGATAGAAGATTTCGTAATATTCTTGGTACCGCGCGTAGGTTGGCTGTAGTCAATGCATTGCGATCAACCGGACACGTAGGTTGACGTGATAACCATTCATTGATGCAGGCACGGCAGAAAGCATGCTCACACATAGCAGCCTATATAATAATAAAAAAAAACAAACAATGTTTAGCAAGGACAAATATTTAAGTACTAAACATAATGACAACTACTGACCTGTAAGGGCTCCTCTAAGACCCCTGAACAAATAGGACATGTTAATTCTTCATCGACCTCGCCCTGGAAACGATGTAGGTCATAACCCATAGTTTCTACTTTTAGCTATTCGTTTTGTTGTTGTTATTAACCAGACAACTAGCGAGTAAGCGACTAAAGTAGTTTACAATATTCAAGTAATATTGTACTTAAATATCACCAACAACAACAATATTAATAAAACTACAGCAACAAGATGAGACAGTTGAACACTGAATGAAAATTGTACACACAACAAAAACAACAAGAATTATTACTGCGGTAGACGCTTGCGTGAGCGCCGCTTTTTAATTTTTGTCTACTTTTTTATTTTATGTTTGCCACAATTTTTATATTAGTTTGGTTGTATGCGTGTAATTTCCACTATCAAAATTAATCAAACCATTTTGTTGTTCAATTAATAAATTAAAATTTATAAAACACAATTTGTGTTGTTGTTTCTTGTTTAGGGTTTTGTAATTTTTTTGCACCAATTCGTATTTCTTGCAACTTTTTCAATACATTAACATGACTGTGGGCAGAAATTTTGTTGTGGTAGAAACTTTTCCCAAGGTTGCTGTTTAAAATAACTTTAAATTTGTTTAATTGGCAGTCTAAAGCTTTGTATGCAACTAATTTTCTTTTTTTTATTTAACAAAATCACTTTTTCGACAATTTTTTAATATTTTTCAATGATGAAAAAATTTTTTTACTTGTTTCTAAGAGCAACAAAAAAATACATAGCTGGAGTAATTAGTACTAACAGAGTTGTACTATTGTTTATAAGGTAGGGTTGTATTTTTTTGTATTAAATAAGACGTTTGTAGGATAAAACGGAAGTAAAGGAACGGAAGTGTGTGATTTAAATTCTGAATTAAGCTGCCTTTAGATTATCTGTTATTTACTTCTGACTTTCAAGCTTTAATACTCTTATGTAATTGTGCATGTACTTATCTATATGAAATATTTATTTTACAGAAGTTTTATTTCTGACATAGCGTCAGCTTATTTTTTTCGTAATAACAATAGCTACATATGCCTTTTTATCATAATTAGTTTATAAATTATTAAAATTGACATATGTCATGAAAAATTAAAAATCTCAATTATAATCTTTGGACGGAAATTTCGAAAAAAATTTCAGCGGAACGGATCGAGGCAGGAGACGTACCTCCCCAATAAAAATAACTTTTTTTGAGTATCTTTGTATCTATAGTATTTATGTATAAATATACGTATAGATAACTGAAGTTTTTTAATAAAACTCATTTTCCACATTTCATTCTGTCTTCTATATCAGACCAGCATCCGAAAATGACATACATATATATATATATATACTAAAATCTCTAAAAATTGTTCATGTTATTAAAACATGATGCTCTAAGATGTCTCCAAAAATTAAAAAAAAAAACTTATTAATATGATGAAAATTAATCTAGTAGTGAAGGGTATTAAATAGTCAGGCTTGACCGAATTCATTTTAAATTCGTTTAAAACAGCAAAGTGGCATAAATTTACCGAGTCTGTAAATTACCCTCGCCCAATTTAAATAACTGCTTTTAAAAATTATTAACAATTAAAAAAAAAACAAAACAAATTTTATGACATTTGAAAACAATAAAGATTGTCATTTTTCTTATCTTTTATTAGAAGTGACAATTATAAGGTCTGTTCGTTTTACCATCAACCAATAATTTATTTACATTTCCTATCAAAATTTCTAATATTAGACAAATAGTATAAACAAGCAGAGAAGCGAACCCACCTATTGTTGTCTGGTTTTAATTTATTTGTTTATAAATACTTGTGTGATTGTATAATATTTTTTAGATCTTTTTAGCATTATTTTTACTCGTAGTGTTTAGTTTACGCATCAATCGGCCAAAGTCGAAACAAGAATCAGACCATATTGATTGTTTAATTTTTGTGAGAACTAATTTATTAATTAACTTGACCGCAGACTTTTAGTGTAATGCGAGCGCCCGTCTTAGTCATAATAATGAATTCATTGATCACGAGCGCGTTGGTAGTCGCAATAGTTCTCTGTTTTGGCCGCCCGAGTAATCAATACAGCGTATCTTCTACGGTAAATATAGATATACCGCTGCAGGGTTCAATTCAGGGTGATTATGATACAACATTATGGTCTCAGCAAAAATACATGCGTTTTCGGGGGATACCATATGCTGAATCTCCGAGGGGTATATTACGTTTTAAGGTATGTTTTAGAATATGATATAAACCACGGATGGGAAACATTATACAATAATTTTTGTACATTTAAAACATATGAAACAATTACAATACTTTGTTTCTATAGGAACGATGTGAACATAGATATTTTTATCAATTGTGTTCTGTTAAAGTTTTTTTATTGAATGTCTTCCTTTTGGAACAGAAAAAAAAAAATAAAGCCATTTTCCATCCCTGAAAATATTATTTGTTTTATATCGTCGCAAGAATTAAAGAACGCTATAACTGACAAAAAAATTCGAAAATACGCTTTTTTGTATAACTTTTATCAGTTTTTTGTCTCTGGTGAACATTTTATGTTTTGTCATTTACAGCGTTCTTTATTTCTTGCGTTGGTATGTGTAAAATGTTAATAGGTAGATATGGTGTATAGCTTTGGTGTAGACCGATGCAAAACAAATTTGATACAGTTGCTGTTGTTACAGCTCTAACATTTATAATTTTATAAATTTTGTGTTTATGGGAAATCTTTTTGGAGATCTAGATCAAAAAATTGTTCTAATTTAACTCGATGAGTTTACAAATACTTATTACTAAGTCCTCTAGGGAACTTAATCCCTATAGGGCGCGTTTCCAGGGTGTCGGATAGGCGAATGCCGCCCATTTATGGGTGGGAAACCAGCCGCATATATACATATGTAGGTGGAGTAAATCCTTTTTCCCTGAGTGGGTGGTAAGGGAAAAATCAAATATCCCCTAGCAGACCAAACAAGTGGTACCGGTGTCATTGCAAACTGTGTCAAGGGCTTTTCGGTCAGCAGTTTGGGGGTAAACATCAGGCTGTGTTTCAACGGCGCACTGGTGTTATACCTTAACGCCTCCATTAGTATTAAGTTATTGATGCGTCTATAGGGGTCATCACGCGGGCGACTTATTTCCCTCGTACTCGTGGGTATAAGTCATGAATAATTCAAATAAAGTCAAGCCAAAGCGGGATCTCCTCTGAGGTTTCTGGTTTCTGTAGGAAAGGTGAATCTGATCGACCTGATTTTGGTAGCCTCTCAGTCAGATCAGCCCATTTCCTCGAACACCATCGACGCCACTCAGATCTCAGCTGATATCTCGCTTAACTTTGTCTAGGAGAATGCTATCGCTGCGATCTATTGAGAGATGTTAGGCATACGTCATTCCATGAATAGTTTGCTGCTTGCAACTCCGCATCAATTAACCTTCTCCACGTTATAGCAGGTGCACTAATACAACGGCCGCTTCCCTGTTGTTTCTTTTGATTTGGCCTTTGAAGTGTGTGGCCTATCCGCCGCCATTTCCGTTGACATACCTCTATAGAACCAGGGATTTGGTTTCTCGCGTTAAATAGATCTTCATTTCTTATGCGGATTTGTTGATTCCTTCGATTTGGCCTCTGAAGTGTGTGGCCTATCCGCCGCCATTTCCGTTGACATGCCTCTATAGAACCAGGGATTTGGTTTCTCGCGTTTAGTTAATCTTCATTTCTTATGCGATTCGGCCACCATATTTTAAGGATTTGACGCAAGCATTTGTTTGCAAAGGTTTGTAGGCGCTTATCGATGACATTTGTGCATTTACAAGTTTCGCGACGTAATACAAGATGAAATTGACATCCGAGTTGTATATTCGTAACTTAGTTGTTGTTGATATTTGCCGAGATTTCCAAAAAGCTCCTAAAATGCCAATTGAATATTTTGCTTTATGAATGCGCTATTCAATATACTCGTCGGTGTCACCTTTTGTAGATACCAAGCTACCAAGATAATTAAAGGTACACATGGGTAGGTGACGGCTTTTACCTACCCATAATCCTTTTTTATTTTTTATATTTAACAAAAAAATTTCTGGAGATTTATAAATAGTACAAAGAAAGTTTGTGTTCTAGATCTAGAAAAATCGGGAACTAATAAGCTAGTAAATTTGATTTGAAACTGAAAACTGTTTGATTTGATTGTACATATATGATGAGACCTAGTCAAGCGGCGATCTAGGTGAATACCAAGATACTTAACTTTTGTGTCTACAGGATTATTTACATTGTTAACTTTAATTGATTTTCATTGAAAGGGATCTACGTTCCGGCTCCGAACGGTAAATGCATTAGTTAGAGAGGTTTTACATAGCCTAATACTTAATAACCAGTGGCTAGCTGAGTTATGAGGTGAACCGCCGCTTTTTTGAAAATTTATTTTTTTCAAGTGAGTCTGGCCGCGGATCGAACTAACTAACTAACCTGCTATACCACGGAGGTTCGCAGAATAGTATTAAAAGAATATTATAGTATTAAAAGCCTTCATAAAATTTCGATTTTATTGAAATCGTAATGGTCTACAATATGAAGTCTCGATATAATCCTGATTATTTTTTATAGCCCCCCATAAAACGTCTTCCATGGCGCCATGTTCTAGATGCAACAACATATGGTCGTCGATGTCCGGTTATCACCACAATTTCTCAACTAAGCGACTCGGAACTAAATGAGGACTTAGAGGATTGCTTAAATTTATGTGTTTACACCAAAAATGTAAGTAAAATATTATAGATAAAAATAAATAAAAATTTTAAAAATATTAAAATCTATAATCAATATCAGCTAACAGGCAATATGCCGGTAATGTTCTATATTTATGGCGGTGGTTTCTATAACGGTTCAAATATTGATCATCCTCCAAGACACCTTTTAGAGAAAGATATTGTTTTGGTGGTACCTAACTATCGCATAGGAGCTTTGGGTTGGCTGTCGACTCGTGACGAAAATATGCCTGGTAACGCACCTGTTGGAGACTTACTTTTGGCTCTACAGTGGGTTCAGGATTATATACATTTATTTGGTGGTAATCCAAGTGAAGTAACAATTTTTGGACAAAGTGCTGGAACCGTCATGTCCGGTGCTCTATTACTAAGTCCCCATACACCAAAGGAATATTTCAGGAAATCTATTGTACAATCTGGTTCTATATTTGCTCCATGGGCTATAAATAGTAAACCATTGGAACAAGTTGAGCGAATATGCTTGGCCTTAGAGTGCATTCGGTGTGGCAGCAATGAAGAACTTTATGAGTGCTTGAGAAATGTTAAAGTACCGAAACTTTTACAAGTGACGCAGGCGGTGGGTACTAAAAAATCATATATACAAAATACATTTTAAAATAAGTTTAATTTATGATTTTAGGAGTCATTTTCACCTACCGTCGGTGATTTTTATAAAATTTTACCATCTGATCCAAATACACTATGGAAGGACTTTAACAAATCCATACCTATAATGACTGGATTTACTAAACACGATGGTTCCTTTGTATTGGCTAGTAAGTACCTTCATGTTTTTTAACATTTTGTGATGGGCCTTTGTTAAAAATAATTTCAGCTATTTACGATTCAATGAAGACTCGTAATAAAAATCTATATAATGTTACGGTGAGAGACTTTGCAAATTCATTTATGATCACGACAAAGGATGGCACTGGACTTTCCAATAATCTTTTGACAAAACTTTTGTTTACAAAAGATCTTCTAGATAGCAGTGATCATAAAAAGGCCATACCAGCATATTTTGATGTAAGTTAAAAAAAACACTTATAGATTTTGAACCAATACAAATTATTTATTATTCCGTGTAACATTCATTAGACTGTCTTCCCGAAGAAGAGATTATTGGAATTGACCCATATTTGACAGGAACCATGCCCAAAAGTTACATAAATATCCCGAAAAACCCCAAACCAAGTTAGATTCAACTTTCCCGCAATTCCATCTGTTGATCTTTAAAGTAGATCAGATCGTCCTGCTCATTAATTTGTGGCTTTTAATTGTAGTTGGTATGACCAGTTATCTCCATAGTAATTCGATATAGGTCGGGTAACTTATCAGTCCATCTCCGTTTGTCCTCCTTTTCTTTTTTATTAGGACCAGCACTCAGGGGATGACCCCTACTTATGCAATGCATTGTGTTGGAACTTGGAAAATAGGTTATGGGAGGGGGATAGGTGGAATAGTGTTTGTGGACATTTGATTTGAACTTTCCTATATTGCAACTGACTAGGAAAACTTCTGCGGGAAGCAAATTTCACATACGAACTGTACGGCCAATGTCTACTGGCCAATCTACTACGAAGGGATGAACTCTAACAGAAATACGTGTATTGCGTAAGAAAGTTCGAGAATTGTTAACGAGTTCCCTGATTTCGTTAGAGCACATTCCAAAGTAGTAACAATAGGACAGTATGACGCAACCCACATTGCGATGGTGCTCCAGTGAATCAATAGAGTTGGATAAACTACTGTCACCGATGAGCACTTTCGCTCTCTCCTGTACTCGGTCGAGAAGCACCAAAATAGACTTTGAAGCATCGGCCCATACATGAGATTTGTATTCCATTTCGGATATAGGTGATGTAAATAGTACAGATGAAGTGAAGTATCTCTTACACCGTTTTAGAAAACCGAGACACTTAAATGCTTCTTTCTACACTTGAAAAATGGGATTTGTCCAACGGACATCACATTGAATTCTCATGCCCAGAACATCAAGAGCATCTGATCCTCATAGCGCCAACCTCTAAAATGGTTTATGATGTATGAATGAATATGAATGGCAAATGTTACTATTATCTGCAAAAGAGTAGATAGGATTAGAAGTTTGACGTAGAAGGTCATTTATAAAGATAAGAAATAATGTAGGAGAAAGAACAGAGTCTTGCGGTACCCCTTAATTAATATTGAACTCGTTTGATGAGATCCAATCTATAACGACTCGTATAGTGCGATCTCTGAGGAAGCTCGATATAAATCGAGAAAAGTTATTACTGACACCAAAAGCAATAAGTTTTAGAAGTGCTTCGTGCTCTATTGTGCTCTATCAAACACCTTGGAAATATCCAGAGTCACAACTTTACTTTTGCCAAAACGATGTATTGATTGACACCATATTTCCGATAGGAAGGTCTTCCGTAGAGCGTCCCCTACGAAATCCATACTGGCGATCGCTTAGTAGGTTGTTAGATTCTAGAAATTTAACAAGATGGTGATTCTCCATAACTTTGGAGAGTGCAGAACAAATTTCTATTAGACGGTAATTTTCAGGGTTGTTAGCCTCACCCTTTTTGGGGATTGACGTAACATTAGCAACCTTCCAACACCGAGGAAATTTACAAGGTGCTGAAGAGGTTAGCTAATGGACGCGCATGCGTCAAAAAGCACTGCTCCAAGACCGGCGCTGGGGTACCATCCGCCACTGGAGACTTATTTATGTTGAGATCCGCTAAAACCAGTTTTACAGCGCGGGCGCGAAAGTATATCTTTGGCATACTTACAGATACTCTTTCGAACTCGGGCAGAGGTTGAGTACTTTCCGGCAAGCGAGAATTACTTGCGAATAATTCAGCTAAAAGGTTAGCTTTATCAACCGGGTCTGTGAATGTTTGACCATCCTTTAAAATAGAAGAAATACTAATTGACCTATATTTACAATCTGTTAAGGCCAAGCATATTCTAGAACTCCATGCGCTTCGATCTTGTGCGTATGTTCTTCTATTTCGTAGGCCTAGCTTTAAAAGATTTTCATCTACTTGGTCTTTCCGTGAAAGTTTCGGATGTCCTCATCTAAATAACATTAGGGTTGACCGTTTTTATTCTAATTTTAGCTATTTCATAGTAATTGTTTTTTCAGGGTTACTAGCCCGATGTCCTAGCCCATATTTTTATCGTTCACATATTAGCTCACTACATTAAGGGGTGTTAACGTAGTTCCCCGGGTGTTATCAAGAGGAGTTCAGTGTCCACAGTTGAGATAAAAGACAACCAAGATAAGTCTGGTCTTGCCAAGTTAAGAACAATCAGAACCGTTACTTGGTATCCAACATCCCCTACATCACCCTTAACAGAAATTGTTTAACTAAAATGTAATTTTGGTAAAGCCATTAGGTAGAGGTAGTGAGGCGATTACTATTGAAAATGACCAAAATCGGTCTATAATTTTGGGTACTCCCCATAGGTCTAACTTTCCGTTATTGATATTATTTCAGTATATTTTAACGAATTTTATGAGAAATATTGCGTATACAAACAAAAGTTTTGTTGGAATCGGTCCATATTTGACCATAGTTTCCTGTCAAATACATTTAAGTGCAACCAAAATCACAAAAAGCCTCGTAAATATAATTATAATGACAATTTTATGTTTAGTTTTTGGAAACATAAGAAGCCATTTGCTTTTGATGTCTTAAGTATAATTTATATGATTAACCCTTTTAGCATTTTATGTTATAGACCAAATATTTGAACACATTTTTCCTTAGGTGTGTAGGATATTATATGGTCGGACTTGACCGACTATAGCGCTTTCTTATTTTTTTATTTCATTCTAAAGTTTACTTTATTTTTTTTAGCTCGCCAATATTATTTATATGAAATCACCTGTTCTCACTTTGGCGAGAAATGTTATCCAGAAACAACTGGCTCCAGTTTATTTGTACAGCTTTGATTATGAAGGGTCCAATACACGTTTTGGCTATGAATTCGGCAACGAACACTACCCGTTTGAAGGTGGTGTCCACCATTCAAATGATAATATTTATTTGTTTTCCACACATCAATTAAATGCCGATGATACAAAAATGGCTATGAAGATGGTCGATATATGGACATCATTTGCTATTGATGGAAAACCGAAAATTGCAGATGATATTGAAATTTTGCCTATGAAAAGTAAGTATGATTTTAAAACTCGCCAAATTTTTTTTGTTTTGTGATTCCTATAGGACAGTGGGCCAACAACGATGATTGATGGACGAAATTGTTTGTCTAAGTCGTCAGTCGTTCTATTTATTGCCGTTATTAACTCAACTCAGTTTGGTCGTCTCCGTTGAGTTCCGTAGTATCAAAAAATAATGTGGTTGAGTGAAAGTTGGGTCGACTAGCAGACTACCAAACTGAGTTAAGTTGAGAACGGCAATAAGGGCATATGTTTGCTTTGTTTAGACTTTACATATGTTTAGACTTTGCTGGAGATGTTTGAATTAGTTTTTGTATAATAATCACTAATTTTAAAATAAATATCACGAAGATAATTTTTAAAATTTTGTTTTCTACAAATTCCATTGTTTTTTTATTAACAAGTTTTGATTTTCTTCCATTTATAGCTGACAGTGGCCCATATTTTCGTATAAACAGTGAAATCACTTTAGGAGAAGATGTTTATGATGAACTTACCATAACCATAGATGATCCAAACAATGATAAATTGATAAGGCATAATCGCGAATTTTAAACTTGTTATTAATTTATGGTAATAAGAATATAAAGTATAAAACATTTGTTAAGCTTAATAAGCATTTTATTGGACTAATTTTGTATTTGATTATAAAAAATAGTTTTGTTTGTTATTCTTGTATTAATATAGTACATTGTATAAAACTTATTATTGTATGTTTATTGTATTAGTTAATTAAATTAATTACAAACATATAAAATAAATGATAAAAAACATAATTAACATTAGCTGCCACAAATTTTGATCTAATTAAACAAATACAATTAATATTTATTATGAAATGAAATACGAATGGGATAAGCTTAGGTTTGTTATAGATAATTCTATTACACATCTTTTTTAGCTGTATCTAATTTATTTTAGTTTAATTTAGATCTAATTATTTTATTATAGACATACATATACATATACAAAAATAATAAAATTAATTTCGATTGACATAACGACAAATCTTGCCCGTGTCCAATATAAAAAGAATTAAAAAAAAATATTTTGAAATAGTTCAGACTTTATTCCCGGAAATTCGAAATATTTAAGTAATTTTGAAATATAGGCATAACTTCAAAAACGACCATCTGAGAAATATTGTATTGATAAGAAAAATTCGAAATACTACACCATTTTCAATTGTAATTGAGAAATTTTCAAATTGAATTGAGAAATTTTCAATTGAAATTGAGAATTTTAGAGTTGAAATTGAGAAAACCCCAATTGAAAATCAGGTTGAAATTTCATTTGAAATTGATAAATATAAAATTGAAATTGGGATTTTCTCAAACTTAATTCTAAAATTCTCAATTTCAATTGAAAATTTCTCATTTTTAATTGAAAATTTCTCAATTTCAATTGAAAATTTCTACATTTCAATTGAAAATTTCTCATTTTTAATTGAAAATTTCTCAATTTCAATTAAAAATTTCTCAATTTCAATTGAATATTTCTTAATTTCAAATGAAAAAATCAACCTCATTTTTAATTGGACTTTTTTCAATTTCAATTGAAAAATTCTCAATTTTTAATGAAAATTCTCAATTTAAATTGAATATTTCTCAATTTCAATTAAAAATTCTCAATTTCATTTGAAAATCTATCAATTTCAATGGAATATTCTCAATTTCAATTGAATATTTCTCAATTTCAATTGAAAATGGTGTAGTTGGTACTGTTCTAAGTAATTAAAACTTTAACGTATTTTCTTTGGAGTCAAGTACCATTTATTACTAGACAAGAAGCCGATTTTCAGGCTCAACAATATAGATAGGGCTCTATATCGAGACATAACCGCAAAAAAAGCTTTAGTCCAATATTACAAACTTTATAGGTGAAGGTTTTTTTAGTTATATCCTCTTTAATGTAGTTATCACTTTTAAATTTATCATGAAAGTATTATTTGGTCTAACGAATTTTATATAATTGAATCAATTTTCATATCAGCTATATAACTTAAGTTTAAGCCAGTTAAGTTTTTGCCATCACTATAAAAGTTCTACTGTTAGTTTTAACTTAGCTTTTGTTTCTTAAGCTTTTTTCAAAATAATGTCTGATTTTCTTTCAGTTCCGTAACCTCTAAATTTTTAGTTAGATGTTCTAAAAAACTTAGAACGTCAATAGAGAAGGATAAGGGCTCTTAAAAATTTATAAAATGACATTTTAAGTATTTGCATAAACGGCCCTACGGAGACAAATTTGACACACAATGAAGAAACTCTAGGTCTATGTAACTTTTGCATATAAATTCCGATCAAAGAAAATGTTGCATTTTTAAAATATGACAAGGAAAGCAAATACTCCCTTATCTCTTATAGTATAGAAGGTATTTTCATTATTAAACTTTAACAAAAAACCGCTTAAAATTTAAAATATTATTAATCCATTAAACAGATAAAAGAATTTCCTCTTCAGTAATATACAATTCGTCTGTATTTTTTGAATTTCATTAAATTTAAACATGATTTTGGATTAATTTTCTTCGATTGTCTAAGAAAATTTTATCTTAAGTCACAGTTCCCCAAAAAATATAAACAAATAACCATTCATTTAACATTAACCCGGGTTCTTTTTCACTCCGGCTTTAAAAATAGTCAAACTTAATTTAAATGATTTACTATTGATGATAAAAATTTATATTTGCTACATTACTTCATTACTCTTTTACTATGTAAAGAATTTTAGATTATGAATACCTTTATTGACTTCTACACTGATGGTTCTTGACTCAATAATCACGGAGGTTACTGCGTATTTTGATTCAAAAGAAATTATTTTCGAAACACAATGCTTTAAGCATACAAATTCGAATAGTTTTATTTTCGAATAATCCAATAATTCTGACCGTTAAAGAAGTATCAGATTGGCTGTCTTTCCAAGATTGGCTGTACTCTAGACTCTTCTAGATTAACTATAATATGTTCCCACTGCGAGAGAGAGAGAGGAAAAGTGTGTTCACAATTGCCTAATTACTATTTTGTAACATTACTTCATTACTCTTTAACTAGGTAAAGAACTCTGGATTATGAATAATTTCTTTGACTGCTACACTGATGACTCTTGACTCAATGATCAGCCCACAGCGAATTATCCTGCAATTCTGGCCGTTAAAGAAGTAGCAGATTGGCTGTAATGGAAGCTGCCATTAATAATCTAGATTCATCAGATTAACTAGAATATGTTCCTACTGCGAGAGAGGGTAAGCAATTTAACAAATGATAGGTGAGCGTGTGCACATGGTGTGTTTCAGAGAAATGAAGCCCCCTTTAATTAGAAAACTTTCTGACCGATTACTTTTACTATTAGGATCCAATGTACCCTTACTTGCTTGGAAGAGAAACGGAAGTTAAGGTGACGAGGGAAAGGCGTTCATTAAACATCTTCTATGTACGTGCTTTGTCCTATAGTAGGTTAGGTTAGGCAGGCAGCCGATGTAGATCAGCGTCACTTGGGTCCTAAAAAGCGGTCCCTTTGTGTTACCTGCAAGGGATAGACTGGAAGAAAAGAACAAAAATAATAATGTCCTATAGTAACTCTGGGATCTTATTTATTAGGAGACCTTTACGATCCATTTTACGTAGATTATTGGCCGACTAATAAGCTCCTTAAACAGATTTATATGGTACAATGGGAAAGCCAATCATAAAATTTTTATTAGCAATTGCGGTAACTTTCTTGTACTAATTTCAAAAACTTCGAATTTCAAATTATGCCACTATTTATGTAAATTATCGATAAGTATAAAATAATTTTTGAGCAATGTTTTAAAAATTTTAGTCGTTATGTTAATATGTAGTTTTCTATCATTTTTAAAATTATAAAAGACTAATACACTGCTGTTCGCCAGATTAGGTTCTACATTTTCTTTATAACTTTATGAATTTTTTTAATTTATAAATTTAATTCGCAAAGCTAAATTTCAATTAGAATCTTTTTAAAAGAAGGAAACTGAACTTAATCTGATGAGCGGCAGTGTAGGTATTTATTAATAAAAGAAAGGATTTTTAGTAAAATTATTGCAATTTAAACTTTTTTATGATTTCTAATTATGGAATTTTGTGCTTATTTACAAAACACGATTAATCTTGCGTATATAAATGTGGTTTCTAAAAAATTTAGGTTTAAAGATAAAAATAATAAAGAAATAAAATTTTCTAGGAATGGTTAAATTAAATAAAATCATATTACATATTATGCCATTTTCTACATGAATTATTTGTTAAGTACCTCTACCTATCCAACCCATAAAAAATAAATAAATAGAACTAAGTAATTCAATGCAAATAAAGGAATGAATAATAGTACGACTAATACATTCAACCATGTCGCAGAACTCAATTCCGTTTGGAAGTGGAAACCACTATCTATTTTCAAAGTGGAATTAAATTCGTATTTTTTCTTTGTTTATTCAACATTTATGCAATTTCCTCAATTACAATGTTATTTGTTAAACAAAGATAGAGTTACTGATTTCAATTAAAAATGTCACGTTTCGTAATGTTTTAGAGCATTTAAGTTCGGAATCTATAGAACCTGAAATCATTTCGATTGGAATTAAACTAAGGAAGGAGGAATAACAAATAAAAATAATGTTAAAATTTTTAGAAAGAAATTTTTATGTCAAATTTTCCCGGTATAAAGTTTAAAAACTTCCTTTTGTGAAGTTTTAAAAGCAATGAGGGATATGTATAGAATGACACCAAATAATTCACATCCAATGGCAATACTACGCTTTTTTATTATAACTAAAGTAACACAAATTTTTTTAAGAAATTAGTTTAAAGAGACAATAGCATTATTTATATATAAAAATTATATTTTTTTCGATAATCTAGTATAACAATTAATTTTTTAATATAAATTCTTCATTAGTTAAAGGTTTCATAATATTAAAAGAAAGTAAGTTTGGAAGTTTTAGATTATAATAACAAACAAATTGTAATAAAGTTGTAAAAAGAATGACTAACTAATAAAGAAAACAATAATATTATTCTTAATGTATCTCTCATTTGCTGCGAGATAGTCGTAATCCAATCCAATTTTCTACTACTACAACATTTTATTTCTTGTCCTATATTTAATTCAGTGCAAACCGATTTTTAAAATTTCCATCATTTCAGATATTATGCAAAAAGGCTAAAACTTAATCATATTTTGTTAACTAAACTATTTCCAATTGTATTTCTGAATGTTTCAATTATTTAACTAGAAATTTTCAATTATATTTCAGAATACTTTAAAATGTTTTGATTGCATTTCTGAAATTTGCTTTTCAAAGTTTTCCATATGAACTTCAGAAATGAATTCGTTTTTTTTTGTCTTCTTCAAAAAAAGTTAAAAAATTTGTTGGAAGGAAGCCAGTTTTTATTTTCAAAGTGGTATTAAATTCGTATTACTTGATTAGTTTTTCTTCAAATTTATTTTTAACCTGCATTCACGTACATATGTACATAATGAACCAAAAAAATGTACTATGACGTTTCTGAAATGTTCTTCGACGTTTCTAAATGGTACTTTGACGGTTCTCCCTCAATCTAATTATAATCTATGGTTGCTGATTTCAATTTAAAATTCTGTGTTTTATAATGAAAACCGTTAACATTATTTGAAACTGTGGAAGCTAAAGCCATTACGTTAAAAAAGTAACCACGGAACTGAACTTATTCTGATCGGAACAGGTGACATGCCTGATGACTTGAAAATCTCAAAATATAATTAAAAAGTTCTGAAATAAAATTAAAAAATTTTAAAATACATATACAATCCAATTATGAACATTCCCGCTGAGTTCAATTCAATGTGAACTAATTTTTCACGATAAGGTAATTCCCCTATTATCAACTAACGGAGGGAATATTCTTATGTGGAGGAAATTTCAATTGAAAATTTTAATTTCTTTCCATTTTCAAACTGAGAAGAGGAAATTTGAGCAATTTTCACTTGAAATTTTATTAATAATAGAGGAACAGTGAAGTGTAAAAATTCACCGGGAATTGTTATTCATAATTGGGCTGATAATTAAAAATTTAAACAAAAATCCTGAAATATAATTGGAACAAAATTCTAAAATAGAAATCAAAACTGTGAAAATTTGGCTTTTGTTTTTTCTAAACTCGCTTTCTCGAAAAATTTTTAAACAAAAAGCTAACTTTCATAAAACTTTTAAAGTGATTCTGAAGAATTATTATTATTATTTTTTGATTATGACAATGTTGCAGTAAATGAGCGATATGTATCTATGTGGCCTATGAATATTTTTCATGGTAGTTTTGGACGTAACTAATTTATTCTAAAAGATGTCAAGAAATTAATTTCTTAGATGATTTGGTTTAAAACACTAATTAGCTCTAACAGACGTTGGTAGACTTTGATTAGTATTTTATAAATATTATTTTCCTTTTCTTTTTTAAACATACATATTATTAAGTCACTTTAGTATCATACTTAATTAATAAATATTATTTATTTTTGGTATTCATTGCACGTTTTGTAACACGACCCAAAAATATACCCATTATAAAGATCATGCCGACGGCAGTCATTAAAATAACAATAAAGAATTTTTTTGCAGGTGAGCTAATAACTTGATTCACTAATTGCTGCATATTTTCCGGTGGTTCGACTAAAACCTAAATTGTATATATATATTTTTTTTTTTAATTTAAAAAAAATTGTAAAAAAAAATAAAATTTTTAAAAACTTACCGTATCAGCATTTTTAAACATTTCTATACGTTTTTGCAATTTCAGACGACAATCCTGTTCCATAGCTTTAGAGTGATCTTGTAAAACTGTTTGTAAACACTTAAGTTCTAAAGATAAAAGACAAAGTTAAAAAAAAAATTAATTAAAATTTCACACATTTCACAAATTCTGATATTAATATTCTTAGCTTGATTCGATTGTTTTAAGTTTAGCTTTTTTAGATTCGGTAAAATATTAATAACATTATGCAAAAAATAACTTTTCAACTAAAATTAGTAGCTCAAATCTATCAGGCATGTCACAATATTTTTCAATTGCAATCAGTAACTATATATTTGCTTTAACTTATAACACTGATTGAAGAAAATGTTCAAATATTGAATGATCAAAGAAAAACATACAAATTAAATTAAATTTTAATTTTAAATTTAATTGAAATTGGGTTTTTTTCGATCGTAATTGAGTTCTGTGACATGGATGTATATATGTAAAAAGTTAATCTGATTGATAGCTAATAAATAAAACGGTACTGTAATTTAGACAGCGTTTTTCTGTCATAGTTTAGAGTTTCACAAGGAATTTTTAAAAATTCTGAAAGATTTTTCGTTTTACATTTTGTGAAGGAGCAAACTAAAAAAAATTTCAACTTTCGAAAGACATCTGTGACATGACTCTTAAAATCATTAAACTTGCAATCAAATGATACCATATAATAACTTACTTCTTCCATTGCCCTTTTTGACATTTGAACAATATCGCAACAAATCATCGGTGCAGGCTTCTTCCAATATAGGATCCACATGGATATCGGCCTTAGCTTCGGCAATTAATGTAGCCACTTCTAAGCGACAATCACGGTTTATGATTTTCTCATTTAGGAATGCATTCTTTAGACACTCCTCTACTAATCCATGTTCCTTAAGCATTTTTTCGGGATGACATAGGACGGAAATTTCGTGTTTACAAAATGTTTGCAACAATGGATTCAATTTGTAATTGAGAGCTTGTTCTTGTAGAATTTTCACCATTTCTTGTGAACATTCTTCGTCAAGTAAAGATTTACGAAATTTGTCTTTAAGACATTGAATAACCTAGAAGTATAAAGTTTTAGGTAATATCAGCTTTAAAATGTGGATTTGTTTAAACTTTAAGACAGTCATTTCATATTGATACTTCAAGAACATTATGAATTATGTAAATTATTTACTTCAAGTTCTTTGTTAATTAGCAGAAATATGGTGTTAACATTGTTTATTTTAAAGTATGTGTATGCTTGCATATAAAGTGATGAAAGCATTTTAACCCACCTTTCCATTAAGCTCTTCATTAGGCTGAGCTTTAGCCACAATACCGGAACAATAACGATCAATATTATTACCACAATGCAGCTGCAATGTAGGATTAAATCTAAAATCGGTGTTCTGTTCAATCATGCGATTGACCACCACCAAATGACAGCGAGCATCAAAAGTTGGATCATCTTTGTAAGTCTTAAGGCAGTCTAGTAAACGCATCGGATCGGTTTTGGAGCAATATTTGTAAGTCATTTCTTTGCAAGTATTGATTAAAGTGTAATCGGTTGCACTATCGCCCAATTCGGATTTCTTAACTAAAAATATAGCATGATGACAAGAATTTCCTAAGCGTGGTGTATTCAATGCCAAGCATTCTAAGGCCTAAAAAATTTTAAACGTTAATTAAAAAAATTGATCTTATTAACCATGTAAAAAAACAGATTTTTAGTAAAAAAATGATGATGAAATTAAAAAAACTTAATGATTTTTATGATAAAATACAACTTGCATTCTTATTATTCACCTCTCCAGGTCCTTTTTTATCCGAACAAAACTCTTCAATTTCTTTGCTACAGGCATTTGCCAATTTTGGATCTAAAGCCAATGTCTCCCTCTGCTGGTACAATTGAGCCTTAACCTGTTGTCTACATTCTTTAGGGATACGTGGTCGTTGACCTCTTATCGTATCATTGCGCATTACCTCACTAAGGCATGCGACAACATCGTTTTTCGTTTTACTACCCGAACAAAAACGCACAACATAGGGACGACAAGCTTCTTTAAACTTATAGGTAAAATGATAGTTTTTCAGTGATATTATTTGAAAGTGTTCTATAGCTGCACGACATTTAAGGTCCTGTCTCAAATCGGCGTCATTTTTGTGTGATATTAAGCAATCCATCATATCACCCTTATCTTTGCCTCCCTTAAGTATGTGATCACAATGTGTCTTCATGGCTTCGGTGCAGACAGACATTATGACAGGATTCAATTCAACATGAGCCGCCTCTTCTTCGGTATATTGAGTGACAGCTTCCTGAAATGTTATAAAAATCGTTTAAAATTCTTGAATATATTAAACTGAATATCAAAGTGACTGATAGGCGATCCATGTTTGCCCAGTACACTTTGGTGTTGTTTTTAGATCAATGTATTTTATAACCAATGTATAAATAAAAAAATATAAAATTGTCGAATGCTTGAAGTTATTTTTTGAAACATTGGAAGTAAATTGGAATAATTTCTTAATATTTTTTCCCTGACTGAAGATAAAGTATCCAAATATATGTATGATATGAATTAGGAACTGCCAAAAATAAAATCTAGTTTATCTACTACTTTAAAATCACTTAAATCATCTTATTACTTGTTTTTATTTCGTTTCCTTAAACAACGTTAATGACTTACCTTGCAAGAATTTTGTAATTTCTCCAAATGTACTTGCAGACAATCCATTTCAGCACCTTTACCTGTATTTTCTAAACAATAATAAGATAAATCTTCCATGCATGCATCCTCTACTTCGGGTATCAAATCGACAGATGCAGCACGTTGTCTCATGACGCGTTTTATTTCCTTGAAACAAGTTGGTCTCAGGGTATTTTGTTCATCATCACTATAAGCCATACGATGAAGGCAAGGCAGTATAAGAGGACCACGTTCAGGATCCATTTGAATATCAGTGACATCATCCCATTGTTTTTTAGCATGGCAGTACTTAATGGCATCATCATGACAATGCTTATAAAGTTGGGGATCTAGTTTAAAGTCTCGAGCCACAAAGTACTGTATCAGTAGTAAAGAGTGTTCACATTCAGGATTCATGGCCGGTGTGCCCAATTGTTCCATTAGACAAGACATAACTCGGGCATCGCCACCGTCTGTGTCTCGACATGCTACATCAACCACAGGCTTGCAATTTCTACGTAAGACGGGATCTACACGCCAATCTTCACCTGCATCCGATACCTTTATGAGAATTTCTAATGATCGTTGGCATTGAGATGTTATGCGTTTTTCTTTACGCCTTTTGCGGGCATGTTCCATGAGACAGTGAATGATTTCTCCACCCGTTCCTTGGCCCAGTCCAATGTTTGATAATTTATCGATGTTTCCACAGAATTTAGGTATGTCATCGGCACAATCATTAAGAATCTCTGGAGACAATTGCCCATCCGACATCAACATGCGACGGTGATCATCAATCTCCGCTCGACATTCAGGAGCTATCTTGGTGCCGTTTTTCTCCACGGTCTCCAGACATAAAAGTATTTGTGCCAAACGTACTTGCTTGTCCTCGGACACACCTCGCCGACAATGATGTTGTTTGATATCTTCCTTACAAGCCTTGGCTAGACCATGCGATATGCGATAGTCCTTGGCGATTTCATGATCTCTTTGAGTTATTTGATCGCTACAACGGTTGGTCATGGCCGAATTTCCTTTGTTCTTTACTAGACATTTAAAAGCTCCTGGCGTGCCACTAACCTCTTGCGGACATAAATGCTTTAAATCTTCAGAGCAGATTTCGAAAAACTTAAAATCTGCCTCTTGCAATTCGATTCTGGCTATACTTAGTTTGCAGGGTTGACCCAAAATATCTGCTCCGGTCTGCTGCAAACACTCTACGGTTTCCAGTTGAGAGATCGGTTTATGTTCTATATTCAAACGGCCGCATTCTAATTGTTCGATTTCAGTTGAACATGAGTTAAAGAAATCTCCTAAATTTTCAAAATCTGGGAAAAATACAGCATGTACTCGTTTAATAAAGGAACGACATTTGTTGCCATGTTCCAGCTGCAATGCCCGATCTTTAATACATGTCCAAATATCTACTGCATTAATACAAGACTCTAGCGTATCTCTTTCTTTGGCACATTGCCGCCTCAGCAAATTATCTTCGACCCACTTTGCTCTTATCATCTCTTTGGTCTCTTGCCACACCGCATGTTGACATTTATCAGGCAAAGACTCCAATTGGTTAGACAAAAATGTTGAGACACATTCTAAGATCGCCAGGTTATCAGTTGATTTCAAGTGTGTGCACAAATTCTTTAACTCTTCACAGTCATGGTTATCTATAAGACTGTGATCCTTGACAGCAGCGGCCAAGTTTCCATCTACAGCTGCTCTAGCTATACGTAACAAATGTTTACTACTACCTGCTGCTGCAACTACATTGTTTTGTCGAAGCTCCTCCACCTTAAAAACTGTTGACTGTTGTTGTATTGTTTCGTCAAAGAGTAAGCCGGTGATTAAAAATATAATAATTATGGCTTTGTTTCTCATCTTTATTGGAACTTTTGACAACTTATTTTCAATACATTTATTAAACTGTTACTTATTTATATTTAATGTAGATTTTTAACACGTATTAATAAATTTATTTATTTTTTTTTTTTAACTCACGCACTCCAAGGAAATAATAAAGACATTCAATGGCAGCGTTGTCAACTTATGGATTTCAAAAAGCACTAAAAAAGTAAATGAAATAAAAAGAACAGAAGCGATCGAAATTTTTCTTGACAAAAATAATAGTAGCGGGATTCATCATTTTAAGTATAGCTTTTAGCTGTTTGATGGCACAAATGTCGATATTTATACGTCAGAAGGAGTTTGGGAGGTCCTTAAATTCAATTTGGAGGCATAATAACAAGTGATAAATAAATACTTTCGTAATGAGAATCTGGACATCGGCACCCAATTGAACCAATCAAAATGGTTTATCGGTAAAAAATCTAAGCTTAGCTTAAATTGGAAAATTCTTCAATACAACTTTACAATTAAAAGAATATGGTGCTACGGAATTTAATTGTAGGACACTGCCTTGGTGACATGTTAATTTATTAAAGTAATTTAATATTTTAGAATTAAGATTTGATAACCTATTTTTTCTTGATCAGAAAATCATGAAGATGCAATATATAATAACAAGATAAAAATATATATAGTCAAAATCTGACTTAGTAGAATGGCTTGTACTATATAAATGATAAACATTAAAGTGTTTCCCAAGGCAGGCTTATATGAGATCTATAATCATATGTAAACCATTTTGACCACTTGTTGCGGTGGCCTACGGAGAGGAAATTGTATAATCAAACACTTTATTGTTTGGGAAATTAAATAAAAATTAATTTGTTTATTTACTTTTTTTTATTGTTATGTTCGGGAGTCAAGACCGTTGGTGTTCATGAGCAGCTGAATTCTCACTGCCAGAGAGACGCAAATATGTACCCACAAATCGTAATTCAGTTTCAATATCGTCAATCAACAAAGCCCGACCATACGATACTTTTCACTACTAAGGTCAAAGGTGTTGTTAGTCCTGTATACAGACAAATATTTGCTAAATTTTGTCACCATACAAACATTTTCTCAAGACTTATGTGTTTGAGTTGTTTGCGTAATTTGGACTTATATGAGAGCTAGGGTCAAATGTGGACCGATTATCTCGAAATTTGGCAAATTGATTACAGTTTCTACAAGAATTAGGTGTGCAAAAAAATCAACTCCATGTTCTGATTATCTTTAGATTTATGAGCGTTTTAGTGATTTTTGTCCCATTAGTGCGTTTTGACAGAAGAATTTGTATGGGAGATATGGTCAAATGTGAACCGATTTCAACGAAATTTGGTACGGTGATTTAGGTTTACATAAGCAGTATATTTTTTAAATTTCAGAAAAAAATATTGATATTTGTGGCCAAAATATCAATTCCGGGAAGTAGGACCTATGGGAGGTACCATAAATAATGGACCGATTTTGACGAAATTCAATAGCCATGGTCTCACTATCAGAGGGATGATCTGTGCCAAATTTCATAAAATTATCTGTAGAATTGCGACCTGTAGGTTGATTACACGGTATATGGGGTCCTCAAATTTAATGTTACAGGATGATAAGGATCATGGTTGGGAATGGGCGGTAGGGGAACAACATCTTTCTCCCTTTATGTCAGTGTCGGATTTGTTTTAGTTTCAGTGTATTGTTGTTTATCTTCAAACAAAATTATTTGATACGGTTCTTGGACTGGAGTGAGGGTCAATTCCACGACCAAAGGAAAAGTACATGTCTAATGAGCTAGCTGATGGCCACTCTTGATCCGAAAAAGCACACGTAACAATATGGCGCCCAAAGGAAATAAGAATTTTTTTTTGTAAGCATAGTAATATAGCGTTTCAAAAGAATAATGAAAGTTTTTGTGTATCATATCCACACACAAATCAATAAGTCAATAGGATATAAAATAGCCCAAAAATAAAAAAATTTAAAATAAAACAATTAGATAGTATTCTAGAAATTTTTCCGTAGCCGTTCAGAAAAAAATTAGCCTGAAGTCAGACGTACAGAAAGATAAATTAGACAGATATTTAGTTGTATGTATAAATTGTAAACACATTCAAGTTAAATGCATTTCATACGAGTTCTGAAAAATAAGACCGTATTGGTAATGTGTTATTCTTTTATTAGATTTTAATTTAAAAAAAAGAAAAAGTTAGTTACAAACCTTATACAAATGAAAATATATTCGGTTAGCCGCTCCGTACGAGTACTAGAGGTCCGTTGTAACAGAATTGATTTCATTTGTATAGGCCGTTGGCATTAACCAAGTTAACATCAATGAGTAACAACATTTCAAACATTTTCTGTTAAGTTGATTGGAAGACACTAAATCATAAAGCTCTTTTTATAGAGAGTACCAATAATAATAAGACCGAATACGCCACCACTTACTATCACCGCCCCTTTATCTACGCATTTGTATACCTTTGAATATAACTTATTTTGATCTAAAGAATTGATATTGATTTTCAGGATTAAATCTTTAATGTCGTAGGAATATAATTTTAATAATTAGGATTTTATTTTAAAAAAATTGTTTTTGTATTGATTTATTGTGTTATTTTTTTTTATTTTTAATTTTTTTTTTTACAAATTATATTTTTTTATCGGGTACATTAGTTTTTAATTGATTTAATTATAGTTTTTCTTAGTTAGTTTTTATCACTTGTTTTATCTTGTCTATTGTATACGTACTGTTCACGTTGATTAGGTTTATGTGCTTTCGATTTTTGAAATGAACATTCAAACTAGGAACCAATCTAAAAAGAAAGAAGAAAATAGTGAATATAGGCGGAAATCATTTGAAACACAAGTAAACAGGAAGAGAACTAGATTACCTGAATTTGACTTGAATAGGTCCACTTTGCATTCAGAACCAAAGCTTAGAAGATTCCCGAGGAAGAATACTCCAAATTTTTCTAATCCCAATAGTGATATGGATGTAGGTCCTCAGTTTATTGATTTATCGAAAACAATAATGGCGACCTCGTCTCGTACTCCGAACATGGTAATTGGCCAACAACCAGACATGATGAATAATACTAATCAGCCCAGTGATTTAAATGAAAATATTGATCCGGATGTCAGGGAAATGGTCGCAGATGAAGCACTAAATGTACAAAGATCATTGGAAGATAAAGTAAGGCAAATGGTGCAAGAGGAGATGTCAGATGTTAAAAAAACAATTGGTGATTTGGCAAAAGCTGTTCAGAGCTTGTCCAAGAATTCATCTCAACAAGCTGCGTTGCCAAATACTAACCATACTCATAACGCCGGAAGTGCGGCAAGCAACAATCCATCATCAGTTTTACCAATGAATGCTGTGTCAACATACAGAAATGCGCCTAGCAATCCCTGCCCGCCAAATCTCAACTCCTTTGTACCGAGCTTCCAAAACCCTGTGATACCTCCCAACGTCTCCGTTAACAAAAATGATAGGGTGAATTCAACCGGAAATGACAATTTTGAGTTCCGGTCAATCAGGATTGATAAACTTGGATTAGTTTTTGATAATAGGTCTATGTCGGTGGATGATTTTATCTTCCGTTTGGAACATTTGAAGGTTCATTACAACATATCCGATAAAGAAGTTGTGCGGGATTTTCACCTAATTGTTTCCGACTCGGTTAAGGATTGGTATTGGTCCTTCATAGGATTACATGGTTTGACTCAGTGGCCAGTTTTGCGATTGGCATTGCAGTCTCAGTACCAGACACCGCGATCAAACTTTGAGGTGATGAGAGATCTGGTTGAACGTAAGCAACAAAACAATGAAAGCATAGATACTTATTTCCAAATAATGAGTAAACTAAGGTCGCAACTTACCCAACCTATGCCTGAGTACGATATGATCAAGATTATGAAAAGAAATGTAAATTGTAATCTTGCAAGAATTGTATATCCAATATCGGTGTCGTCAGTGGAACAACTGCGGATCGAGTGTAATGAGGCGGAGAGAAATTTTCCTAAAAGGGAGATGAGAAATATAATGCCACCAACACAATCACGACCAACTCGACAAGTAAACGAGGTCTATTTTGATGAGACCTTTTATGAACCCAATAACTCCAGTGGTAATAATGAAGTGATAGATGTAGAAGCTCTTCAATTACAAAATAAGCTGTTAGTATGTTGGAATTGTAGAATTGCGGGTCATGCATTTATGGAGTGCCCAGCGGAACAGCGATCACTTTTTTGTTATCGGTGCGGAAAACCAGGTGTAGTGACACCTAAATGTCCAATCTGCCAGCAGAAAAACTTGAAGAGTGGCGTGGGAACGACAGGGGACCCACGTTCTACAGAAATCCCTGCATCCTCAAGAAAGTAAATATTTCTGAAAAAGGAAAACAAAATATACTAAATTATGAATTAAATAATAAGGAAAATAGTTGTAACGCCGAAACGAGACATTATTTGCCGTTAGAAATTAGGAAAAACAATTATGAAAAGGTTAGGAATAATATTTTTGGGAATAATACGGGGAAAGTAAATAAGCTAAGAAAAAATTTTAAAGAACGCCGTGACAAAAGAAGGAGAATCGTTGAGACTATTCAGAGGATTAGTAAATTAAAAAATGATCCGAGAATATTTATAAATGTGTCAATATGCGAGACTCAAATATGCGGACTGCTAGATTCTGGAGCATCCGTAAGTATTTTAGGAAAAAATTGTAGGGAATTTGTCTTAGATTTAGGATTGCCGATTCAACCGATGTCAACCAGTGTGAAAACTGCCAGTGGTCAACATCAAAGAATCTTAGGCAAAGTAAAGACCAATATAAAGTACAAAGATCAAGAACATGTAATGTTGTTGTATCTTTGTCCTGATCTGGAACAGAATCTCTATTTAGGAATAGATTTCTGGGAGTCATTTGGCCTAGTACCAGATGTCGAGAGGGTTGAAGAAATCAATTTAGAAAACGCACATAAGTTTATAGATAATAAGGTAGAACATAAATTACGTCCGCATCGTCTGTCCGAAATACAACAACAACAATTAGATAAAGTCATAAAACTTTTTAATACATTTGAGGAAAAAGGTTTAGGTATAACTTCTTTAGAGAAACATTCAATTAAATTAATTGAGGGGGCTGTTCCGGTCAAAGACCGTCACTATCCTATTTCACCTGCTGTTCAACAAATAACATATAAGGAAATAGATATTATGCTAGATTTAAACGTGATAGAGGAGAGCGAAAGCCCGTGGAGCAATCGGACGACTATAGTTCGTAAACCTGAAAAAAACCGATTTTGCCTCGATGCGAGAAAACTTAATAATTTAACTGTCAAAGACGCTTATCCACTACAAAACATAGATGGTATTCTTAGTCGCATAGATGAAACATACTTTATTAGCAGTGTGGATTTAAAGTACGCGTTTTGGCAGATTGAGCTCGAGGATGAATGTAAGCCGTACACCGCTTTTACTGTGCCTGGTAGGCCTTTATACCAATTTAGAGTAATGCCCTTTGGGTTATGCAATGCCGCGCAACGTCTTTGTAGGTTAATGGACAAAGTAATTCCACAACGCATTAAAAGCAACGTTTTCATCTACTTAGATGATCTGCTGGTCATTTCCAGCTCGTTCGAAGAGCATTTGCAGTTATTGGAAGAAGTAGCCGAGTGTTTGAAGTCAGCAAATCTTACTATTGGACTCAAAAAGTCCCAGTTTTGTTTCCAAGAGTTGAAATATTTGGGATTCATCATTGGAGGAGGAATGCTAAAAACTGATTCTACAAAAGTTGAAGCAATTCGCAATATAAAAATTCCCAAAACAACGAGAGAGGTAAGAAGCTTTCTTGGAACTGCCGGATGGTATCGGCGATTTATTAAAGATTATGCGACAATTGCGGCTCCGTTAACGGATACATTAAAAAAATCGAACAAATTCTTAATGACCGACAAAGCGATAGAGTCTTTTGAAAAGCTTAAAAAAGCGCTGACCTCCGCACCTGTTTTAAGACACCCTGATTTCAACAAGCGATTTTATATACAGTGTGATGCATCTGATTACGGGATCGGTGCGGTATTGTACCAGCTCAATAAAAACAACGAAGAGCACCCAATAGCATTTTATTCGCAAAAACTTAATTCGTGTCAACGTAAATATAGCGTGACTGAGAAGGAATGTCTAGCGGCAGTTATGGCAATAAAAAAATTCAGGCCTTATGTGGAGATGATGGCATTTACGGTAATCACGGATCATGCTAGTTTAAAATGGCTCATGACCTTACGAGACCTGAGTGGAAGATTGGCTCGCTGGTCGTTGCTATTACAATCTTACGATTTTGATATCGAACATAGAAAAGGTTCGGACAACGTTGTCGCCGACATGTTGTCCAGATCTCCAATGGAGCATGAGGTAGAGGTAGGTGAATTAACAACTGAAGATTTACTAGATTTCGAGACCACAGAGTTTGATAGTGAGGAGTATATAGAAATTGTTAATAACATAGAAAAAAATTCCGATAAACTGCCGGATTTAAAAGTAGTTGATGGCAAAATTTATAAGAAGACCTTAGTTAACCCCATTCTAGGAGATGAACATCCCTGGAAACTGTGGATTCCGGCTAATCTCACCTCTACTATAATCGAGAAAGCGCATTTAGGAAATACGGTAGCACATGGTGGGATTTGTAAAACATTGGAAAGGGTAAAAAGGTTCTATTATTGGCCCAAAATGGCAATTCAGGTCAAAGAATATATAAACTCATGTCAAACCTGTAAAGAGACTAAGTCTTCAAATCAAAATTTGATGCCTGAAATCGGCCAGGAAGTAAAAACTGATCGGCCATTTCAAAAACTTTATATTGACTTTTTAGGGAAATATCCCCGATCTAAAATTGGAAACTGCTATATTTTTATAGTAGTTGATCATTTCACCAAGTTCACATTCCTTAAAGCTATGCCCGAAGCTACTTCTACCAAAGTGGTAACATTTTTAGTGAATGAAATATTTCACAAGTTCGGGGTACCGGAAATTATACATTCTGATAATGGTATGCAGTTTATCTCCAAAACATTTCAAGATATGATAGCTGCTTATAAAATTCAACACATTAAAACTGCCTTTTACAGTCCACAGTCGAACGCTGCCGAAAGGGTTAATCAATCAGTACTCAATGCGATTAGGGCTTATCTGGAGGAAGATCACCGAGACTGGGATATGTATTTATCTGAAATAGAGTGTGCGCTAAGAACTTCTGTTCACTCTGCTATAGGGGTAACTCCGTTTTTCGCATTATTTGGATTCCAAATGTTTACAAACGGATGCGATTATAAATTAGCACGAAAACTCAAATCATTGTCTGATCATGAAATTCATAGTTTAAATCCAAATGATAAACTTGAATTAGTGAGAGAGAAAATCAAACAAAACATGCACAAGGCTTATGAGAAAAGTGCTAAAAATTATAATAAACGGGCTCGAGTTGCTAAATTTATACCAGGACAAGAAGTTTTCAGACGAAACAATATGTTGAGTGACTTTGGAAAAAACCGAAATGCTAAATTCTGTAAAAAGTTTATTAAATGTAGGATTTTAAAACCGATCGGAAATAACATGTATGAGTTAGAAAATATGCAAGGGAAATCTATTGGGGTGTATCATGCTAAAGATATAAAGATATAGTGAGGGATTTTTACGGATCTGTGATAAAATATTTGTATGTGCAATATTAGAATATAAGAAATGCGATTTGACTATCTAAAAACGAATAAGGTTTAACTTTATTATTTTTTTTATTCTCAATGTTGTGTTTCTAAATGTATCTAATATAAGCATCTAGTACCTGATTTTATTGTATTGTCCGTAATTATACACCTGTCATTTTTTTTATTTTTATACATATACAACTATATTTTTTTTATATATATACCAATTGTGAACCACATACCATAGATTTTCGTGCAATATTTTGTTTGTTTTTGTCTTCTTGACCCCTAATAGTACCTGAAAGGAAAGATATTACCACAAAGTAAGATTCTTATATATATAAAATTCGTAATAATTATACTTATCTGAATATCCCAGGCTAAAATCAAGAATAGTAAATCCCAAAACTGCTGAAGTATAGTATCTGAAAGAGAAATAGGTGTTGGTAGCAAACTTGTCAATAATAATTATAAAACATATCAACAATTATTAAACTCAATTATTGTTACCTAGTATTTATAATTTTTGAGTGCCCGGCTAATGAGACTTCAGGGTGTGGGAGTTCCCCACGTTGTATACGCTGATCTTATTCGGCCGCGCACACCATCTTTGCTTATGCTTCCTTTCAAATCTGGTGTTTTGTTGCGGTGGCCTACGGAGAGGAAATTGTATAATCAAACACTTTATTGTTTGGGAAATTAAATAAAAATTAATTTGTTTATTTACTTTTTTTTATTGTTATGTTCGGGAGTCAAGACCGTTGGTGTTCATGAGCAGCTGAATTCTCACTGCCAGAGAGACGCAAATATGTACCCACAAATCGTAATTCAGTTTCAATATCGTCAATCAACAAAGCCCGACCATACGATACTTTTCACTACTAAGGTCAAAGGTGTTGTTAGTCCTGTATACAGACAAATATTTGCTAAATTTTGTCACCATACAAACATTTTCTCAAGACTTATGTGTTTGAGTTGTTTGCGTAATTTGGACTTATATGAGAGCTAGGGTCAAATGTGGACCGATTATCTCGAAATTTGGCAAATTGATTACAGTTTCTACAAGAATTAGGTGTGCAAAAAAATCAACTCCATGTTCTGATTATCTTTAGATTTATGAGCGTTTTAGTGATTTTTGTCCCATTAGTGCGTTTTGACAGAAGAATTTGTATGGGAGATATGGTCAAATGTGAACCGATTTCAACGAAATTTGGTACGGTGATTTAGGTTTACATAAGCAGTATATTTTTTAAATTTCAGAAAAAAATATTGATATTTGTGGCCAAAATATCAATTCCGGGAAGTAGGACCTATGGGAGGTACCATAAATAATGGACCGATTTTGACGAAATTCAATAGCCATGGTCTCACTATCAGAGGGATGATCTGTGCCAAATTTCATAAAATTATCTGTAGAATTGCGACCTGTAGGTTGATTACACGGTATATGGGGTCCTCAAATTTAATGTTACAGGATGATAAGGATCATGGTTGGGAATGGGCGGTAGGGGAACAACATCTTTCTCCCTTTATGTCAGTGTCGGATTTGTTTTAGTTTCAGTGTATTGTTGTTTATCTTCAAACAAAATTATTTGATACGGTTCTTGGACTGGAGTGAGGGTCAATTCCACGACCAAAGGAAAAGTACATGTCTAATGAGCTAGCTGATGGCCACTCTTGATCCGAAAAAGCACACGTAACACACTTTCAATACCAAATGTTTTAAAAAAATCAGGAACTATCCGTAAGCTCTAGCTTACGGATGAACAAACAGAAATAAGGAAGTTGTGTGGCAATGATGGCTGGTATTCATATAAATCTACTATCTTATTTGTACTTTTATGTGAGCTTTAGTCAAATGTGAACCGATTTCTCCAAAGTAATTACAAACGAAATGACAATTTCAATATGGCCCTATTATTTTTGATTAATTATTCAATAAGTGAAGAAGTATCGGAAGATCTATTTATCTTTTTCATATTTTTTTTAGCCTGATTGATCATCACTTTTGAAATTGATCAACCCGTATTATCTACATTTAAATAAAATTCAGCACAAATAATGCTTAAAGCCGACATCACAGTATGAATTTTTTAGAAACTCAAGTCATATAGATACTTCCTAAAATCTTAAAAATCCTTATCCTAATATTTTAGAAATACACTTTTTTTCGGACACATGTTAGCCAACTACATTAAAGGGTGTTAACGTATTTACCCGGTTGAGATCAAGGATAACCAAGATAAGTCTGGGTTTACCAATTTAATACCAATTAGAACCGTTGCTTGGTATCCAACATCATCTACATCACACATTGGTATTTTCACCCGCAATACAACTTTAATGCTTTAGTTTGTTTCACTTTACAAATTAAATTTAATTTTCATTCATTTCGACAGTTAAAATTATGAATTTTATTTGTTGCATATAATTTACTATAACATATTTTTAATTGGATGGATTGTAAATAAAAAACTGCATAAAAATGGGTTTTTAATTTAACTTTTTTGTTTGATAGTGAACTTTATAGCTATAATGGACATTTTTGATTGTTTTGTCCAGTTTTTTGCGCCAACGGTCAAATTATTTCCTCCTAAAAATATGCTCTTACTTTTAACATTTCTTATTCTACTATACAATACAACTCTGCAAATAACGAGTATTTTAAGTACTCGAAATATCTGCATAAAGTACTTTGTACTCAAATACCTCATATCCGCAATTAATTCTCTATCACAATTTTTACTTGTAAAATTGTCGCTAAAGTCGCCGGATATTTTATTTAAAAAATTTGCGAAAATGGTCTGTAAAGCTGTTTGTGTTATTAATGGTGATGCCAAAGGCACCGTTTTCTTTGAACAAGCCGTAAGTATATCATCTTAAAGTATATAATTTTGTTTTTTTTTTTTTTATCAATTTTTCAATGCAATAAGTTTTAAACAAGTTTGCCTAAAAAAAGTTCTATGAAAGATTGAAGGTCAAGATTTAATGAGTACATTGCATGTACATATAGTATGTGTGTGCGTATGTAAGCCGGTAGGTTTAGAGACGGAGAAGGTAAAAGTCCATAGTCATGTTTTAATTTTATAGAAATCAAATATGATAATTTTGTTATTATTATGCAATATGTAGAAATATATCGGATTAAGTGGAATGCTCAATTAGGTTTTGCTATTAAAAACTAATTTTCCATTTTTAATACATGTATAGGGTTGCCAACTGATTCGGCAAAAAATACATCTAAATTGCAATGTAAGTACATCATTTTAGGGGACACCTTTAACTAAATTTACATATTCGTTGAATGAAACTCTTATAACAGAACCATACTTGTGAATAAAGATTCCTATTTGAGAATGCCTAATAATGTTTAGCATTGTAAATGGCCTTTAGATGCTGGAAACAAGTCCAGTTCAACTGAACTGTACCGATTTTTTTTTGAATTTTGAAATTTTTCCCTGTTAAGGCCTTTAATGCATAGGTTTTCTAACTAGACACTGAGCATTGAATTCCAGACGTAGTAGATGGGATGGAGCAATTCAGGACATTTGCAGACTATGCTTAGACGCGGACTCTTCCGAAACGGTCGAGCACATCCTCTGCCACTGTCCTATGCTCCAAAACCAGAGACTTAAATTTCTAGGTAATAGATTCCATGAGGAACTGAGTGACATACAGCAGTGCGAACTGACTGACGTTGTAGGTTTTATAATGGGACTAAGATGGCTTAGCTAGATGGGTCTTTTTCCCTACGACAGCGTTTTTTGGACTTCTCTTCTCTACGACTCCCCTTCTCTATATCTAACACTTTGGACCCGAAGGTCTCCGAGTGAAGATGCCACTTTCCTGGCATTGCCTTTTCAACCTCATCTAACCTAACCTAAGGCCTTTAAATTGCTTTTGTTTGAAAGCTCTTTTATGGGCAAGAAACTTTTGGATTGGGAAATATAGTCATTTAATGTTCCGGAATAGGTATAAAAAAATTTCCATTTTTAAAAAACTGATCGATATGACGTAAACCAATTATATATAGATTTAAGTAGCCAAATATTTAAGGTAATATCTTTTAAGATATCGACATTTTCGCACTTGTAGGGCCACATCGAAATTTTGAAATCACTACATTACCATGGAAATTAATGGTGCAAAATCCAAGCAATATTTATCAAAAATAGCTTTGTTTTGAGTGATCTTTTTTCCGCAAAAAATTATGTAAAAACATTTTATACATAATAATTTTTTAAACACATTTTACTGAGACAGTCTTTAGGGTACCAAATTTAAGTCAAATTAACCACATTAACAACCCTATATAATTCGAAAGTTATACTCATAATAATAATAATTTCCACACAACATTCCAATTGGAACAAGTGGTACTTCTATCAGACAATGATCTACATCCGATTCTATTTTTAGACTCATTGAAAGGGACCTACGTCTGGCCAGGGATCGAACTTGGGACCTCTGGTATGGTAAGCGGATGACTAACCTGCTATACCTCGGCTGTTCACGGTTCAAACGTATTCTAATATGGTTCAACAAGAGGGTATTAACTCAAAATTTTTAAATTTTTAACTTTTTTAAAGAAATTGATATTAATTATCTAACCACTGTAAAAATCTGACATCATTCTCACTATAATTTCACCAAAAAAAAAAACTACTTATATGAAAGTAGTAGTAAAATAAAATATGTAGTTTTTTGACTCTACTGAAAATTTAAAAATTTTGAGTTAATACCCTCTTGTTGAACCATATTAGAATACGTTTGAACCGTGAACAGCAGTGGTATAGCAGGTTAGTCATCCGCTTACCATACCAGATCAAGTGCGATATCATATTTTAATATCCTAGTTTCGTCACATAGATTTAATACCATCCAAAAAAATCTATTTTAGCCGAACAGGTGTAAGGTTCCTTGACCTTGCTTTAAAGTACAAAGAAATTTTTAATTACAAGCTGGATTTACCAATTTCAGTATTAGGTTCCTCAGAAAACTTAAAACAAAAACTATTTTCGGATTAACCAAATAACCATTCTGATTGAATGTGCTACATGCCATATTACTTAGTTATTAATAAATAAATCATTACAACTTTTTTAAGGATGAAAAATCTCCAGTTAAAGTAACTGGTGAACTTACTGGCTTGGCCAAGGGATTACATGGTTTCCATGTTCATGAATTTGGTGACAATACTAACGGCTGCACATCGGCTGGTCCCCATTTTAATCCTTGTGGCAAGGAACATGGTGCTCCTGGTGATGAAAACAGACATGTTGGTGATTTGGGCAACGTTGAAGCTAGTGGTGATGGACCCACTAAGGTAAGTTCTATTGAAAATATTATTAATTTATAATCTAAAATATAACTTAATCACTTTTATGCAGGTCGAGATTTCCGACAAACAAATAAGTTTGTTTGGTGCCAATAGCATTTTGGGTCGCACCATTGTTGTTCATGCCGATCCCGATGATTTGGGCAAAGGTGGCCATGAATTGAGCAAGACAACTGGTAATGCTGGCGCTCGTATTGGTTGCGGTGTTATTGGCATTGCTAAAATTTAAATGTCATTGCTTAACATTGCATACATGTTTATGTTTCCATTTGAAAAGACAATGCTCTATATATTTTTATTTATTAAGTTTTGTTTTATATAAAGTTTTGGTAAACTCTAAAATGCTATATCTGGTACTCAATTGCTACACTTAAATTGTGGCATTTGAGTGCGTACAAATAAAAGCTCATCACTTTGTAATGAATTGATACAAATATATAAATAACTAGATACTGGTATATATTTAATAATTGTTGTTTTAATTATAACGAGTTGTGTTAGGGAGAATCAACAGTTTTTAGTTTCCAATAATGACTAATGATAATATAATGTTTCATTAATGATATTAGACCAAATTACAGAATAGTAAGAATCTTTACAATTTTGTTTTCGCATATGTTTATTTTTCTTTTTTTTTTATTTATTTACTTATTTATTTAATCGAGCCCATTTGGGCCATATATATGTTTCAGTTTGTATTGGATTAATATAGATTTTATTTGATGTATTTGAAAATGTGGAAGCTATTTTGGCAAAATAAACAACTAAACAAGAAATTGTATTAAATCAAGACATATCTAATTTCTTATCAGCTTATGGTATTTATAGTATTTTTCACTTTGTTAGATAATAAAAATACCTAATAATCAGGGAAACCGCATCTTGCTTATCTAAACATCGTGGTTACAATTTTAAATTTTCGTCTTATTAGATACGGCAATCACATTAAAGATATACAGGCATGTCATAGAACTCAATTCCGTTCGGAAGTGAAATAAATTTTAAAAAAGTAAAACCTTTTTTTTTTCGGAATGAAACCACTTTCTATTTAAAAAGTGAAATTGAATCTGTATGTTTCTCTTTATGTAAACTACGGAATGGTTTCAATTTTGAACGCAATTAGTGACATGCCTGATAAGGTCATTCTACAAATATAGTTTGTTGACAGTTTTAAATTCGATGTTCGGAAAGTAATTTAGTTTTTTTTTCCGACAAATGATTTAATTAACGTGAGTGATTTGGTTCTATGCCACAAGAATAAATCATTACTGAAGCGTATCATTATTTGGGAAGAAAAATGGGTTGTATATAGCATTAACGCAAGAGATCTCAATTGGAAAGAAAATATTTTCGAAACAATGCTTTAAGCATACAATTTCGAACAATTTTATTCGATTCGAGATACGGAGATAATTGGGAAGTCAGCTGTCATCAGCTGATCATTAAAAATTTCGAAGTTATTATATACAAGACCTTAAGTGCTGATTCATTGTGCTTCCCTAATTGTGTTTTGCATTATTCTGAGAAGCATTTCTAGCAGCTAGGTTAGTTTGGTTCTTAATAAGTCAAAGTTCCATTATGTTAATGTAGTTCCCACATAGGTCACTTCCTTAGATCTTCTAGGTCCTAAAAAATATAAGTATTAAGACTCAAGTCCGTAACGCATTGACAAGAAAAGTGGAGTGTATCTTCTTTTTCATCATTGCACCACCTACACAAACCATTTTTTACATTTCTAAAGTTTAGAAATAACCTTGTCCTCTACAGGTGGCTGATAGGGGAATGCCTCCCATTCATGGGTGGGAAAACAGCCACAAAAATAGGTGGCGAGGAACCCCTTTCCATGCGTGGGTGGTAGGGAAAAATCAAATATCCATTGTGGACCAAACAGATAGTAGTGGGTTGCTATTTTAAACTAACCCCCTCCCACAAGGGCGATGTCATTGCGAACCGTACCATATGCTTTTCGGACCGCAGTCGGGGGTAATCGTCACTTAAAGAAAACATTTAATTTACTTGTTCTTAATATTTTCGATCGTTATCATTTCTTTTTATTAAAAATATTTTATAAATACACGTCATTTATAAATATTTAAGATGCAACTGACAACTTTCATTTAATTTTATAAATTCATTCTATGTTGTATTTGGGAGGTCATTTTATAAACAAATGTATGTATAAATAATATCCTCTGAATTGATGAGAAAACATAATTTTTATATAGGATTATGCCTTTTTAAGATCTTATGTACTTGCGTATGTATTTAGTATAGTTTCTTTATATATATGTATGTAAAAATATGTATTTGAAAAAAAAAAAAAACAAAATCACAATTGAGTAAATTAACTATTGGCGGCTTCAATTTCTCTGTAGACCTCATGTTTATATTCATCCAAACCACCTTCAATAGCACGTACCGTGCGATTGCCACAAACCCATAATTCTTTGCAAACGACTTTGATTAAGCGTTCGTCGTGAGAAACCAAAATGCAGCCACCCTGCAAGAAAATTAAAATAACAATTTAAATTCATAAATAACCAAATTTGAAAATGTAAATTTACCTTAAATAAATTGATGGCTTTACCCAAGGCATCAATAGTTTCGATATCTAAATGATTAGTAGGTTCATCAAGTACCAGGAAATTGGGTTCAGCTAGAAGAGTATAAATTTTATGAGCAATTGAATTTACAATATATAAATATGTATATTACCCATGCACATTTTAGCCAAAGCTACACGGGATTTCTGTCCTCCGGACAAACTAGCCAAACTTTGCAAAGCCAATGTTCCAGATACACCAAAACTACCCAATTGTCGACGATATTCTTCATCTGGTCGTCCCGGAAAGCTTTCAGCCAAAACACCAACACAGGTTAAATTCATATTTAAATGATCGACATGATGTTGGGCAAAATAACCAATGCGTAAACTGCGATGTAACACAATATTGCCCAAAGGTGTAGTCAATTGACCGACAATGATTTTTAGCAATGTAGATTTACCGGCACCGTTTTCACCCACCTTTGAAAAAAAATAAGAATAATTTTTTGCTGTTTATAACATTTTTTGTTACTTACGATACAAATTCGAGAATCTGACGTTGCTGATAGATTAACATTTTTAAATATCGGCAAGGGATCTTCAGGATTGTATTTGAATTCAATGTCAGAAATAGCTAAAACCGGAGGGTTCAGTGGTTCTACATCTGGAAATTTAAGTTTTGCTTCGGTTTCCTTTTCAACTGGTTTCAATTCAGGCCTAAAATGTGAAGAATTTAAAAAAGTTTCAAAAGATTTTCTCTTAAAAAAGTTTTTTTATTTTAAATTAAAAAAAACTATTTCCCAAAATTATTTGTTAATAATGAACATAAGTTCTGTTGGAATACAGGCATTTACAGAGTTCTGTTATCGACCTCTGCTAAATAAATTCTAATTTAAGCTAACAGAATTTTAAATTTTTTGGATACTTATTTATTATACACAAACAATTGTCTTGGGGGAAATCTTTCTATGCAATAAAATAAACTATAAATTTTAAAAATTTGCAATACTTACAATTTTTCCAACATTTTGATTTTCGATTGTACTGAAGCAGCACGATTAGCATTGTAACGAAAACGATCAATAAATTCTTGAACATGAGAACGATGAGCCATTTGAGCCTCATATTCACGGCGTTGAGCTTTGAGTTTTTCATTTTTAGTCTTTTCAAACTGTTCGTAATTGCCCCTTTAAGAAAAATTAATATATCATAAATAAATAAAATGTAAAATTATAAATTTGCATAGTTAGAAAAAACAGAACTCACTTGTAAGCCTCCAATTGCTGGGAATGTAAATGTATTATATCTGTTGGTACTGTATCCAAAAAGTTACGATCGTGGGAAACAACCAAAATAGTGGTGGGCCAGGTTTGTAGATAGTTTTCTAGCCATATGATAGCTTTAATATCCAACATGTTAGTAGGTTCATCGAGTAACAATAGATCAGGTTTTGAAAAAAGTGCTCTTGCCAAAGCCAAACGCATTCGCCAACCGCCAGAGAATGATTTTGTGGGTCTTGCTTGCATATCGGTATCGAAACCCAAACCTTTTAGAATAACTGAAGCTTTAGCCACCGCTTTATCTGCTTCAATATTTTGTAACTGAGAATAAATTTCACTTAATTCAGTGCTGAGAGATGCATCTTGGGTGCCGCTATTCAATAGGCCCATAATTTCTTTTTCACGCGCAAGCAGACCAGTGCGTACAGTATCACATTCGAGTACACTGTCAACGGCTGGTGTGTCATCTCCTACAACTTCTTGTTCCACGTGCAAAACAGAGATGTGTGATGGTATTTGAAGTTGTCGCTCGGATATCATACGCAGAAGTGTAGTTTTTCCTAAACCATTGCGACCTACGAGCCCATAACGACGACCAAATGACATAAGAATATTGGCATTCTGTAAGAGGACTCTAAAAAAATATAAGACTTGTTAAAATAACTAATGGACTAAAGTATTCATAGCAATAAAAATTTTAGTTTAGGAACTTAATGAACGTATATTCGAAAAAATGTCATTGCTAAATTATAGGGTTTTCTTATATTCGGAAGCACTTTTTATGTAAACTCCGGAATCTTCCGTGTTGTTGTGAAATGAAAGTTGGGTTCGATCCTGAGTTATAAATTTTGGGGGTTACTGCGTATCTCGATGCGAAAATAAAACTTTTCAAATTTGTATGCTTAAAGCATTGTTTCGAAAATATTTTCTTTTGAATCGAAATATGCAGTGAGTAGAGAAAGTGCGGATAATATGGAATACCTATTTGTTTTTAGAGTAACAAGTTTTTATTTTTGCCGATTGAAATATAATTTAACCATTATATGATCTCATTAAAAACGATTAAAAAATGTGCAGGTAATGTGGCACACCGCATTATGGTAATTTTCGTATAAATTTGTCTATTTCTATTCCTCAACGTAAATTTATTCGTTAGTGTATTTATGTATGATAAGATATTTCGGAAATTCCTGCCATTTTTGTCTTCAATTTAGATGGTGTACCCCAAAATTAATTAAAAACAATTTTTTAATCTTAGGTTGCGTTAATTGAACTACACTTTCACTTGGAGACCTTTTGGGTCTATTGCGATCCTTCCTTGACAGAAAAGAAACAAAGAAAAGAGGGCAGCATTAAAGCTAGAGTAATAACTATGATTGGAAGAGATGTAATAGTAGGAGTCAATGACTCAGTTTATACTGCTGGATACCTTGAAACTTCTCGTGCTACATAGAAACTTAAGCCTCTGATTTTGGTGCATGGAACAGTAAAAGAGAACGCATTCAATTAATTCGGACGAGTCCACTTCTTACCTACAGAGTTCCTGTACAAAGTGTTTTGCAAGAAAATACGAAATGCTGATATGCCTAATAACGAGTGACTAGCCTTCCCTATCTTTGGTATACAAATAATATTAACTTATTGGTTTTAAACTCCAGTCAAATAATCAAAGGGATAGTAACGTTCAATTTTTAATCTTTAGTTTGCAAATTAAAATTTTTTATGGATTTTAGAAGTTGTCTTATAAACACATGCATCTTATAAGGAAACGTCTGGAGAACGATAATATCATTGTATGCGTTATATGCATAAATTAAGAGAAACTGTCATACGTTTTGCATGAATAAATGAATGAAAATTAAAAACAAACGTATTCCCAAAGGTTTAAGTACCAGTTAAATTAGTGCGTTACTTACTTGTCTCCAAAGGCTAAATCGAAATTCTCAATTTTAATATCCATCGAACGATTTGTACCCTTAGCATCCATTTTGGTGGCCTTTTTATTTGTAACCTGTGAAGCAGTAGCCTGTTGCAACTTAACGGGTGCCGCTGGAGCTTTGACGGCATCTTGACGTTTTTCTTGTTTTTGCTGTAATTTAGCCTCGGCTTTTTCCAATTTTTTTGTATCAATTTTCTATTAAATCAAGAATTTTAGTTACAACCAAATATACACAAGTATGAATGTGTGTATATATACTTACATTTGAATTGTCCTTGTTGACCAGCCATATACTTTGCATATCTTTATCAATTGTCTCCATATCTTTGGCCATATCTGCAATATTGACGGGAGCATTTAGGACTTTGTGCTCCACAGTTTTAGTATCAACTTTAATGATGTTAAAGAATTGATTGCACAAATCACGTATATTATCTTCGGTTTTCTCCATACTGATGCTTTGCAAAATATCACCCACAGCATCATAGATGTCATCACAAGTCTCAAAATCTTCTAAGCTTCCGGCTAGTACTCCTTCTACATATTCTTTCAGCTCATTATCCATGGCTGGAAATTCTTTCCTCAGCAATTCAGTTAATTCGCTCATTTTGGATTTAACTTATGTTTTTTTCCAATAATTTCACCTACAATGTGCTTATTTTTAATAGAATAAGTTGGTTAATGGCCTGGCCTTAAGATGTGCTTTCAATTTTCACTTCACAATGTGTATTTCAACTACTTCCACTCTCTCTCACCAGTTGCTTGTGGATAGATGACGTGTGTTTCTCCAAAAATCTTGTGTGAATTCGTTCCTGAATATTCGGACTCACCAATTTTGTGTTTTAAAAACTTCCAAGATATTGTTTTATAGAAATTTCTTTGAAAAAAATGTGAATTAATAAATTTTTTCCACAGAATTTCCACACACAAAAAGTTAATCCAAGAGAGCCACACATTCACACAACCGCAACAATATGTGAAGTGTCAAAATATGACAGTTTGAAGAAATGGTAAAATTCTTACAGCACTGCCAGCTTGAAATAACAGTGTTGCAAAATAAAGTACTTTTTTTATCAAATGCCAGCAGAAAATGGTTATTTTAGATTAGGGAATTTTTGATTATTTCGTTAAAGGGATTTTATACGCTACATTATTAACGGTACCATTGTGATGCACAGAGGCGCAAATGAGTTCTTTTGGTATTAACTGTGCAGTTTCTTAACTACTGGACGGATTTCGATGAAATTTGAAATATCAGTAGAAGAGGAGTTAGGTTTTAGGAAATTATTAAAGGACACATCTATCGGTAGTACAATGGGCTCTACAGTGAACCAAAGTTGCCCACCTCGGGTATGTAAAACCTTTGGGTCCGTATAACTTTTACCAATTTGGTCTGATCCGAAAGATTTTTACATTTTTGAAAACTCTTTCGAGCTTAATGTGAATGAGCTATAAGGTGAAAAATAATACTCATGGAAACTAAAATCTTAAATAACTGCGTAAATAACGTATTTTTCGCATTTTAATTGCGAAAATAAGGCATTTTTCAATAAAATCATTTTTATTGATTATAGGTATTTATAAACAAAATTAAAAATTTTGTGAAAAAAAGCGGACGTCTGTCTACTTGCTAAAGAATTTGCCGAATTCATATTTTATTATTTATTCTCATATTTTTAACATTGGTATCAATAAAACTGAATTCGTCAAAAAGTGTGTTTTTAGGCCAATATACCTCCTAACTTTGTTTAAAACTTTTAGACAACGTTTTTCATTTATTTTATCTTTATTTATTACTAATGAATTAAAAAAGTAATCAAATCTTAAATCAAAAATATTAATTGTAAAATTCCATCCATTGGTGAACTGTATTCAGTTTTTTTTTTTTAATTCTAAGCCAGTTTCGGACTGTAATTTTGTTTACCTTTACCAGAAATTCCTAGAGGGAGCAGGAAAAATCAAATATCAAAAGTTAGTAATAGGTTACTACAAGCACCGTTGTTAAGTGTTATCCGTGCCAAGTGCTAGCCCGTCGTCGTTGGTAAAGGTCAGTCTGTGTTTCAACGGTGCACTGACTAGATACCTTAACCAGTCATTTCCCTGGGGGCTATGACGTGGGTAACATACTTTTGCACATACTTGAGATAACAGTCGACTTTCTGCCAGTGTAAAGCGGGATCCCCTCAGGTGGCTAGGGATAGCCTACCTAATAAGCCTGACTCTTCTGATATCACAGATACCACCCAGACCTTGGCGGTGGTTCTGTCTGATTTTGGCACTGTAACTGAGATCATTGAGATCCCAATTCCTTGCCAGGAGAAAGCGGGACCCCCCTCTAAGATCTTTGGACTCTGCGGTGAAGGTTAATAAGGATGACATGACTCTGGAGGTAAAAACATCACCGAAAGGACAGTTAGTTTGACAGGCCGCTGTCGCGGCTGCACCGAGGGTGAAGAATGGCAGAGGGAAGCAAAGATTGTCAACTGCAGTAATACTCTGCGGTAAAGGTTAATAAGGATGACATGACTCTGGAGGTCGAAACTTGAGATGGCAGCAGCCTCTGAGCTTCCCAAAAGGCAGAAGTGACAGTATTGTTTCCAAGTCCTGTTAGAACCACGAAAACGATGCTGTTAGTTCTGAAACCCCAAAACGATTTCCTTACAACCGGGTGGAAATTTATTTTCTCCATATGTTTTAAAGAAAACAAGGAATCATTCGGCAAAATAGAATCGACATAGGGTATTGTCAAATTCCGACTTGGTACTCTAAACATGAAGCTGGTATTGGTGCAAGATTCACGAAAACAAGGTATGCAGACTAAAGGTAGTAGTAGAGGTCTGACCGTCGTCGTAAGAAAAGACAATAGCTTTTGCGTATCTTCCATACAAGGCAGCGGATCCGCCTGTAAGTGATGTCTGCCATTTGGTGGAGTCCATGGGCAAAATCCCTCTTGTCCTGGGTAGTGATGCTTATGCATATCACAGTAGCAACATTAATGATAGGGTCAGTCTTTGATTTTATCACTACTAACACTCTGAAACAGAAAACAGACTAGCTGGTGTTCGAAGGATATTTAAGATCTCAGGACCAAGGTCAGGAGTTTGTTTAATAAAGCCAAACTCTCCCGGTTGGATGAGGATTGGACAAACTATAATATAAAGTGATGTTCATAAAAAAATCGAACGTCTCATGGACGGAATAAAGCCTTAAAACAAGTTGATTGTTGATACTCACTTTCTAGGTAACCGGATCCTAGATCCATTTTCAAGAGCACCAATCACGGTACGTTTGAAATCTAGAACGAACATGTTGATAGAAAGGATAGTCAGTATGGAGGGATTAAGGCAGGGCAGTTTTTGCCTTATTACTTTGGTTACTGGCGGTCAAGAATATTTGACCTACAGCGCAGGAAGATTGTAGTATATGCTGATGATTTGATGATACTGGTATCTCGCAAGTCTTGAATACCATCAGTGAGATTATGCAATCAGCACTAGGAGATCTATATTCCTGGGCCAGTGAAAAGAGACTGGGGATAAATAGATAACTTCAAAAGTACCCGTACTGAATTATGTAGAACTGGAGCTATTGTGAGAAGCTAAAATCCTAGGCATCATTTAAGACAGTGCAGAAGCACTTAAAGACACGTTTTCAATATACCCTAATATGAAAAATCTTTCAATCTGGCATTTCGTAAATGTAAGGCAACTGTTTACCGACAGACCTACTCGTCAAAAACTCGCGGAAATCAACAAAAACAATAACATTTTTGAAAAAATTAAAAAATCTATATTTTCTTGTTTTTGTAAAAAAATAACCAAATTTGTATTTTATATGAATGTTTTCTCCCTTAATGCTCCTTTAGGAGACAAAAACGCTTACTCCCTTTATGTTCTTTTAAGAGACAAAAACGATTACTCCTTCTGTCGTAATTTTCAATATTAAAAGGAGTACTCCATAAGGAGCTTAAAAGGAGTACTCGTATCTGCGGACATGCTGTGGTTATCCATTACTCTCAAGGAGCGCACCAAGATTACTCTTTGGATGATCCTATTTTTTACTGGGTATTGTAGGTTCAGTCTATTGGTATATATACTAGCCGACGAATTTTTCTTAGTATGACAATTTTACTACAGGTGACGCCACTTAAAATTACTCAAAACGAATTAAATCGTAAACTGTGTCTTTGCTCATGCTATGACCTTTAGCTAAGTTTGTGTGACAAATTTCCGATAGTTGGCGCCACTGAAAATTACTCAAAATGAATTAAATCGTAAAGTGTGTATTTGCTCATGATATGATCTTTAGCAAAGTTGTTGTGCATAAGCCTATGAAGGTTTCTAAGTTGGTATGACCAATTTCCAACAGGTAACCCCACTGAAAATTACTCAAAATGAATTAAACTGTAAACTATGCATTTGCTCATGCTATGATCCTTAGCAGAGTTGTTGTGCATGAGCCGACAAAGGTTTCTAAGTTGGTACGACTGATTTTCGCCAGATGTCGCCATTGAAAATTAATAAAAACAAGTAAGAAAGTAAGGTCAAAGGTGTTATTTTTCCTGTATAAAGACAAATATTTCCTAAATTCTGCCATCATAAAAACATTTTCTCAAAACTTATATATTTAACCTGTTTCCGTCATTTGGACTTATATGAGAGCTAGGGTCAAATGTGGACCGATTATCTCGAAATTTGGCAAATTGATTACAGTTGTTACAAAAATTATGTGTGCAAAAAATAAACTCAAAATTTTCATTATCTTTAGATTTACGAGCGTTTTAGTGATTTTTTTGTCTCATTTAGTGCGTTTTTAAAGAAGAGTTTGTGTGGGAGCTATGGTCAAATGTGGACCGATTTCAACGAAATTTGGTACAGTGATTTAGGTTTACATAAGCAGTATTTGTTTTAAATTTCATGAAAAATATTGATATTTGTGGCCAATATGTCAATTCCGGGAAGTGGGACCTATGGGAGGTACCATAAATAATGGACCGATTTTGACCAATTTCAATAGCCATGGTCCCATTATCAAAAAAATGATCTGTGCCAAATTTCATCAAATTATCTTTAGAAGTGCGACCTGTAGTTTGATTACAAGGTTTACATGGGGGTCCAGCCAGCCAGCCGTCCAGCCAGACGGACGGAAGGAAGGACGGACATCGCTAAATCGACTCAGAAAGTGATTCTAAGCCTATTGGTACACTAAAAGGTGGGTCTAAGACAGATATTTCTATGCGTTACATACATCAGCACAAACTTATAATACCCTTTCCACCTATGGTGGTGAAGGGTATAATGAATTGAATCGTAAGCTGTGCATTTGTGCATGTGTTGATCGGACAAAATCAATGAAATGATTCAAAGTAAAATGGATATTTGTGTAATGTCTTTTCTTCAAATTTATTTTAGTTGGCAGCGCAGGATACAAGTAGTTTTTAAATAAAACAATTTATTTTTAGTGATTGTTTTTTTGTAGAAAAAATATATGTTTTTATTATAAAACAATATTGAAAAAAAAATAATTAAAACGAAATTTCTTTTAGTATTTTTAAAAAAATAACAATGATGCATTAAACCAAGTTTTGCAATTTTATTAGAAAAAAATGTGCTACTTAAAATTAGTTAAGTAGTTATAAAAAAAATTAAAACTAGAAAAAATATTCAGAACAGAAACAGATGTGATTTCTTTAATCATAAAAAACAGCAATAACACAACAGTAGATTTAAATTAAACTTAAACAACTGCATGAAAAAAATTATAAAATTCATTAAAAAACAAGAAAAATAAATAATAAATTCTAAATACATATGCAAAAAGAAAATAAAAATTATGAATTGTTTGAAAGGATGAAAAATTGTCTATAATTTGTTCAAAAATTTCAGAAAGAATCGAATTATATCGATTTAAAAAAAAGTTTTAAATGTATAATTAATTAAATAAATGAATAATAAATAAGCACAATATTATGTTATGTTTATAATAAAATAATGCTAAATAATTTGTTTAAAACAAAATCGCTAAATTGTGTACAAATCATGTATTTATGTTGTTATGTATAATTATGATTAGATTATTAATGTATAATATAAAAAATGTATAACAAGGCTTTGAAATCAAGTTGTTTCGTAAAATATAAAACCATTTAAAAATACGTTATTTAATAAAACTTTTAAAAGTTGTTTTCTTCATATCATTATTCTCCATATCTTTTCTTATAATCATAATCTCTAATAAGAGTGCATTTTTATTAGTTGTTATTCTTAAATGTTATTAAAGGATTATTTAAAAAATTTACAATTATATTTACTATTATATAGGTATTCATAATAAGATTAATAATTATTTTTTTTTTAATTGTTAATACATAATAATTATGTAAACACTTAATTAAGGTCAATTAATTTTCATTTAGTTTTTAAAGTCAGTTTGAAGCGTGAGTTTTATGTGTTTATAATTAAGTCAAATCAATAATTTTCCAACATATACTGAACCGTACCCCTCTTTCCCATTTCGAAGAAGTATTAATTATATGTTTTCCTAGCTTATTAAAATTTTAAAGCTATAAATACATTTAAAATTCGCTTTGGTTTAAATTTTATACTACTTCATACTTTCGGTGAAGTTTTCTGACATAGACTACTACTAAACAACAAAAAAATAGAAAAAAAGGTAAATTGACGTCTCTAAAATGTACTTTGACAGTTTGTTTTCTGAAGCGCCATAAAATCTGAACCAAAGAAAATCTAAATTTTTTGAAGAACTTTAAAAATTGTAAGAGCTAGGATAATGTATACACAAAATTTCATAAAAATCGGAGATGTTGAGGTCCAAAATTTTGATTTGACTTAGTATTTTTTAGTTATTCTTAATGATTGAAAAATCGTTTAGTTAGTTATTATATTACAAAAATATATTTTACAAGATTGTGTTGTTGGTTTTTTCTTCTATTTTACAAAAATTCAAGTATGCAGGTATTGATAACGTTTCCATTTTAACCAAAAATGGCTGAAGATGTTTGAGTTTTGCGTTGTCGGGCGCCACGCCCTTTTAATAAATATGATAGATCTATTGGGGATTCGTGGTTTTGTGTAGAGTTTGGTAAACGTTTGGATTTAATTGTTTTTAAAACACGTTCCAAGTGAGTACGCTTTTCTTTAAAAGTCTAAAAACCAAAATAAATTTTACAAATATAAATAGCCATATTTAATATCTGAGACTTACCATTGGTGCAGGCGAAGGATTATTAGCTAACGCTTGTGTTTGAAGTGATGTCACAGTGGCGGGACTTTTGTTTCCATATTGTTTTTTGCCTTGAACCTGTGGAGTTTTATTCAGTTCTTGTCTAGTGTTTAATAATCCGCTTGTTGTTGGTAGATTTGGCGTTGTTGCTATTGGAATAAAAGCTGTCGATTGGCTTTCATTATCAGTCTTTTGTTTTTTCGGTTTCAACATAGATGGATCAACATCGTGAGGCTGTAGAAACAAAATAATAGTTTTTGGAATTAAATATATTTACTGTCTTTTAAGAAAGTAGGTCAGCGAGTGTTTCAAAGAATAAGTAAGGATTTTTTTAGAAGAGTAAATTCGTGGCAAGCTTCTAACAGTGTACCTTCCAATCAGACTGTGTCTTGAAGAAAAAAGGGATTAATTTATTATGCCAGTGAAATTCAGCCCTACAATCTCAGGTGTGCTAATGATTTTAGACTACATAGAGAGTACGGCAAACCGACGCTTCCATACGGTTCTATCAGGGATTACGACATCTGGTGCCATGCTGAACAGAAGCTCCTTCACTAAATAGTTAGCCTATTTCCAAGCCTTAAAAACCTATTAAGCTCAGTATTATGGTGTGTTCCGCCCGCCGTTATCTGAGTATACCCGACTCACGCAGCCTTACTGGACTTCTAGTTGCCATACCCTTAATGAAGAAGTCATGAGGGCGCAATGACAACATTACACCAATACTAACTACCACAACGTTGTAACTTGTTAAGAGAGACCAAGAATGAAACTATATCAACAGCTGCACATCCGTATATTAGAACAGGCCTTACAATGGTTGTGAAAATCTAATACACAACTATTGGTCTTAAGCCCCATTTTTCGCCTACGGAGTTCCTGCAGGAGTAGTAAGCGTTAAGTCTCTTTCTCATCCTGTCCAAAATAAATAATGCCTCCGACGACAGTCTCAGCTCTACACCATTCAGCATTGGTAACTTTAAACTGTTTTGTCAGGATTTATCTTTTTAGTTCCCCTAAAGCCGATATCACTGATGGTATGCAGGAACTTGCCTGATTTGAATAAAACTACGTCATCTTCCCAACTGGTCAAGTCTTTTCAAGATGACATTGACAACCAGCAACCATAGCAATGGTGATAAAACCCCTCCTAGTGAAGTACCCCTAGTCACTTTTTTACGAATACTATTGTCGCCTATACTCGAATTAATATACTCAAGTGAACTTCTAATGGTTTCAGTCGTGACATTGTTGAAAGCGCAATCGATATCGAAGAAAGCGGATAAAGTGAAATCTTTGAATACCAGGCCCTTTTCAATAAAACCAACCACATCATGCACTGCGCTCTCAACAGATCTACCCTTGAGATAAGCATGCTGTGCGATATTTATATGTGCGTGTCTAATGAGTTCCTAAGAAATAGGTCAATCAGTCGCTCGAATTCAAATGAACAGACGTCAGGCTGAATGGCGTAAAATCTTTGGGTTTTGAGTGACTAGCCTTTCCTGATTTAGGAAAGAAGATCACACTTATCTCTCTCCACCCAGTAGGAGTGACACCCCCATTAAGGTAACTGGCGAAGATATTCTGAAAAATAGAGTAAGGGTTTAGTAGTGATGTTGCTCTTCTTTCAAGTCGGACGACCCTAATATGTCTAAAAAAATCTTACACAAGTTTCCTAATAATAACGTTTAATCCTTCTATATCTCGAAAACCTCTCATTATATACTCTGATATAGAGAATGAACCTTCAATGACTTAGTGAGTCATGCAGAGCTGCCCAAATGATTTTCCGTTGCAAAAAGGATGTTATAGGTCAATATTTTTCCTAAGATACCTATCAATAATTCTCTCCAAAATGTGCAGGACAAATTAAGTAAGGCTGAAAGTTCTGAAATCTTTCAGTGTTAGGGTAAATTCTGTAACAAGACAGACATAGTACAAGAAAATGAGAAAAAATTAGAAATTACTGATACGACATATCCAAAATTTCTCTCCTAGAATTTAGGGCACACTTAATGTAAGCAATAATATATTTTCCCAACAACTAATTTAATAATAAATATTTTTTAAATAATTTTTTTAAACTTACCGCATATGTTTTGGAAATCTTTAATTTTTCATTAAATTTACGGAATGCATAGCTTTTTGTACAAGTCGGATGATTAGTTTTAGCCTTTGAAAAGAAACGCGCTGATTTGTCCACTCTCAATTCACATATAAAACAATGAGTTTCATCGTTGCACTCTATGGGACGTCCCTTACAAAATGTTGTGCGATCTAGGACCCAACAGCGGCCCGTCACCAAATCAATCGGTACCACTTCGTACAGAGGTACACGTACAACTTCATTGGGATAAAATTTGCGCGATGGCTCATGGAACGTTTCGTGTGGTCGTAAGAAATGATGACCGAAAATAAAACGTTTACCCTCATCATCTTTCCATAAGCGTTCAACGCGAAAGATGTCGCATTCATTGAAATCAACATCGCCAATCGTTTCGTAGGTATGCTTTTTCGTGGGCACCACATTACCACTTGAATCTTTGACGGGAATGTCACGCAAAACATAAACAGCATCGCCCTGACGCACATGTAATGAAGTGCCACGCATTAGGGTCAAATAATAGCGATAGCCTTCGTCTGTGTACTCATCAAGAGGAATTTCCCGATCAACTTCGCGTGGTTCACACTCTTCGCAAAGGTAGTTATCAGCATTTATGTCGGCTTTGGTACATTCAGTATGCTGCCAAACCATACAACGTGCACATTGAATCATCAATCCTTCATCTTTATAAAGACCACATATACAACGTATTATATCCTCATTTGGCGCTACAGTGTTGGTTGGAGGTAAAGGTACAGGTGAATTTGAAGTTGAGCTTATTTCCAAAGTTTCTTTTTTATTGAGGGTATTAGTTGCTAAGGCTTTCTGACTATGATTTTTAAAATCTTGAAGTAAAGCTTCATCCCCCAATAGCTCCAAAAGTGAAGCATATTGTTTATATTTTTCTGCATCAAAAGATTTTTGTAACAGCTTTATTAATTTAAGTTTTTGGTCATCTTTTTTGCCAAAGGTTACTTTAGCTTCTTTGAATAATTTTTGCATATCTGCGTTGAATTCCGATGGAAGCTTATAATACCCCTGTTCAATGTTATTCTGTATAGTTTTTAAATCTGTAGTCACTTGCTTTTGTTGGGCTTTTAAGGAGGCTTTCTTTTTCTTGTTTGTGCCAGCTGCTGATTGTTGGGGGTTTGAGTTTTGTAGCAATTGCACCAGATTTTGCTGATCATTGTTGGGATTTTTGATCATCTCCAGATTACTGCATATATCCCTTAAGATTTTGGCCATTTTTGCCATTTTTTCTACTTCCGGATCTTGTACAGCTAAAGTAAGACCACGAGTTTTAATGTTTCTAGCGGTACATAGAGCCGAAATCTGAGCGGCCAGTGAAGCTGGTGTTGAAGGTCGCCTTTGACTTATGGCTGCTGGTGTGACAGTACCTAAAGTGTTGCCTAACGTTGGGGAGATGTTTATGGGTGTTTGAGGTTTAGAATCAACACCAGCAGTTTTGGGAATTGATTTACGTTTCGACTTTTTGGCTCGTATTTTCTCAAAGTTTCGTATTAAAAAGACTGAATATTGTTTTATAATTTTCTTTTCTTTTTCCGATAATGGTTGCATACGAGTTGGTGTTGCTACATCTTTCGTGGTTTGGCGCTGAGTATTCTTACGTGCCTTTCGTTTACGCTGGCGACCTTTGCCATCGGATTTTGGTGTGGTCTCATTTGTAAGCTAAATAAAATCAATAATAAAAATTAAGTAAATGTTATACAAATATTTTTTATTTTTAGAAAATTAAAGTTATCGATAAATTAAACTGCTAGTTACAAAACGGGACACCTAGTAGATAAACATAAATGGGGTATGCTGAATCCAGTGCTGCTAACCGTTTTTAGGTTAGCTCTAGTTTTAGTTATAAAGTTTCGCAACCTCCTTTATTTCTTTAATAATGCTATATCTCGGAAACTAGAGCTAACCAAAAAAAAATCGTGGTTAGCACTTCGAATACTAAGAATAACATGACATATTATTCCTGGGTTCGAACCCCAGCATCCTCCATTAATACGACGTCGATGTAAAATAAATAATATTGGCAGTAGAACAAAAAGCTTAAATAATCTTCTACCTAATAAAAGTTGACATTACTTTACTGATCTAAAAACAGACGTGACGTGCAATAACTGCCTATTATCCTCTTCTCAAATAAGGTAGCCCAATTCGTATATACACTATATACAACTAAATGGGCAGCAATTACCAGAATGATACTTCTCTTAAAAAAAATATACAAAAATCCGAGGTCACTATATTAAAATTCTAAAATTCTGGGGTCCTATTAACTAAAATTCTAAAAGTAGTTTTTAAGAAACGTGTGTTTTGAATAAAAAAAAATGTGTTTCATTAGTTGTATTTTGTAAAAACAATTAAATTTTATATTCAACTAAATAGCCCCAATCATTATACACGAAAATCATTTTAATAACATCGCAATCCTAAAGACTCTGAGTCGTTTTAGTATGAACAACTGACTGCTGTAGAAACTAACTTTTTATCTTAAGAAAATACAAATAATTTTGACGTGAATAAAAATTAATAACATAAAACTTACCTTTGCCTCAATGGGCAATGGCTTAACTCTCTGTGATTTCCCGCCAATGACTCCACGACAATTAGGAGTATTACAACGACATGGCTGTCCCTCAGAGGGATTAAAGAGCGAAAAGTTGTAGTCATATGTAAGTTCTTCTCCTTCTGCTATTTTACGTTTGGCAAACAAAGCCATACGTGACAAACCATTTACAGACCATTTCTGCATTTCACAATTCGGTTCACAAGAATGATTAACAAAACGACAATCACTACCCATACGTTGGCCATCGATGACCAAACCACCATCTAAATGTAAACAATAATGATGCGTATCATTTAGATATATTGTAGCCATGCGATCCTTAAATTCCCGTTCGGTAACAACTTCACCCACGTACTCAAGAATATAAACGCCCTTTTCAATTGGCAATTTAGTGCGCACACCCCATCCCTTATTTTCCGTCATGAATCTTTCCACACCAGGAGCAATGTCGTGCTTTTGTATCTTTTGGTTTCGACATTTTTCACGTGTAGGACAATTTGTGGGCGAACATTCGGTGTAGACCATGCGATTGAGACAATTATCACCACAGCCTATATCGGGTTTGCAGTTGCACATAGGATGATCATTTGCAGCAATTGGTGGTGGTTTTACATTCTCTGCATAGATGTTAGTACGAATTTTACGAAAATTCCAAGAGGGTACTGTATTACGATTAGGCAACTTAGCGTTTTTGTAAGCCCACCATATGTCATAAGGTAGTTGGAAATCGTATTCAGTTCTTCTCAAATACCGCTCACAATATGGCGGAGGAGGAAGTAGGGGCATTTTAACGACTTCTAATTCTTTGGTCACATTACTATTACTGTTTACATCGACAGACAAGCTTTTGTCCATGTCTGATTTTCTCTCATTGTCTTTTTTGTTTGAGTTTTTCTTAGCAATAGTTTGGGTAACTTTAAAGAAATCCGAAAACATGCCTGCTGGTAAATAACTCTTCTTAATCATTTTTAATTTTTTGGTAACAGATGAATTAGTAGAGGATTTCTCGTCACTGGTATCACTAGTTTCATTGTCACCATTCACAGAATGTAATTGAGTCTCGTTTAAAGGTAGAATGTCATGTTCCAAATAGTCTATGTTACAGTCTTTGGCATTAGCATCCTTTTCTATTTCTTCTGGTGTGCGGGGAATTTCTTTAATGACAGGTTGGACAGGAGAAAGAGTTACTGGACTCTTTCTTGTTGCTAAGGGATGTATAGAATTTCTTCGCTTTAATTTTATCTTACAACTCAATATACTTTTAGGATCAACACCGGCAGGTAATTTGATATTGGCTTCTATAAGTGATTTTGCAGTTTTGGAGACATGTGTTTTTTTGGAGGGAGACGATTTTACTGGATTTTCTTTTGCTTCTGCGATTGCCTTATTACGTCTTACTCTAGAAGCCAATGGTTTATCATCGTCTTCCTGTTCTTGTATGGAATTTTTCGGTTTCTCTGATTCCAGTAGTTTTTTGACAGCCTGTTTTTCTTCTTTACTGGTTTTCTTTTTTGTAAAATGCCTTGTATGTCTTGTTTTCGGCGTTGTTACCGTTTCTACAATTTCAGATATTTCTTTAGAAGAAGTTTTATCTTTATTGTTTAATGGAGATTCTTGTAATCTTTCGAGGGCAACCACTGACAACCTTGGTGTACGATTATTGCGTTCGAGGAATGTTTGTGAGGTCTCCCCTTGTTGTGGCACACGATCACATTGTTTTTCTGGTGATTTTGACAACCTTTCACTTTGTTGTTTGTCGTGAATAGTTTCAGTCTGCTGAGTAATATCAGTAGAGATATCCAATACCAAGTTTTCATTTATTTTTCGCTTTTTGCGTTTTACTGTTGGAAAGCCAGTTCGATTTATTTTCTTACGTTTTCGTTTCAATAACAAATTACCACCTGTTTTATTTAGTAGGCTTTCCACAACTCGAGTGCAGCTATTTTTTGCAGCTACATCAGCAAATCCTTTGTTCAAGTCCATTAACAAAGGGGAATCAACTTCAGACTTAGTTATTACGTTTGATGTGGTATCAGTTAGCTTTGTTATTGGTGGTATTTGTATTTCTAACTCAACAGAAGGTTCGAAAACCCCGGGTGGCGGACATGATGATGATTCCGATTCTATTTGTAAAGTCGAGGAAAGATTTGATCTCGATTTGTTGCCACCTAAAGTATCTTCGCTATGTGTCGTTGCAATTTTTGATACCACACCTTCTAGACGACTTCTCTTTTTATTAACAGCCTCAGTAACTTGTTTAAGGCTATTTAGTGACTGAGGGCTAATATCCAAAAGTTTGCCGCCACTTATGGAATTAGGATCGCCTACTGTAACTCTTAGAGGTGAGAGTGTCCTATTGCTATTGGAATCCTCATTGAGTGTATGAGGAGATTGTTGTAGGAGGTGACGCTTTTTAGGCGTTAAATTTGCTTTAGCTGTTTTGGCATTAAACTGCTGTTGAGACTTGGTATTTGCAGTACTTTTTGCGGCTGCAGCAGCTGCTGCCCAAGCTTCTGCATTGTTAGCAAATAATTTAGCGGCAACTGCTACAGCAACTTCACTTGATTTTTCTCCTGGTGTTAGTAAATAATGCCGCTTTTTAAGTGGCAATTTGTGGTCATCAGGGCTGGAACTACTTGCCTTTTTGTGCCTTCGTTTTGAAGAAGTTCCTTGTCCAGAACTGGAACCAGGAGTCAAAGAATTGCTTTCAGCTCTGGCTGAAAGCATAGCGAAATCCAAATTTTCTGATATCTTTCTTTTCTTGACAGATCTCTTATCTCTTGAATTACTTTTACTAGATGTTGAGGCAGACGTCGAGGCCGCCGCAGCAGCTGCCGCCAAACTTTGTTGCAATTTTGTGGCTTCCGCCATTAGTTTCTCTTTTTGCGATATATTACCTCCTGTCAGTTTGTCACTTAAACTAGAGGAGTTATGTATGCGACACCTACTCGAAAATGTATTAGTTAAAATTTCTATTTCCGTTAAAAGTTTGGAATCAATAACGGAATTTTTGCTAGAGGAAGAATTGTGAAAACGAAGGCTTTTCCTTTTTCTTCGTCTTCGTTTTGTAGTACCAGCCGAATAGTATGAACTGCAGAAACTAGCCACAGACGACCTACGAGATTTTATTTTTCTTGCGGTTTGATTGCTTCCTGGTAATTGCAATAGATCATGAGCGAATTCTGAAGTCGTTGAATTCTTGCGCTGCAATAAAGTTATTTTTGCTGGTGTTTGCGGCAATTCATTGGTGACATCAAAAATTCTTGTGTTATTATTGCTGATACTAGCAAATGAGTTGTGGGTATTATGTTGGCTACTAGATCCTCTACCAAAATATTCGCCAGTTGCTATGTATCGATTAATTTCACCATATTTTTTGGAAGCACTGGTAGTTGGAAGCCTTTCCAGTGAAGGCTTACATACATATTCATTAGATTCCTCACTACTCTGACCCAAGGACAAACCTGCTAACTGTAATATGTCTTGTTCATCTTTTAAAGAACCCATTGACTTTTGCATAATGGAGGCTCGTCGTTTTCTCCTAAATTTCGAAGACTTAGAACAGCCCAAAACACTTTCCTTGCAATCACTACGATAACCACATGACTTCGCCCTTGATTTACGTGATACACAACTTTTGGTGCTGTAACGACTTTTGCAACTAGCATCACTTTTATAGCCAGAGTTGTGAGAGGCTTGGAGTTTAGAGTGCCGAGATAAACGAAAAGATGATGTGCCATAATCAGAAACATAACCACTTTTTGCCGCTAACACTTTACTGCAAACCGTTGACTTGCTGGAGCGCTCTCTTACACGCTCTTCAGCACCGCCATCACTTTTATACCCGGTAGTACTACATACACTTGGTCTTCGAAATTTTCGATTTACATCAATTTTCCGCCACACAGGATCCAACTGCAAATCATCTTTAGATGTTTGCTGCTGGCTCTGTGATGTCGAAGCTCGTTTTTCGCTTGCACTAGCTAAAGTTGCACTAGTTGATTGCCGTCTCTTATTTCTTGGTGGAGGATATAAAACCCTCTCTGTGGCATACATTCTTTTATCCAGTAAGGCTATATCGATTTTTGGTTTGTTGGTGGAAGATGAACACGAAGTTTCATTGGTGTGCTTTTCGGGGGTGGTATTTATGTTTTTATTTGGTGAGTTTGTGGATGATGTATTATCATTGGCCGACGAAGAAGCTAATGTTGTGCAGGGATGTGGAGATGTACTTTGAGTGGAAACACTTGTAGTGGAAATGACACCGGAATCCGCCGATTCATTAATATTTGAGTTTTTGTTATTTACATGGACAGGAGACATTGAATTTAATGTTAACTCCTGATCTTTATCCGGTTTTTTGGGACGGCCACGACGCTTTTTATTATTGCTTGCAGATGATGAAGCTATACTATCAGACTGTGAATTTGTATTGAGTTGCAACAAAACTTCACTTTGGACCAACGGATTCTTCGGTTTTGCACTGTCATTTGCTTTGGGCGTTTGTCCCAACATTTGGGTCTTTTCCATAAAATCTTGCAGTAGTCTTGATTCGTACTGGGGTAAGTGTTCTGTTTTATCTTTATGAAAATGTAAAGTGGATAAATTATCATCTTCATCGGACCCTCCTACTACTCTTTCGATAGCTGCCCGAACATTTGGTAGTTCATTATCACTACTTGATAAGCCAATGTGATCATTGCCGTGTTGTAATGATCCAAGGGTGTTGGTATTTGAATGGGAGGGAATTGCATTTAAATTGCAAGACAAATTTTTTGAATTAATAGCTGTTAATAACAGTCTGGGAGCTCTTTGTGCAAGAACCTCGACGTTAGATACCAATAATTTCTGAGCCAAAGGTTCATCTTCGGAATCAGTTGAGAATGCATTTTGCGTTGTAATTTCTAATGGTTTCAGCGTTTTTAAAGCTCTTTTTGATTCGTTTGCTTTAAGTAGTGCTTTCTTTCTTTTAATTTTACGTTTGGATATTTTTTCGTTTCCCACAGTTGCTATTGTTGTATTTGTAGCCTCTGAGCAACCTGAATCCGTGGCATCACTTAGACAAGCCATTGTTGTACATGTCATTGCTGTCGTTGTTGGTACACTTGCCACTGACGGCACTGTTAATGGCACCAAATGCGTTATATCTTTGCGATTTTTCGATAATGGATTTACAATTACAGAAGACATATTTGTCGTTTTACTATCAGACTTATTACGTGTTTTATCCTGCGATGATGGAGAAATTTTAAGCTTTAATGTATCTAGGGTGTTGTTAATTCTTAATAAGGTTTTGTCTTCTCTTGACTGCTTCGACTTTGAGTAATTCGTTTTCTGTAACGCTGTTGGATTAACCACAATATTCGACGTATTTGCACTTGAAGTGCTCGCAGCCGTTATTGTGGTTGTAGGTCGAATTGCGGAAATTTTCATTCGCAGACAACCATCGGAATCTGTACGTTGTATACTGAATTGTGTTGCTAGTGTAATATTCGACAAGTTGCAGTTGCTATTAGAGTTACTACTGGTGGTACTACTGCTACTGTTGCTGCTGCTGATATTCGTAGATGATTGTGTTGTTGCTGCTGCTGCTGTTGTTGCTGTTGCATTGGAGTTTTTCTTCTTTTCATGACGTTTCTTATATTTATCTTTTTGTGCATTTTCATGGCCGTACTAAAATATAAAATATTTATAATAAACATTTATTATTAACTAAATAGGGAATTTTACTATTTTTACCTTTTGTTCGTGTGTGTTATTTTCTTCTTTTCTTTGCTGATGCTGCTTTTCCGATACATTCCTAGATGTTGCATCATTCAGTGTGTTCATTATTTATTTCAAACAAAATTCTGTAAAAAAAAATAAAAAAATGTACATATTATTATATGAATTTACGTTATAGGCTCTAACATTAGCTAAAATAGTTTTTTTTTTATTAAAATTTGTGTTCATTTTGCCCAAAAACTTATTAAATAGTTTTTAAAGAATTATAAATGCACAATATTATTTTAGTTAAGGACAAACTATGTATAACTAAGCCAAGTTTTAAGATACCATTCTAGCAACCCTTCAAATACCACCTGTCGTGTAAATAAACTCTTTGCATCCACCAGTAATTTAACTCTTACAGCTGTCCAATGGATAGTCGTGAGTATATAATATTGAAAATACAAACAATTGCTATTTTGCTAAAACATATAAACGTGGGCGAATGATGTAATTTTCATAAAATTTGGTGGTAAAGTATAAATAATTACGGCTGCGAAACATGGAAACGCACAAATGCCATCAATAAACGACTGCAAACCTTTACAAACAAATGCTTAAGGCAAAATCTTAATGTATGTTGGACGAATCGCATAAGAAATGAAGATCTACTTAATGCGACAAACCAAATCCCTGATTCCACAGAGGTATGTCAACGGAAATGGCGGTCAAATACCAACATTGCCAATACCAAGTGGATTCCAACGAAGCGAATCCACAAGAAAGCGGCCGTCGTGTTGGTGCACTTGCTAGAACGTGGAGAAGGTCAATTGATGCAGATACAAGCAGCAAACTATTCATGGAATGATGTATGCCTAACATCTAGCAATAGAGTCCGATATAAAAGGATGGTTGAGGCCCTATGCTCCACTGGAAGTCAAGGATAATAGAAGAAGAAGAAAGTATAAATAAAAAAGAATTAAAAATTGTTAAAGTTTGTAACAGATCTTTTTATTTAGATGACGGTCGTGTTATAAGTGAAAATCGATTACTACTATAAAAAACTGTTATTTCAAGATGGATTATATACTCCGATCTATAAATCCGATTATTTTCTGTAAACCTGTTGCTACCCACTTATTGGTTAGTTTCTCTAAAAACTTTACTTGAATATGGGGAATTTACACTCGTTGCCTTTCTTGACATTTTCTCTACCATTGACGATTACAAGGTGATGTTCTGCACCTCTCCTGTGAAATCTTGTATTATACAAACTCGATTCTATGAGATTTAAAACCGTTGGTTATGCAATTAACACCACAGTGACATTTTCGGTGAAAAGCCCCCGTAACTGTGTTTAAACATATAAAATGCAAGATATCAAAATTAGATCTCAATAATTTGGACGTAGCATGTCGAATATCTTGGGGTCATTCTGGACTCTGAACTGGAAGTTTATCACTATCTAATCATAAATTGCACACTATTCTTGTAGAAGACTCTTAGATAAACATGGGTCCTCACTGCCGCTATTACTGTTTTCTGTTTGAGATGGTTGATAAACCTGTACTCCTAAAGAAGGGTTTTATCACCATTACTGTGGTTGCTGGCTGTCAACGTCATTCTTAGAAGACTTGACCATCTGGGGAGAAAGGTCTTAGCCTACGCCGATGTCGTAGTATTACATGTATCAATCAATTGTGATATTATGCAGTCGGTTCTAGTAGAACTTTCATCCTGGATCAGCAATAAAGGACTGGGGGTAAATTCTGACAAAACGGAGTTAGTTCAATTCACCAGAAGGTACAAGGTTGACAGTTTCCAACTTCCTGTGCTGAATGTTGTAAATTTAAGACAGTCGTCTGCAGGAACACTGTAGGTAAAAAATGGGGCTTATGACCAATAGTTGTGTATTGGATTTACACAATCATTATGAGGCCTGTTTTACTTATAGTTGTGCAGTATGGTGGGAAGCTGTTGACAAAGTTTCATTCTTGGTTTCTAAAGGCATTTCAATATTTACAGATGGATCTAAAATGAATTGCGGTACAGGATCTGGTGTTTTCCTGAGGGAACAAAACTTTGGGAAATCTTTTAGACTTGCGGACGTGTGCAGTGTCTTCCATTAAGGCTACAGAGCTCATCCCGGGTACTATAGCTGAAAACAGTGAGCTAACTATGTACGTCGAAAGCCAGGCGGCGCTCAAGGCGCTACGAGGACATAGTATTACCTCCAAACTAGTGAAAAATGTGAAGTGGCACTATTTTATTTATATTTGATCTATCATTCAGATGTAGGATTAAATTGTTCCGGGCCATTGCGACATCGCTGGCAACGAAATTACGGACAAAGTAGCTAGACAAGGCTCAAGCCAAGACTTGCGTCAAGAAGTGACGGACCTTGTTACACCTATCTGTCACTTTTACTTTTACAAGGACTTTTACAAGAAGATTTATAGTGATCTTGACACTGTGCCTTTAATTCTAGTCAAAGCAGGCACACACATCTAGCAAGTAGATTCCATGCTGAACTTCAGTATCTGCAACTGTGCAAACTGCATGATATTGTAGGGTTTACAACTGGACTCAGTTGGCCTAGAGAGGGTACTCTTCTTTTTCCTCTGTATTTTTCTTATATTTTCCTCTTTCCTCAATCTCTTCTTTTCTATTCTTTGTTGAAGGATCATAATGAACCCCATGTGTCTTCGAGTGGAGGTGTCGCTTTGACACTACCTTTAAAACCTAATATAACCTATTGCTAGCCACTACTTTATCCCATCTTTTCTACAACATACGAATGCAGCGTTAAAAAACTTGCAATTTTTTTAAGCGAATCACGAAACGATCAAATTTTTTACTTATTCAAACTCAGGGAGGTGCTTGTCAGCCAAGCCGAGTGCCATTGATCAAAACGGTTGATAGTGACGGAGCAACGTCTAGAGATTAAGGATGGATCTCCAACTTCAAAGTCTACAAGTATGGCTTGACCACTTTCTGGACATGGGGGCGACCAATGTCATGCTATCAAACCACTTCAAACAAAATTCTGCAGGATGGATTATGCTAGTTCTACAACCTCTATCCCTTGTAAGTGAACATTAGTTAGTGAGTACCCTATAATTTGTACAAATACTAAATAGCTTCAAAACAGTAGCCCTACGATTTTTAAGATCGTATGACCACAATTTGGGTTTTTTGTTTTGCTAGAGTGTACACATAACTTTTCTTTAATTTTTATCTCCGGAATAACATCCGAAGAATATTCCGAATACCCTGGCAACTTTTGCCTTAAGGATTGTTTTTGTATGATTCCTAAAAGGATATATTTATTTAACTGTGAATGTAATCAAACACTGAAAAGGAAACTTCATTTGAAGGTCCAGTTTTTGTTAAATTATCTTTGACGTTTGTCAAATTGATGTCAATAACTTCCTCTCTATTTTTAGTCTTGAATTCTGAAAACCTTTTTAGATATTTCTTTTTATTACAGAAAACCTCAACTGACAATAAAAATATGAATAGACATGAACTAAAAAAATCGATTGCATTGTTTAATTTTTAAATATAAGCCACCAAAAGGAATGAAAGAAAAAACAATAACCACACAAAATGCACAAAGAAAAGACAAACGAAAAGTATTTATAACAAGAAAATCAAGAGCGTAAAATAAAACCTGAAATTAAAAAGGTGAATACGTGTGATAAAGATAAATTTGGAAAGTGTAATTGACACATCGAATGCAAATTTGGCAGCAACGAAAGAGAATTAAAAATAAGGCAAAAAGCGCGCGCGGGGCTTAACTCACTTTTAATAACACTACTTTACAAAATTCAATATTTTGTATTTTATGTTGATCACCACTATTATTATTTTTATTCGTTAAACATACTACGCCATAATACTTTTTCTATTTCCCTAAAAAATGAAGTCTAATAACCTTCTTGCTTTTGAAGAAAACGGGTACTAAAAATAAACGATTGAATCACACAACAAGCAATTTCCCAAAGTTTAAAGGATTTGTAATTCATTCATTATCAGAAAATGGGTTCCAAATATAAATTGAAGCAGAGGTACATTGAAAGGTCAGAAATGATGCTTGAACGCTAAAACGAGAATACATTTTTGCATCGTAGTTACCTGTGGTGAAAAATCGGAAATTGGCTTGATTTATTAAACTCAAAACCAGAACTGCTTTTTGGAAAAATGTATCAAAACATTTTGTTACTATAACAAATTCATTTTTTAAGCAATCAATTAACCTCTCCAAAAGTTCAAAATTTTAGAAAAAATAATCAAAATTTTTTATATTTTAAATTTCGTGTCCCCTAGGTAACACGTACAAAGAAATATAGTTTAACTTGATAGTAATTTTTGGTGTTGAGTAGTGTAATCAACCACAAGTCAAACCTAATAAGACAAGATATAAAAAAAGAACTTAGAACAATATAATACGAACCTACTTGAAAGGATAATGCAATAACAGAAACAATAAATTAGATATAAAAAGGAGACAAAGGCATTTTAGGTCGGACCATATAAAACAATAACAACCAGTCAGGCGTAAATGGCAGATGTTTTCTTTATATAAATTTTTAAATTTAACGAAAAAACAGCTTATGAAGCATGTATTATAACAAAATTTATATTTTATAAGATGAATTTAACATTTTTCCAAAAAGTTATGAAATTAGGTCACCAACAACTTATAGATTTTACAATTTTCAGGGCCGTTTCTAGCAGACTGTAGAAACAAATTAAATGGAATAATATACATTTGCATTATTTGTGCAATAATGTAATTAAAAAACGAAATTGTATTTTAAATAAAATGAAAATTAATGAAAAAATATAATTAATAAAAACAAAGGAATTTTTTAATATTGCATGATACACACATTAACTATAAAAACTTTCATTTTTTTTCATTTTCCTTTATAAATATTTTTACTTACATTGTTATTATAATTTTCATGCATTAACAGTACAATTTTGTTATTAATACATTTGTTATACACTTTTTCTTTAATTTTTAAAGGAATTTATACTTTTTTTCTTATAAATTTAAATAATAATTAAAAATAAACAATAAACTCCTCTTCTATACTTTACAATTTTTATTCACTTTGACTTTTCTCCTTTACTTTATTTTTTCTATTTTATTTTACTCTTTATTTCTTGTCTTTACTATATTTGTTTTTTCTTCTCTTTTCTTGCACATGCACATTTACATTCTTAAAATGGCGCCGTTTTTTCTTCTTTTGGTGTAGGGAAAAAGCGTCGACGACGAAAAAATTTTCACTTTTGCTACGCAACACAATTTGTTAATTTCAGTTGCAATTTATTCTTTGTATTTTGTAAATTTGCATTGTATTTTATAATCACTGCGTGGCTGTGCATGTATATTTTTGATTTTTTATAATTTTAACAATTAATCTCAATATTTTTCCCGTAAATTTTATAATTAAAAAACTAAAGTTATGAAAATCGCACACGAAAATAAAAATGAAAGAAAAACACTAAATACGGAGTTGTAAAAATTGGTACTAAATCATTTTACTGTTTTGTGTGCTGCAATCACAACCAACACACAATTTAGTTGCGGAATGTATTTAAAGCAAAATTCCACCATATAAAGCTAAAGAATTGTGAATACATTGAATTGAGATGCTGTTGGCATTGGTTAATGAAAACTATTATATATGTATAATATTACTAGTAGAATAATAGACAAATGTTGAACTCTAATAAATATTTTTATTGAAAATCAAAAATTTTAAGTTTTCAAATATTCAAAAAAATTAAAATGGAAAAAAACTTACCATGGAATAATAATACAAAGAAGTTCCAATTATATCCCAACAATTTTTTTTTAATTTTTAGTTTTTTTTTTTTTAAATTCATGATTTATTTACAATTCAAATAAGTCGTTGCCATATTAAAGAAAAGTTAACATTCAATATTGGGAATAATTAAGTGTAATCTGCAATATTACAGACATTTATCAAATAATTAAGGTGCTAACTAAATGTTAAGTCTAAATGTTTTTGTTTAAGTCCAATTTAATAAATTACATTTATTTGTTTCGTTATAGCCCATTCACACTATAAGTTTTTAGGTGTTTTCGGAAATGAAAACACCATCGAAAACTTTACCATTCACATTATGGAAACTTGGCATTTCATAAGTTTTCGGATTTTTTACTCTCGATTATTTTAAAAAACCGAACACCAAATGCTTTTGACTTATTAGATATCATTAATACACAATAAAATAATAACCTTTTCATTACTTATATAATGTTTTTTCCGAAATTTTTAAAATTAAAATTATTGTTTTTTATATTTTATTTTACACTGACATTTACTTTTGATATTTTTCCATTTATCTTATCTAGAGTTGTAATAAATGGTATGAACTCAGTGTTGCATCGGTATTTTAATATACGAAAGGAGTTTTCGTTTTGTATTTATGTGAAAACTTAAGTTTTCAATATTGTTTTGAGGCGAAAACTACTTTAACTAGTTTTCGAGCTCAATGTGAATGAGCTATTAGGTGTATATACTCCTTAGGACTTAAATGTACTACCCTCTTTTATCACCTTTGGGTGTTTTGATGGGAAGACTTAAGTTCTAACGAGTAATCTAACGGTTTTTATTAGTTATAGTTGTCTTCAACTATTTTTTAATTACTTGTTGAGTGACCGCCATTACCGCCACATCTCGCAGCCAAAATATAAAATCCTTTATATTTAAAATTTATATCAAAGGTAAATAAAATTGAAGATTTTTATATCTGTTTAAAAACAATCTTTCTAATTGTGTTTTATTTTTGATTAATTTATATTTCCACGCAAACAGTTTTTAAATATTTGTTATATAAAAATCATGTTATAAAGTATGTCACAAATTCCTTTCTATAGGATCTAAAATTATTTCGATAGAAATTCAACTACAAAATGGTTTTATTTCCGATAAAAATGATTTTAGGTTCTATAGATTCCGAAATAAAATATTACAAAACACAATTTTTTTATTAACGAAATTGTTTGATTTGACTTGAATAGAACTTTATAGACTTGAATAGAACTTTATAGCCCATTCACACTATACTATTTTTGTAGTTTTCAAATGTGATTTCGATGTTGAAAACCAAACCGTTCATACTTTAAATTTTTGGCATTTAGCTCGTTTTCCTATTTTCAAACACTTCCTGGAGTAAAATTATTAAAACTTTTTTTGCATCATTTAACTTAGGATTATTTTTTAAGATATTCACAGATCTAAATTTTTGTTTAATAATATCTTTAAAAAAATATTAATTTTTGAAAAATTTTCTAATTGTCATAACTTTCTAATTTCTTTTATTTTTTATTCTAATAGTTGTTAAAAACTGTACATTACAGTGCGCATGTGAAATATATGGGGTTTCAAAAGAGTTTTCGTTGAAAACTCGTACATAAGAAGTTATCATTTTTATGTGAAAACTTGAGTTTTTGATATTGTTTTGGATCAAAAACTACTTAAACGTGTTTTCGAACTTGATGTGAATGGGCTATTATAGACTTTAACGAGTTTTCGAGCTTAATGTGAATGAATATAAGAAAATGCTTTGTCTGTCAAGCCCGACTGTTTGATACCACATTGAGCTCAAAAACTCTTTAAAGCAGTTTTCGTCTTAAAACAATATAGAAAACTTAAGTTTCCATATACAAAATGAAAATGCGCTATGTATTAGTTTTCAACGAAAACTTATTTAAAAACTTTGAAAATACCGATACAACACTGAGTATATACCTTTTATTACAACTCTAAGTTAGAAAAGTGGAAAAATGGTATTTTAATAGCTTTCAAATAAGTTTTTGTTGAAAATATACAAAAAGAGTTTCCGTTTTGTATGTGAAATCTTAAGTTTTCAATATTGTTTTGAGTTGAAAACTACTTTAACTAGTTTTGGAGCATAGAGTACGATCATATGTTCTACTAAGCACAAAAAAATAGCAAAAACAAGTAAGAAAGTGCTATAGTCGGTCAAGACCGACCATACGATTTTTCCTGTATAAAGACAAATATTTGCTAAATTTTGCCATCATATAGCCCATTCACACTTTAAGTTTTTAGGTGTTTTCGGAAATGAAAACACCATCGAAAACTTTACCATTCACACTATGAAAATTTGACATTTCAAAAGTTTTCGGAAAAAATTTATTTATTTACTCGCGATTAATTTTAAAAACCGAACACCAAATGCTTCCCACTTATTATATTTTATTAAAAAACAATAAAATAATAACTTTTTCATCACTTTTATAATATTTTTTCAGAAATTTTTAAAATTAAAGTTATTGTTTTTTTATATTTTATTTTACACTGACATTTATTTTTGATATTTTCCCATTTTTCTAATATAGAGTTGTAATAAATGGTATAAACTCAGTGTTGTATCGGTATTTTAATAGTTTTTAAATAAGTTTTCGTTGAAAACTCATACGGAAGGAGTTTTCGTTTTGTATGTGAAAACTTAAGTTTTTAATATTGTTTTGAGGCGAAAACTACTTTAAGAAGTTTTCGAGCTCAATGTGAATGAGCTAATACAAACATTTTCTCAAAACTTATATATTTAAGCTGCTTCCGCATTTGGACTTATATGAGAGTTAGGGTCAAATGTGGACCGATTTCGAAATTTGGCAAATTAATTACAGTTGTTGCAAAAATGATGTATAAAAAAAATAAACTTAAAATTCCCTTTCCACCTATGGTGGTGAAGGGTATAAAAATGTATAATGACATTTCTTATATGAAGGTGACGTCTTTTAAATGTACCTTTGATGTCTCTTAAATGTACTTGACAGTTTCGTCCACATGTGAATGAGGTATTAGAGTTGTAATAAATGGGATAAACTGAGCATTGTATCGGTATTTTAATAGCTTTCAAATAAGTTTTTGTCGAAAACTGATACAGAAGAGTAATGAATACTTAAGTATTCAATAATGTTTTGAGACGAAAACTCAATGTGAAAATAAAATTAAATTAATGCCATTTCCGGCAGTCAAGTGTGGACTGATTGGTATCAAATTTCGGTTACTGGTTTATATTTACAAAATATTTTAAAGACCTATGTGTGCCTTGTATGGGTAAATATGTGACAATTCAAACAAAAATTAATATATTGATAATTACCATATGCTATTCAAATAATTAAATTTTAATTTCGAATTTTAGGTTTATTGAAAGCAAAGTTCGATCTTTTACTTATACCACATGAAAGACTTCAGTTAATGACCTGTTATAACGTACACAGTTTTAAAGTTTAAAATATAATTCAAACACTGTTCGCTAATTTAAAATAATATTTAATATTTAACCTGATTGAAGCGAAAACTGATGACTGATTTTCTGATTAATTCAAATTGCATATTCAGCCCTGTACTTAACCATTCACAATAGACATAATAAAAGTTATATACATACTACCATGAAATAATAATAACAAGGAAGTTTCATTCTCTCTCTTTAAAATTATTTTGAAGTTTATTAGGTTTTTGAAGTTTGATATTTGAAAACAATTGAAAGAAAAACATTGCCACATTAAGAAAAGGGGTACGTAATACATTGGGATTAATTGTCAAAAATGTGTAATTTTGAAGTTAAGCATGTAATGAAGGCATTCAATATTAAAGAAATATAGTTGAAACAAATTGTATGATTATTTATTGAAGCTTTTTCGTAAATATTCGTAAGTTTTTTATGCATAAAGGCATATATAATTGCATAAATTTTGTCATCATAAAATATTAGAAAAGTTGGATTGCCGGCAAAAATATGGTAGCACAAACTTTTACTATCCTAACAAACGTCAGAAAGTTATCATGGCGACAAAAAGAGAGAATGGAACAACCTTCAGAATTATTAAATCATGCATACTACCATCTCTGTATCTTTTTATTATTGTCTTATACTGAACGTACATCGAAGAAAAATTTGACAGTTGTACAATTTCTTCCTATAAACAGAGAAATTTTTCAATAAAAACAATAATAAATTGGGGAAAATATAGAAAATCATGAGTTCAACATCTAACGCAACAGCGGGTGATATGCTGTACGGTACCACACTGTCGGCGGAATCCATGAAAGTTATTGCTGAAAGTATTGGAGTAGGTTCTTTACCAGACGATGCCGCTAAAGAATTGGCTGAAGATGTGTCGTATAAAATCAAAAGAATCGTACAGGATGCTGCAAAGTTTATGCACCATTCCAAAAGAGATAAACTAATACTGAGTGATATTGATCATGCTTTGAAAGTGCGTAATATTGAGCCTCAATATGGTTTTACGGCAAATGATTTTATACCATTTCGTTTTGCCTCTGGTGGAGGTCGTGAACTGCATTTTATTGAAGAAAAAGAAATGGATTTAAGTGAAATAGTGCAAAGTAATGTGCCCAAAGTACCATTGGACATTACGCTTAGAACTCACTGGCTGGCTGTTGATGGTATACAGCCAACAGTACCCGAAAATCCGCCTCCCTTATCTAAAGACTTGCAGGCTTTGGACTCGGTTAATCCGGTGGTTAAACTAGAACAGGGTGTGACAAAAGATACAGCTGGCAAACCGGCAACTGGTAAAATACATAAATTGAAAAACGTGGAAACGGTGCATGTCAAACAGTTGGCTACACATGAATTGTCGGTGGAGCAACAGTTATACTATAAGGAGATCACAGAAGCTTGTGTGGGTTCTGATGAACCTCGTCGTGCAGAGGCTTTGCAGTCGCTTGCATCTGATCCTGGACTCCACGAAATGTTGCCGCGCATGTGCACCTTCATAGCCGAAGGTGTTAAGGTCAATGTTGTACAGAATAACTTGGCTTTGCTAATTTATCTGATGCGTATGGTGAAGGCTTTATTGGATAATCCTTCATTGTATTTAGAAAAATATGTAAGTGAACTCATGAAAACTTTTAATTTTTTAATAATATTAATTGAACAAATCAGACGGATCGTGGAAAGCGGCTCAGAGACTATCGATCTGCTAGAGCTAATCAGCCTTTCGTCTTTTATTTTGAAAACACTTAGCGGATGATAAACATTTATCTAAGAAACTCGTTAGAAATAATGCTTTGCTCTGTTCTGGGTGCACATCGTAATGTAGTCGGTTTTATAGAAAAAGGTCGAGGGGGCTTAAAATAGCATCACTTTTGATGTCAGAAGAAAAATTTCTACTTAGGAAGGACACCGAGTTAATTATAAATAGCATAACTGAAAACCGTGAGATGGCTACATACGTTGACAGTTAGGTTGTTCTTAAAGCCCTACAAGGATAAAGCATCGAATCCAAATTACTTAGTAAATGTGGATTAACACTTTTAGATTTATCGCTCAAGTATAGGGTTAGTTTAATTAGGTTCCTGCTCATTGCGGTAATGAAGGCTTCGATGTTGCCGACAAAGATGTAATGCAATGCTCGAACTAAGAGCTAGTGATATAGCTCTACATATATGCTAAAAGTGGCATATTGGTGTAATTTGACAGTCTGTAGAATATTAAGGTCCCTGTGGTCAAAACTAGAAATGATAGATCCAAAATTTTGCTAGTTCTTAGTAGGACCAACTTAAGAATTATCATAACCGGCCAATGTGCTCTTAAATCTAGCTTGAATAGGTGGGAAAGGGGGAGTCCGGACATTTTGCAGATTATCTTTAGATGAGTACTCGTCTGAAACGGTTGAACATAACCTTTGTCTTTGTTCTATGCTCCAGAATCGGAGCTTAGGCTTCATATTTCATGGGAAAGACATCTATCATGTTACCTCTATTATTTTTTCTGTAACTAATTTCCATATCGCTTTCTTCTCCATTTTTCAGGTGTCATACTGACACCGCCTCTATGATCCCAATATAATAGATTCCAAATTTCAAATATGGATAGTTCATACCTTCGTACGATTTTATTTAATTTGTTTTAAATAACATTCTATCATTTTAATTATTAAAATTTTCTGGTTTCTAGCTTCATGAACTTATACCCTCTGTGACCACATGTATTGTCTCCAAACAGTTATGTATGCGACCGGAATTGGATAATCATTGGGCGTTGCGTGATTTTGCTTCTCGCCTTATGTCACAAATCTGCAAAACTTTTAATACATCTACCAATAATTTACAAACCCGTGTCACACGCATCTTTAGCAAGGCTTTACAAAATGACAAAACCCATTTGTCTTCTCTGTATGGTTCCATAGCAGGACTTTCAGAATTGGGTGCAGAAGTTATCAAAGTTTTTATAATACCAAGACTTAAGTTTATATCGGAAAGAATTGAGGGTCATTTATTGGGTTCGTCACAGAGTAACACTGATAAGACAGCGGCTGGTCATATAAGGACAATGTTACAGAAAGTATGTCCGCCTATACTAAAGCAAATTCGCAATCCTCCAGATTTTGCCGAGGAATATAAGTAAGTGTAAAATATATGTATTTATACATCGTCATTAAAATATCGTGAGCCTATATTCAACACCACCTATGAACCATTTTTTTTTAACTCTTTTTATTGGAAAATTGTCTTTTTATATCTTGTAATAAAAATCAGAGGGGAGAAATCTATTAAGGAAGTTATTGGCTTAAATATATTGTAGAGAAAATAATGACTTCTGTTAAAGTATTTTGGATATTAAACACTTTTTTGCCTCTCCCAAAAAATATTTTATTTGGTTCATAGTCGGTATTGAATATAGGTTCACGATATAATTCATAAAAAAAACATTTTATATTTTATTAAGATCATTTTAATCTAATATTAATTTTATTTAATCTAATATTATTTTTTATTGTAATTATGAATTTAACAGAAAATTAAAGTACGTATTGTAATTTCTTTAATCAATATTAGAAACGATTTTGGCTTTTTGGGTCCTTCCTTATGTCAAGCTGTGGTTAAGGCTCGCAATGCTCCTTCTACAGCTACTGTAACAGGACCAGCTACTATTTCCAGTGGTCCTATAACTTCAGCTGCTCAAACTGCAACCACAATTGGAAGGCCACAAGTAACACAGTTTACTCCACAGAGACAACCGTAAGTATACAAAAAGATTTGTAAATGTGTTACCTTTTTTTTATTTGTTAATAAGAAAAAAAGTTCTAATGCTATATCTTATTTTATTTTATATATAAGTTTATCTCAAAAATTTAAAATAAAACCTTGATTACAAGCTTCGCTGGGACAGATATACAAGCGATCGGATATTGTAATATCCGCTTAGAAAATGACTCTAGCCGGTAAAATATACATATGTGGGTCACAAAAAATCAACATAAATTTGTAATATATTTTCTTTTCATCTGTCCAATCCAAAATTCGAGTATTGGAATGCCAACATTTCCTCTAGATTTGGATGCTGTAGCCGTATCTGCTAAACATCCTTAAAAAAGGCGTTTCACAAAACCATGCAAAAATGTAAACCAAACGACTTTCTCACAGATGACGAAACTTCCAGTAATGGATTCTATTCGTTATGCAATGTATTCATGATATATGTAAAACCTACCATTCATGGGTCTCTGTGCCATTATCTAAAAACGAGCTTCTAATATGGAAACCGTGTTCAAACAGAACAATTACTGTAACAAGTCTAGTTTTAATGAACTGCACTGATATTTTTTCCTGTCACTTTTTTATGTAAAATTGAAAGCTTTTTTGAGTAAAATTTTACATTTTTCTTAATAGTTCACAATAAGAGTATTCTATCGATTTACATATATTAAGGAACTTAAAGGCACTGTATGTATCTCCCAATTTAAAAGTTTCTTGCCAACAATTTTTAAACTGTTATTCTTAAAATGAAAAGTTCTTTATATGGTATACAAATTTTTAAAATCGGTGCAGTTCAGTTGAACTAGACTTAAGCCAGATGTGATCTGATTCGCATCGAAATTAATTTTTTGATTGATTATTTCACAATATTTCACGTTGTTTTTTCGCAAACACTTAAAAACTACTGTTTTTTGTCATTTTAGTTTTCAGAATGCCTTTGCTGTTGTATTGTTGACCAAATTTCAAAATTTGGAATTAATATTTCATTTACTTTAAAAGTTATGATGCTTTTTTGCTTATAATATAAAAAATTATTATCCGAGACTAAGATTTTTGAAAGGCTTTAAGTTAGCCTTTCTGATTGTCTACAAATCAACTCTAAAGTTGATTTTCATGTAGTTCTAATTACATGAAATTTCACTTAAGCAAGTGGCTTTTTTCTGAAATAACTCTTAAAAAAATCCTTTGTTTGTCATATTTCAAATTATTTAAAACTTATCTTTTTACATTTAATTATGTTTCGAAAATAAACTGTTACTATTTTTAAGACGCGTCCCTATATTATTGAAAAAAAAACTTTGTACATTTTGAAAGGTTTAAATTTTTGCTCAAAACCAAAAGGGTAGTTAGGCTCATGGCAAAAAAATTGTAAGGTATAACCGTTCTCTCTTACAAAAAAATTTTTGAAGTAAATGCGAAATATTTGAAATATGTTTTTTGTAAACAATTATAAAAGTCGTTGCCACATGTGAGAAATGGGAATATTATTATCAGGAAATTTTGAAATAATGTGTAATGTGTTGTAAACATTTCGTTAAAAATAAAGTTTAGCGGACTGTACAAGGAAAAAAAAAGACTTGAGACAATTCAATTTTGTCATAATATATTTAAAGTATTTTTGTGTAACATATTTTTTTATAATTTATGTTACAGTTTCTTCAGCTTCTTTTTGGGATTGAAAATTTTATTTTCACCAACATTTTATTTAAAAAACGTATCTTCAAATATGTTCTTATAGATAGATTTTGGTGTGATCTTTTATAGTATGAGAATTATGGGCTTTTTAAATTTCAAAAATTATACGGCATAACTTTAGAAGTTTATATCCGATATAAACTGGTATTTATATCAAACAAAAGCTACTGAAAGTATCATTCAAATGATATACATTCTTCCGATTTATAAAGATTAAGAGCTCATATACTCAAAACTTATTTTTACAACCGACTTTGTTTATAAAAATGAGAATATCTTAAAATAATATAGACATAAGTATGGTCTTTTATATAATGAATTTTATACAGGATATACTGGGCTTTTATATAACATAAGCTCTAGCATATGTAGCGTGTTAGTTATGACAGCGTAAAATTTCACTTTTATTGAGTTAGAGTTATATAAATATACAATTTTATATTATATATAAAATGTAAATAATTATACCCTTCACCACCATAAGTGGAAAGGGTATTATAAGTTTGTGCTGATGTATGTAACGCATAGAAATATTTGTCTTAGACCCACCTTTTAGTATACCAATAGGCTTAGAATCACTTTCTGAGTCGATTTAGCGATGTCCGTCCGTCCGTCTGGCTGGCTGGCTGGACCCCCATGTAAACCTTGTAATCAAACTACAGGTCGTAATTTTAAAGATCATTTGATGAAATTTGGTACAGATGGGTACAGATGATAATGGGACCATGGCTATTGAAATTGGTCAAAATCGGTCCATTATTTATGGTACCTCCCATAGGTCCCAGTTCCCGGAATTGACATATTAGCCACAAATATCAATATTTTTTCATGAAATTTAAAACATATAATTATGTAAACCTAAATCACTGTACCAAATTTCGTTGAAATTGGTCCACATTTGACCATAGCTCCCATACAAACTCTTCTTTAAAAATGCACTACATGAGACAAAAAAATCACTAAAACGCTCGTAAATCCAAAGATATTGAAAATTTTGAGTTTATTTTTTTGCGTACATAATTTTTGTAACAACTGTAATCAATTTGCTAAATTTCGAGATAATCGATCCACATTTGACCCTAGCTCTCATATAAGCCCAAATGATGGAAACAGCTTAACAGCAAATATTTGTCTTTATACAGGAAAAATAACACCTTTGACCTTAGTGGTGAAGGGTATCGTATGGTCGGGGTTGACCGACTATAGCGCTTTCTTACTTGTTTTTTTTTGTCTACATCTACAACGGTAGTCGGTAGTCGTGTGGCTATGTCGACGCTTAAAAAAATGATTTCTATTTGAATAAATGTATTCTAATTTTAACAGGTTGTAGCCCGTAGCCTGCAGTCGTGATTGTGTTTATAGTATAATAGCAAACAGAAACTGGGATTTTCAAAAGTAGTATGGTAGCATAATTTGAGAAAAGAAAATAATAATTCGATCAAACGTCAGAAAGTTAATATGGCTGACAAAAGAGAGAACGGTTATACCTTACTAATTTCTTTTATCATGGTTAAGCCCTTTTGAAATATATACAAAATTTTTAAATGAAATGAAACCCTAACAAAGGAAATAACTCCCCAATTTTTGGGGATTTATTTTATCTTCTATACATGGGCAAAAATCAAACAGTTTTAATTCGTTTGAAACCGATTTTCAACTCGAATAATTTTTGTACTCTTAGGAATTCGGAAAATCTTGTTAAAGATTTAGAACTTCAAGACTTCAGGCATACTAAACACGCTTCTAAGCGTATTTGGCATGTAAATTTAAAAAACGTAAAAAAATCGATTGAAGCATTCGCGTTTTTTTTTCATATTATGTCTTCTTCTTTATTTGTTTCAACATTTGGACCCAGATGGTTGTTCTACGAAATATACACCACACTTGAGGGATGAATCCATTAGCCTCTAAATTTTAATTTCGTCACTTTCAATACTGCTTAATGCTTAATGGTCAAATTTCGCGAAATCGCGAAATTTGACAAAAATAGTTTTTTTCACTTGCATAATTGTATTATTTCTTTGTGTTAAGGCATATATAAATTACCATAATATGTACCATGAAACGACAGAACACCTGAAATTATACAAGTTGTGTCAAAATCATTTATATTGAAATAAAAATGAGCCACGTAAGCTTTCTAAGTTGGTATGACCGATTTCCGACTGGTGGCGCAACTGAAATTTATTTAAAATTATTTAAATCATAAACTGTGCACTTGATCATGCTTTGGTCTTTAGAAATGTTGTTGCGCATAAACCGACGATGGTTTCTTAGTTAGTAAAAATAATTTTCCGACAGGTGGCTCAACTGAAAATTACTCAAAATTAATTAAATCGTAAACTGTGCATTTGATCTTGCTATTTTCTTTAGCAAAGTTCATGTGCAACAACTTTGCTTGTCGATGGAGGTTTCTAAGTTGTTGCTATTATTTTCCGAAAATTACGAAAATTACTTACTTGGTCCTGCATTGATCGGACAAAATTAATAAAGTGATTTATAAATAATTGGATATTTGTGTAATGACTTTTCTTCAAATTTATGGTGCAGCAAAGCGCACAGGGTACAGCTTGTTTGAAAAAAATCCCCAATTGATAAAATTAAATAATAATTTTATTTAAACAAAAACTTGCATCGATTCGTCAACCGTTCGACGGTAACAGGGGCAGTTGTATCTTTGGAGGCCGTTAGAAATGGCATCCGCCATTAATTTGGCCTCACATTCATTGCATATTTTATGAAGCTTGGATTTTTGTCCTGAAAAATAACTCACAGGTTGTCGTAATTGGGAACTTTAAGTTCAAAAATTTCATCACCCGATTCTTGATCTGAAGACTCTTTAAAAACGAAACCTAAAATTTAAACTATCAGAAAATTAAAAATTCGAGCAAATTTTTATTTATCTGATGATAGAGTAAAAAAGCAATTTGAATGGAGTTTGTTTTTGTAGAGTGTTACATTACTTCTTTATTCTTTTACTAGACAAAGAACTATGCATTATGAATACCTTTATTGTTATACCTTTTGTATATAGTAGAATCAAAATATAAAATTCATTTCACTTCCGAACGAAATTGTGTTCTGTGACATGGCTATATAATGGGTGTTTTTTTCGAGGTATAGAACTTCGAATTGAAAAAAAAAATAGTCGGTTATCATGGCTCTATACCGGTAACTGACTCTCCAGCATTATTTCGGAAGAAGTATGGCCCAATGACTCCACCAGCCCATAGAGCACATCAAACAGTCAGTTTTTGTGGATGTAATGGCGTCTCAAGGGTCTCATGTGGATTCTCTTCACTCCAAATGCGGCAATTTTGCTTGTTGACGTAGCCATTCAACCAAAAATGAGCCTCATCACTGAACAAAATTTTGCGATGAAAATCAGCATCGAGATCAATCTCATTTTCGGCCCATACACCAAAATCACGACGCATTGCATGGTCTCGCGGCTTTAATTCTTGCACAAGCTGGATCTTCTAAGGTCGCAAGCCAAGATCTTTGCGCAAAATCTTCCATAAAGTTGATGGACAAAGCTCCAATTGCTGTGCACGGTGGCGAATCGATTCATTCGGGTCCTCTTCAACACTTTGCTCTACAGCGGCAATTGTTTCTTCGGTGCGCACTGTTCGACGTCGCTGCGGATGCGTATTATCACATAGAGTAAACGTAGTGCGAAAACGATCCATGGTTAACCGAATTAATTGCTCTGATGGACGATTATGTCGACCATAAAATGGACGGAGCTTGCGGTAAACTTCGCGAACTGAACCATTATTTTCGAAATAAATTTGCACGATTTGCAAGCGTTGTTCTTTTGTCAACCTGTTCATGATGAAATGGCAAACCAAACTAAATATTAATAACTTGACAGCTGACAAAATGGCCGCCAGTTAAAAAAGTGATGCCAACTTAAAGTTCTATACCTCAATAAAAAACACCCGATATTTTATCTTTTTTTATTTGAAAAATAATGGTTATTTGCAGCCATATTAGTACTCTACAAAAAAATTCAATTTCAACCCGCCCTAATTCAATTTCAACATTAGCATACAAATCAATGCACACATTAAACTTGACCTTAATTTGATTTTATATTATCTTATTATATTAAAATGTTTTGTTAACAATTCATTTATGTCAATAACAAAATTTATTTATGCACATATTGTTTTCTTTCATTATAATAAATTTTTACAGGAGTCCTGTGGTAACTACCCTACCCCAAATACGTGGTATTCAAACTTTACAACCCATACAAACACAACAGCAGACACCAACTGCTCCGCCAGCCCAAAAATTTGTTATTGTATCACAGCCACAGCAACAGATAATACAACAGCCTGTTCAAACGATACAATTACAACAGACCCAACAACAACAACAGCAGCAGCAGCAACAACAAACTCTTTATCAACGTCCATCTACACCACAATCGGTATTATTAACAAATACATCAACACTAAATGGTGGTGGGGGTAGTAATGTTGGCGTAATTGGTGGTAATGGCTCTAATACAGGCAATAACAGTCTTCTAGGTAATATAGGCAGTACTGTTGTTATTGGCGGCAACAGTAGTGGTAATAGTATCTTAAATCGAAGTGAAAGGGTAAGAATGACAAAAATGTTGAAATAATACATAGTCGTTGACTATCTAGTCTGCACTATGGGTTGGTATTTAAATTGTATATAAAATTTGATTCGTAAAACTGTAACTTAACAAAAATCAGGTTTATGGTTTAGGATGATTGTTTCCTTGGCATTTCAAAATTCTGGGGCGGTGTATAATGTATGGGGAATAAAATTCAAACAAGAAAAAAAAATAGAAATCACAAGTGGAAAATTTTGTTTTTTTCGTTTTTATTAATTTTTTTATAACTAAATGCCAAAGAAATTTACAAAAAAAAAAAAACAACCAATTTTTATTTTGAACTCTATTGTGAGATGTTAGGCATACGTCATTCCTTGAATAGTTTACTACTTGCAACTCCGCATCAATTGACCTTCTCCATGTTCTAGCAGGTGCACTAAAACGACAGCCGCTTCTCTGTGCATTTCAACGAAGCGCTTGTCGAGCAATGTTGCTATTTGACCTTCGAAGTGTGCGGCCATCCACGGCAATTTCTGTTGACATACTTCTATAGAAGCAGGGATTTGGTTTGTCGCGTTTAGTAGATCTTCATTTCTTATGCGTTTCGGTCATCATTTATTAAGGATTTACCTTAAGCATTTGTTTACAAAGGTTTGTAGGTGCTTGTCGATGGCATTTGTGGGTTTCCAAGTTTTGCAGCCGTAATCCAGAATAGATTTGACATTCGAGTTGTATATTCGTATCTTAGTTCTTGTTCAAGATTTCCAAATAGCTCGAAGAATGCCGAATGCAGATTTTGCCTTATTATGACGCGATTCAATATTCTCTTAGGTGCCAACTTTTGTAGATAACAAACTTCCAAGATAATTATAGGTACCTACACATCGAATAACCAAGTTATCCACATTGATTTTCCATTATATGAATTATGCCTCCAGACAAATTTTTTTTGAAAATATGTATTAATTTTCAGCCCAGCTGCCACAGATTCTTAAAGAAAATTCTAACGCCTTCACCGTTGGCGTTAGTATTTTCTTGAAGATGATCTGAGCTTTGGTTTAGAAGACATACGTCATCATCATATTCCAAATTATCGAGTTGTTTAAAGGGTGTCCATTGGATTTTGTGTCTACCATTCAGAGCTGTGTACATTATGTTGTCGATAACGAGGATTAAAAACATAGGTGATAATATACATCCTTGCCTTACTCCAGTAGTACCTTTAAACGGATTTGACAATTTACCTTTGTTTAGGACCCCACATTTAAATCCACGTATATTGACCGAATTAAGTTCAGAATTTACGTTGGAATGTTACGATTTTCTAAAGTTCTTCATAGAAAGTTCCTATTGACACTGTCGGAAATCTTCATTAAGTCGATAAATGTGCGGAATTCATTACCTTGCTCTAGTACTATTCTTGCTGTGTTGATTAGGTCAATACAAGAATGATTCTCCCTGAATCCAAACTGATTTTCTTAAAGGAAACTTCATCGGATATTCTGTTTAAAATTACCCGACTTAGTATTTTGCTCGGTATTGGAAGAAGTGTTATACCCCTATAGTTATTGCAGTCTTTGGAGTTACCCTTTTTGGTATTTGGACTAGTATACCTCCATTCCAGGAGGTTGGCAGAGCTTCTTCTTTCCATATATTACACACAAATGGGTGCCACAGTCTCGCCGATCCTTCAACATCACATAAAAGCATCTCCGCTGAGATGTTGTCATTGTCTGGGGTCTTGTTGCGTTTATGGCTTTTAATGGCGTTTTTCACTTCTTGTATTGTTGGTGGATTGTCCATTGAATATACCGTCATGGTTGGTTTCATTATGCATTTCCGTCAGTGGTTCCAATCAAATAGAATTGATTAAAGTTTATCCGGGTTGAGAGAAGTGTACCGCTTCTACTCATGATAGGACTGTTGCTGTAGGTAGGTTTGCCACACATCGCCTTGATATATTGTATAATGTCTTCATGTCGCCTGTTCATCTATCCACATTCTCTTGTGCCTTCTTGTCGACTTTTTATTTTATTGCAGAAATCACGATATGTTGTACGGACCATTTTCAATTAAAATTGTATTTTTTTTAATTTTTCGTTATTGTACCAAGTCCCAAGTTGCTTTAATTAGCTAAATTTTTCTTTTATGATCTTTAAATCCTAGAGGTTGTTGACCAACCTCTTTGTTAGTTCGGGTGACACATCTAGAGAATTCATTAATACATGCGTCACTGTTGTTTATAACATCTGGAAGCCGATTCCTTATAGAAGAAATAAAGGCATTTCGATGTCTCTCTAATTCCAGTTTTTCACATAAATTTTCTGATCTGCTTTCGCCGTATCAGACCTCAGAGCCGCAACCTTTAATCAAATTTTACATATAACTAAGTGATGGTCGCTGTTTATGTCTGCTCCGCGTCTCGAGCGTACATCAAGTAAAAATGATCGCCACTTAGAATTGATCAAAATATGATCAATTTGGTTCTTTGTAACGACGTTCGGCGATATCCAACCCGGGGTTGTTTAAACCTACCTTAGCGTTAAAGTCGCCTAGTATCATAGTGATATCACAATTATGTACGTAACTGTTCATCCAACTGCTTAGTACATCGTAAAATTCTTTGTTACTAGAAGATTCTAAATAATCTTTTGGCTGCCATTTGTTACCTTCGATGGCAAAATATGACTCATTTCTGAAAAACTTTCGTAACCTGAATTTAATCTTCGTCTTTTACTGTTTTTCTTTGGTAAATGGGACAATTTTTATATTTTGTTTTCTGGACTCCTATCGATTTTAAATATCCCCTATTTTTTTCATCCAAAATAAGGTTATGCTTGATAAATATTGTTGAGACTATGTATAATCCATTTCCATGGTAAAGATTCTGAATTTCGATGTGGCCGCACAAGGACGGAAGAAACCGGTTAAAGTCTCTGACACCAAAACAACTGAAAAAATAACGATATGGCTTAAGCCGATCGTAAATTAAAAGTGCAAGACTTTGTGGGCCACTTTGGACTAAATGTGTAGAGCTAAAAGGAGATTATTTTGAAAAATAAGTACTATAACTTTTTATATAACGGCTTGTGTTAAGAAATTTCCAAGGTTCGATTGAGTGTGACAGATATACTTTATCAAAACATTTTGTTCCCGATTTGTATCGAGTTTTCTTAGAGATCGCATTAAAAAAGTTGTTGAAGTTGGGATGTCATTAAACGAATTCATTGATTAGTTCAGGGCTGACGGAAGGCCCCGTTCTTCCTATATTTTGTTTTTTTTATTCATAAACTACATTCAATGTCTAAATTCCTATTCTATAAATTTTTTGAAGATGATAATACATTCCTATTCATTCATTTATAAACTCCATTTATGTTCTGGCAACGCTAACGTTTTCAGCCGTCGAAAGAAGCATTAAAGTCTCGGTTTTCTGTTAAAGTCTTCAATTCGCTTTTCATTCATTCTTTAGCCTTACTGCCCGAGGTTTTCTCTGGTAATTGCAATAAAGGAAAATTGAAATCAAATGTATACAAACTCATAACCTATTTTCCTGGTTCCAACACAAATGTATTAGTAATTCTTTAGTTTTGTCTTCAAAGTCCATAAAACATCGAGCCTTTATTCGGCGACGACAAATGGATTTCTCTTAAGCCCATGTATTGGCACAGATTCCACTAATTAACTTATATCTAATTTATCTTATATATCTTCTCATAATTTTAGATTCAAACAAATATTCAAACAGGTTGTACTCTTTCGAATCAAATAATAAGCACAATTTTTTAACAGTAAATTTGCTAAATCCAACTCATAGTGCTGGGCTGCATTCACTTTCCCATTCATTCCCCATACAAAAACAAACATTTATCTTATGAATATCTAACATGGACTAATTTATGACTTCCGCTTTTATTTTGTTTTTTTTTTTGTTCCAGACATCTGTTGATTCGAATTCTATTATTATTGAAACAGAGGAAGTTCGTCCACCACCGGAACTAGATGATCTCTCACATTTGGAATAGCTAAAGACAATTCAATAAGGATTTTTTTCATACTATTTTCATTCACATTATATTCATTGTAACATTGTAACACATAATTTCTATTTCAAAGAATTAGAACATTATCCTTGGCTGGTTTAAACAAGCGAATTATACTTATAATAATCATGATAATAAATGCTGATTCAGTTAATAGCTGATACTAGATAACAAATGTTTTACAGTTCTAATGTTTTTATCTTAACACACAAGTAGAACGCATGTGCTGAGCTGTCCTGTATGAATATTGATTTTTACTTCTCACACTCAATGCCTTAACCTAATACAAACTTCATTTGATTATGCCTTGTCGAACTGAGGGGAAGGTTTCCTAAGATTTATTTGGTTGACATATATGATAAACTTTTCGATTGACGTACAGAATCCTAGATTTTAGGAGAATTAATTGGCAAATGCAATCTAGAATATAAAATTATTCAGGTGCTAGATGTAAAATTCAATGTTGGTTTAAAAGGTAGACAGCTCTAAGGTTACCAATTTTATGAAAATGATATTTACGGGGGATCTATTTGATTATCTATGTCAAGGAATATGTGGTACTAAAAGATATTGAATATTTTACTCTATACTGATCGTAGTTGTGCCAGAACGACTCTTGTTCCGCTCTTAAAACTTCTTTAATGAGCCTCCTAATACCACATACATGCAATGACCTGGAGTCGCGGAGTTATTGGCGTCCCTATAAATGTTGTTTAATGCTTGAGATAGTATCATCAAGATAAATATCTTCCTTACATCTCGGTACTTAAAAACATTGAATATGGCCCGAATTAAGTTCCGAACTTAATTCAGAAAAATGGGGATCGGAACGATTTTCTCTGAACTCAAACTGGGCGTATTTCGATTCGAAAGAAATCATTTTCAAAACTCAATGCTTTAAGCATAATTTCGAACAGTTTTATTTTCGAATCGAAATACACAGTAACCCCCCTGATTTTCGTGAAGACAGCTTCAATATCTTGCTTGTTATTGGAAGAAAGTGTTATTTCAAGAAAGGTATACCTACCTGAATTTCAGGCGGTTGGCAAAACTTCCTTTTCACGTAGTCTATGTACAAATGGGTGTTACAGTTTCGCTGAATGTACCACATCACATAGAAGCTTTTTACTGAGATATCCAAAAGTCATAGATTTCACACAATATCGAAAATGATATACAAGATCTTTCAGATAATATTCCGAGAATCGATATGAATGAACACTAAAAGATATTTCAACATAACGATTGCGAAAGTAATAATGGAATGCCACAGACAACGAATCAGGAAGGAGTGATAATCTTAATAGATTCTGGTTCACCATGGATCATTTACATATAACCTGTGTAATGATTCAATAAATAGTTACCACACAAACGGCAAAAGTTGTTGGTGGTCTATACCAAATAAGAGGTTTTAACTGTGGAAATATAGTCAAACTTATTACTTACTTACTTTAATGGCCTATAATTACAACCTGTTGAGGTCAAAGGTCGAGCATATTTTAGAATTCCATGCACTTCTATCTTGTACGTATATTCTCCAATTTCGTATACCAAGTTTCGAAAGATTTTCCTCTACTTGGTCTTTCCATCGAAGTTTTGGACGAGTTCCCTCAGGATCATTATCGAACACTTTTCTTGCCGGAGTTAGCGTATAACTCATACAGCTCATGGTTCATTCGATGTCGATACTCATTGTTGATGCAGACTGGTCCAAAGATGTTTCGTAGAATTTTTCTCTCAATCACTCCAAGGATAGCTTCATCTGCCTGTGCAAGTGCTCATAATTCAGCACCATACAATAACACATGCTACCTGTAGCGTTTTATAGAGCGTAATTTTAGTTCTTACGGAGAAGGCTTTATTTTTTAGCTTTTTGCTTGGTCCAAAATAACATCGATTGGTAAGTATGATTCTACGTGTGATTTCGAAGCTTTTATCGTTGTTTATGTTCACAGCGGTACGAAGGTACACAAATTCTTTTACAACCTCGAAGCTATAGTTCTTAACGGACACATGCGATCCAATTCGGCCTGTCTGCCTGTAGAAACCATCAGTTTTGTTTTTGATTCATTGATAGCCAGACAAATTTTCTTTGATTTCTTCTCGATACTGGAAAAGGCGGCAGTTACCTCGTGCAAAGTGTGTCCCAGAATATCAATGTCATCGGCAAACGCGAGTAGCATATGTTTTCTATTGAAAATTGTACCAGTTGGATTAACTGCTGCATCTCTAACACAATATTAAAGAGGTTACAAGACAGACTGTCACCTTGCCTGAATCCCCTTTTAGTTATGAAGAACCCTGAAAGGTTCTTACCTAGTTTAACAGATGATGTATTATTTAGTGTCATCCTGCATAACTTTATTAGCTTCGTAAGGATGCCGAACTCAGACATTGCTTCAAACACCTTCTTAAGTATCGGGCTGTCGAAAGCTGCTTTGTAGTCAACAAAGAGATGATAAGTATATATTTGTTTCTCTTGGGTCTTCTCTAGGATTTGACGTAGAGTAAAGATCTGGTCAGTGGTTGATTTACCTGGTCTAAAGCCACATTGGTACGCCCCAATTATTTCGTTAACTTTGGGCTTTAGTCTTTCACACAGTATGGTCGATAGAATCTTATATGCAATTGAGAAGAGGCTTATCCCTCTGTAATTTGCACATACAGTTTTATCTCCTTTTTTGTGCGCTGGACAAAGGACACTGAGATTCCAATCGTCCGGCATGCGTTTTTCTGACCATATGTATTCTGGGAGCCAGGACATACACCTTACCAGCTCATCACCTCCAGCCTTAAAAAGCTCTGCCGGCAAACCATCGGCACCAGCAGCTTTATTATCAGCCTCATTAAGGTAGAAGGCCAATGCACGCGGCAATCAGCTGTTTTTTGATTTGTCAAATTTGAAGCGGCAATGGAAAAAAGTAGAACTTTGTTCTACTTTGTTCAGTGTTGCCAGATTTAATTATATCCTACTCAAATATATTTTTATATGAATATTTTTGTAAGCAAACGCACATTTTATGTACTGGCAATATTACGAGCGCCCGCAGCCGCATGCCACGTTCATTGGCCTTGTACCTTTACGATTGTCGAATATACCACTTTGACTACTACAGTTAGTACTAGATTAATGAAATTGTGTTGATGCTTTCTTTAATCTAGTACTAAGTGTCGCAGTCGAAGTCGTATATTCGACAACCGTAAAAAGGCTGAGTGCCTTCTGAAAACCTGCGCAATTATATGGATAGTTCCGAATGAGTTATCTTAACATCTCGAACATATTTGAAAATAACGTTACTTAGCCAACTTCCCCTTAAATGTATGAATAAAGTGTTTTTAAGGGTGGCAGTAAATAATGTTGGGGTGTTGGGTGAATAGATGGATGGGGTTTTAGAAAAATGTTTCATTCAACACGCATTTGTAGGTAAAAATACCAATACACAAAGAGAGCGACGAGTTATTCGAAGGCACGTAGAACTGCAAACCTCGAATACATATTTCATTATACAGAAGTAGTTTATAGATACAGCAGTAAACATCTGAAGCAAACGAAATAAAATACATTTTATATTAAAAAAAAAAACAAACTGAATTTAAAACGTTTTAAAAAAAGAACAAGTTAAATTTTTATAAAATTCTATTAAAATTATAATCTAGAAAGAAAATGCGTGCTCATTTCGCCAGTGACGTTCCTGCTACCCCCGATACCGATGATGGCTTACAGCAAGACTCCTTCAAGACAAAGGAGCCACAGCCCAAGGTGGCTGATAACGAAATAGAAAATTTACTGCAGGATCGCATATTAGAGTTTAAAGGCGATTCATCAAAAATGGCTGTGGTTGGTGAATTTATCGATGATGTCTTACAAAAAGCCGAAGAAGAAGCCAACAAACAACAAAATGATAAAAATAAAAATTCGCAACAGGTTTGTTTTACACTTCCAAGATTTTTGCGCAAAATTCCCACGTCCTTAACTAACATATTTCTTATCGTTCACTTGCTAACTTCCAGGGTCACAAAAAATCACAAAAACAAAGTAAGTTTTAGTTAAATTTATAATTTTGTACTTTTATTTTATGGAAATTTAAAGACTTCTGGTGCAAAATCATGTACACATTTAGTAACATAGTATATACGATCGCATGATTCCTTATAGTCCTTTTCTACATTTGAGCACAAAAAAAAGATGTTTAGCTTTTTTAATTAATGTATTTCAGTTTAAAATATTTGCACTTACGTATTTCCTTACATGCAGTTAAGGCTGCCTTGGCAGTTTCCTGTATTTCTGGTGGCAATATAATGGGTATCTGAGCTATCGCTTTTGGAACACTAAAATCACCCTTTTTCGTGACCTAAAAAAAGAGAAAAATGATTAAGAAACTATTATAGTAGGTCAAGTCCGAAGTCCTTATGATACCCTACCCTATGGGAGCAATTATCTAGTATGTGCCTAATTTCAAGATATTTTGGATATGTTTATATATTTTAATTACTAATATTTGAGTAATTTTTCGGATTTTAAGCGTATTGTTGTATATATTGTTGTTGATTAGAAATAAGCTTCCAAATGATGAAATGTCAAGAATTGAGCTGTCAGTCTTTAACCATGGAACCCTATACTCTTAAAGAAAGATCTTTAATTGTGAAAATTGGCTGCATGAAAAACTGAACGAAAACAATGCATTTTTGAACAAAATCATATTAAGTGATAAGTCCCATTTTTAATAAGGCGGCTATGTATAATATATGCTCACAAAATCTATAAACAGTCCTCGAAAACCATTAAATTTAAAGAAAGTGTCAGTGTGGTGTGGTTTGTTATCAATTGGATAACCATGAAATGACCGAAAAAAAAGCGGCCGAACAATTCAGTTATTAATATTCATTTTTAAAGTAAGTTTTGTCTTTTTCCTTAAATAGTCCACTTCTTCTTCTGTTTTCCTTGACTCCGAGTGGAGCATAAAAGCCTCAACCATCCTATTTTATCGGACTCTATTGCGAGATTTTAGGCATACGTCAATCCATAAATAGCTTGCCGCTCCGCATCAATTGACCTTCTCTATGTTCTAGCTAGTGCACCGACATGACGGTCTTTTTCCTGTGGATTCCAACGAAGCACTTGTCGAGCAATGTTGGTATTTGGCCTTCTAGGTCTAGACATCGCCATTTGTCGCATTAAGTACATCTTAATTTCTTACGCCACAATATATTTGGGATTTGCTGCAAGCATTTGTTTGCAAAGGTTTTAGGCGCTAATCGATGACATTTGTGCGTTTCCAAGTTTCGCAGCCGTAATACAGGATGGACTTGACATTCGAGTTGTGTATTCGTAACTTAATTGTTGTTGATATTTGCCGAGATTTCTAAATAGTTCGGAGAATGCCAAATGCAGATTTTGCTTTATTAATCGGAGTCAGCTTTTGTAAATACCAAACTTCTAAGATAATTAAAGGAACCTACACATCCAATAACCTCGTTGTCCACATACATATATGTTGACGGGTTTGCGCCATAGCCTCCATACATAATCTTTGTCTTGGAGATATCAATTGCCAGCCCAGCTGCCCAAGATTCAACAGTGACAGTGTAAGAATTTTTTTGAAGGTGGCCCTAACCTTCAGGAAAATACTAACGTACATCAAGTAAAGATGATCGCCACTTAGAATTGATCAAAATATGATCAATTTAGATCCAAGCTATTTTTTGGTGCAGCTTATGAGGAAAAATAGTGCCACCTACAACAAGAGTCCTAGTTCGATTAATTCTTAGTCCGAAACCGTGCTTATCAATGTACTAATGTTCCGAACCGGTGTTATTTGAACCTACCTTAATGTTAAAGTCGTCAAATACCATTGCAATATCACATTTGTGTACATTTTGGTTCATCCAACTGCTTAGTCGTTTATCTTTTGCTTTATCGCTTTCAGACTGAATTTTAAATAGTCCTCAGTTTCGACGATTTTTTTTTCACCGATCATTTACTTTAGGTCTAAAAATAGGAAAAAGTCGCTGGGGCCCAGATCTGGAGAATACGATTATACGAAAGTATTTAAAAGCCCATGTTATGCTATCGTTCATTGGTTTGTGACAATTGCATTGGGTTGATGGAAAATCATTTGCTTCTTCTTTAAAGAGGGCCCCTTTTCCGAGATTCTGTACTTCAAACGCTCCAGCAACGCTATATAACAATCGATGTTGTTGGCGCGAAAATGCGGGTTTATTACGAAACACAGAATCAGCACTTCGGATAGAGCTTTTTCATACATAAATATTCATTTACGATATATAAAAAATATGCAATTTCTCTAGAGTCTCAGGTATCTTGATCAACTTTACTTTAAGTCAGTAATAGCATATTTGGAACATGCTTACATCGTCTTCGGTGATCTTTTTGACTTGTTTACCACCACTTTTCATCCATTGGGTTTCTGTTTCAATGTTTATTTAGCCATTTCTTGGGTTCAGTACTATTTGTTTCGCCAAAAGGCATACGGTGATTATGAGTATCATCTTCAGATTTAAAAAAACTTTGAAGTTTTTGAGATGGACCCGATTCAAATGCAAATTTGAGATTGTGGCGAGCACATTTCTTGGGAAGTACTCGAAAAAATTTGCCAATTTCTCAAATTTTAATAGCGATGAGTTGATGTGCCAAATTTCCTAAAAGTTACAACTTTAAAAATCGACTCATATTGTCAGTCGATTGGTATCCTTAAAGATGGGTCTCAGACCAATATGCATTACATACTTTAGAACAAATTTTACGATAAAAATAAAAACTACCAAACTATCAAAGAAAAGTGACTGAAATACGATTTAAACAGATTGTAGTTATTACTACTAAAGTATTTTGCTACTACTTCTTCTGTTATCCTTGACTACCAGTGTAGTAAGGGCCTCAAATACTTTCAAATAAATAAAAGTACTCATAATAACGAAAATCATGTTAAGGGTCCGAAAACATAGAGTACCGCATAGAGTGCGATCATATGTTCTACTAAGCACAACAAAAAAAAAAAAGAAAATAGCAAAAAAAAGTATAATGACATTTCTTATATAAAGATGACGTCTTTTAAATGTACCTTTGACGTCTCTTAAATGTACTTGACAGTTTCGTCCAAAGTCTAGTTATGGTTTATGTCCGAAAACCTCTTTACTTTTGAATATTAAAAGATATAAAGTAATAAACTTACCGTGCCCGCTAATGACGCAACGCATTTTGTATAGCACTAAAAATAGAGATAAAACTTGATTAGTTTTTATTTTTAAATGCAAATTTTCAGTTAAAGGATCAGTATTCTATGAATTCCATACATTACATAATTTTCGCATGTAAAAATATATCTTATAATATATTACTACTCTTATTATAATGACATAACTAGGGTGTTCATTTTACTCGACTTTTAATTGTTTGAGTAATGAAATAACTTGAAAATATGGTTTTTTAATTACTCGGAAAATCGATTAATCGTTTAAAATTACTCGAGTTAATCGAGTAAAAAATTCATCTTAAAATTACTCGAGTAAGATTTTTCTGTATATATATATATATATATATATATATATATATATATATATATATATATACATATATATATATATATATATATATATATATATATATATTTTTGATACAACAACTTTTTTAATAAAATTTTAGTGTTTTATGAACAAAAAAGTTTAACAATTCGCAATAAAAGACATAAAAATTTCTTTTTAATACAAATTAACATTTGTAACATATTGTCACCCCTAATATTTTAAGTGAGTTTATTTACTTCTATATATATAAAGCAATCTTTCGATTTCATAAATCCTGAGTTTGATCTAATATATTAGTAGGCTCTATGACTACCTTTTACCTATATTTGCAATGGGATCTTCAACTCGACTAAAGTAGGATCTACGATTACATTTCGTCCTTTAACTGAACTGTAGTAGGACGTACTGTTACTATAGTAGGACCTACGATTACACAGTGATCTTCAACTTAACTATAGTCATATCTTCGAATACATCGGAGACTTCAACTGGACTATAGTAGGTTTTACGATTGCAATGGTACCTTCAACTAATCTATAACAGGAGCTACGATTACATTAGGACCTTTAAATAAACAATAGTAGAAATTAAGAATACATTGGATACCACAACAGGTCTATGGTAGGCTAGGCTATTTATATCTGAAATTGCATTGACTATATATATACTATGGACTATATACAAACAATGGACTATATACACACAATGGACTATATTACAAGTTGTAATTTACAAGTCACGATTATTGCTTAGAATTGACAATGTTAAAATCCACGATTATTTCATAAATGGAAAATTAACTTTATTAAAACAATCGATTATTGCTTTAAATTAACTATAGTAGAACCATTAATTATTGCCTAAGATGGACCATAGAACGGTAAATAATTGATTTAAGTGGTCTTCATTTGAAACCTTGATTATTGCATAAAATGAAATATATCATTAGTAGCAGCAAATACTTTCAAGCCAAAGTTGACCATTATTTGCGTGGCAGGGGAATAACAATAATTTACATTAAACAAGAAAATTATTGAAATAATTTTACTCGAGTAACTCGATTACTCGTGAAAAATTACTCAAATAAATCTTTATTTGAAATTAGCCATTTTATTTTACTCGAGCGATTAATCGATTTTATTTTTCCGATTAATCGAGCAAACATAACTCGAGTAAACACCCTAGACATAACCTTAAGACGATAAACTGTAAAATGGTTCTAAAAGATTTATATGTTCTAACTTTTTGAAAATATATAATTTAAAAATAAAATGGGTTCATGCAAATTGGCGTTTTTTAAGTTATGTCACTATTTGTATATATATAACTTATGTTCTGGAATGTTTTTATCTATGAAACCAGCAACAGATTTTTGTTTGAAATTTACAACTATAGAACTATGTATGACTGTAGTCAAGCCATCTCTATATTTATATTAACTATGTGAAAGCTAGGCCGCAGCAACAGACCAGTAAACCAAAAATTTCAAAAGAACTATATGTAGTTGCATATATCTAGCCACTTAAAGCTCCTACTGGGCGTTTTTCCAAGTATGTATTTATTCCGAATAGATGTGGTCTCGTTTAGATAGAGGTGAGTTAGAGTTTCCATCGTTTGAAAATCTTGTTGTGATCAAATCGCGAGTAGAGTCCAAAAATGTCAACTTTTAAAAAATTTCACCATACTTGTCCGATCTTAATATAATAGCAAATGTTTCGGTATGGCTATCCAGAAAATTTTATTAGTCTGGAAAACAATTTTCAACTAAAGCCGAACTTATTGAGGCCATTTAACGACTGTGGACTTAAATTTTTCTCATATTTTTAAATTTTTTACCAGTTAATTCCTAATAGGAATATGCAATGTTATTCTAAACAAGGGAGATCCAACCTATTACTATAAATACACTTTTATTCTTAATTTTTTATAAAAAAAAAAAAAAAAATAAAAAATTACTAAAATGCCATTTAAAAACATTTATTTAAAAATGTGCTTTTCAAGTGAAGCAAAATTTGTGTGCAATTTTTCGAGTATTTAAAATTTTTTAGTTATATTTCAAAATTTTGAGAAATTTTTTATATTATCTATTAAAACCTATAATAGCACTACAAATGCCAACTGAAATAAAAACGCAATTTTTATTTTCTACAAAGATATAGGGGATTGAATTTCAATGTGTATGATGGTCTATTCTAGTAAAACGCAGTGTACATGTAATTTTATTAAAAACTCATAAGAAAATATTCACACTTTGAGAAATTATTACAGCCTTAGAAAATGCAAATTGTATGAATTCAGTAATTTTTAAACTAATGGACAGATTTTGACGGAACATCAGTAGAAGAGGAGTTAGGCTTTTAGGACGCTTCACAATGTACTCTACAGTGGACGAAAGTTACCCACCACGGCTATGTAAAACATTTGGGTCGGTATAACTAACTTTGATTAATGTAGGGTTCATGTAACTCAATCGTCTGACGATTGAGTGAAATTTACATGTGTTTTGTTTTTGTAACAAAAACAAAATACATGTAAATTTCACTCAATCGTCAGACGCTTGAGTTACATGAACCCTACATAAATTTGATCCGATCCGAAAGGTTTTTACATTTTCGAAAACTTCATAAAAAAATTAAGAAAAATATTATTTTTGTACTATTTACCTTATCTCCTATAGTTTCAGAGTCATTTTTTACATAGAAATCTTTTTTGGTAAAATAAAATAATTTCCTACTGTGCTATGGTTCAAAAACTAGTCTCCCAGATTGCTATCTTAAATTATAACAAACTTTAAGTGAACCTGATTACAAGACTGCCACTCTAATCTAACAACAAGAATATGATGGCACCTGAAGTCCAAATAGCTAAGACATTTGATAGACCTGTATATTGTGTTGTTTCAGCCTGTAGAATACTGCACAGGTCAAGAAAATTGTTTTCGCTAGAGGCCGATGAAAAATAAAGCGATTCCTTTTCTTCGACTTAAATTCACGTAAACCACTAGAAGCTTATTTTCAAAGGCACATACATGAACTTATGTTTACAGTAAATAATCGGTCAAAAAGAGAAGTGGGTATGTCGTAGACACCGTTGTTGGGGATATCCTTCAGTTTATCCAGAATATTTCCATGGTCAATGGGCGAATCATTGCTTAACCTGATTAACGATATATTGAGCCATTAACTCAATAGGGAGCCAATTTAGCATAGCAAAAGTACCTTAGAAGGTGTAGACCTAATGACACCTATTACACTGTGCGCCAAGAAATTTTTTCCCGAATGAGACCAATTGTAAGTGAAAGAAGCTTATTAGTAGAGCAAAACCCCTAAAGGATTTTGAAAAGTTAGCTTGAATTTTTAAGTTATAACTCTTTGAAGTTGGGTTATTTTAAAAAATATTTTCAATATATTTTTTATGTGGAGTAAATCTGTAAACAAATTTAAACGTTATAATTGAGTATTTTAATCATATTTATTAATTTTTTATAATTTTCATGAATTTAATTTTAAATTTTATCTCATTTTCTCAAAATTTGGGAGAATTTCCAATAAATTGGTGAAATCTTCACCGTATCGGCCAACAAAAAGTTAAATTCGCCTTAGAGGGAAAATAGTTTCTAAATCAAGTAGAGCAGAAATTTTATATGAATCGATTTGTCGAAAACAGAAGTGAACATTGAAATAAATTTTAAACATTGGGTAAAAAATAGGACTTTTTAATGTAGGGTTCATATAACTCAAGCGTCTGACGATTGAGTAAAATTTACATGTATTTTGTTTTTGTTATAATAACAAAACACATGTAAATTTCGCTCAATCGTCAGACGCTTGAGTTATATAAACCCCACATAAGTTTTCGAAAAATTCTTTATTAAGAAATATTTCTTTGAATTAGGAAAGAAGTTTTATATTACTGACAAAATTATCTTTCAATGAAAAATAAAACGTTAAATTCTAGTTTCTAGTTTTGAATCATACAAATTGACTAAACGATACTATTTATTTTTTCATGTATTGACTTTTTTTGTTAAGAAAATTACATAAAATGAGAAAATTTTGTCTTTAGTGTAACCTCCTAATGATATAACAAGCTTACTAATCAAATTTTCCATAGAAATTTCCTACCATAAAGCTTTAATAATTTTATTATTCGTTTATAAATTAGGGGGATTCGACTTTATTCTTAAATGAAAAAATGTTTCCTAAGAGAAAAAATACATTAAAACTTATATAGTTCACCCGATTTTTGTCTTCTGAATCGATTCTGGTTAGCAAATTTGGAGTACATTACTTCATTAATTTATTCTACATGAAACTTAAATGGTAAATTTTATACCTAAATGACCAAACTTCAAATAGCTGTAACTTCAAAACTCGAGCTAACTTTTCAAAACCCATTTAGGATTTTGGTCTACTAATTGCCTTCTATCATCTCCATTTGGTCCCATTCGGGAAAAATCGATGACCCCTAATTTGGCGCATAGTGTTATCATTAAAGCAGATAATTTGAGAATTTTAACAAAGGAATTCTTCTGGTTAGCTTTGCAGAGTGCAAGCTGCCAGACAAAAGCATTATTAGTTCAGGCTGTCATCTCATACAAGAAGTTTAGAATCAAGCTGAGAATTTCAAACAAAAATCATCGCAAAAACTGTAATTTAGGCAAATAATGCTTTTTAGAACTATATACATATGTGATAGCGCATAGAGAAAGGGACCTAAGGGTAAAAACGATTTTGTTCAGGAAAGCCATTTTAAAGATTTAAATATTATTTTTTTACCTTATTTTTTACCCTTAGGTCCCTTTTTTTATGCGCGCAAAATACCCTTAGGTCCCTTTCTCTAAGCGCTGTCACATATGTAGTCCATGTCAATATATTTAAATCATACCCTGAGCTCTGTAATACTTTCATCAAAGATCCCACTACGCAAAGCATCCAATTGATCTATTGTCACTTTAAATTTTGGGGCACAACCATTGCGCATCATATCCAATGATTGATCAAATTGTTCCATTGTTACCTAAATATTTTTTTATAATAAAATTCAAGTAGATTTATTTAACAAAAAATAAAATTTCACTTAATCCCTTACAGCACTGGATAATTGAATGCATGTTAGATTTAGTATGACAATAGTCGATTTTAAAACGTTTAATTTTGAATTTAATTTAATTTTTATTTTTAGCATTTTTCCGATTTTTTATTTTGAATTTTTTAAGCACGAGCCTTTTTTGTTTTGTTTAAAATTTTTGCTAACGGTTTAGTCGTTTATAGTAACGTTTCAAATTTAAAAAATACAATATTTTTTCCTATTAGAAAACATCTAATATTTATAGACTATCTTTAGATTTAAGGAAATTCCATGTTTGTTTAACGATTTTTAATTGCAGTCATTAGTAGCGAATTTAGAAAGAAATTATATGTAATTAACTTTACAATTAATAATTAAAACTGTTTTTAGGTGTTTTTTTTTACGAAAGTGACAATTTATATGATTTGCAATAAAATGTTAAATGTAAATAGTATTTAAAAAAAATGTCAATTGGAAAGCGGTGAATTTCAATTTTACTAGAATATACTTAATATGGATAAAAATGGCTTAAATAAATATTAGGGGAATTCAAAAAAAAAAATATTTTTCAAATCGATTTAGCTCAATTTTTAACTACAGTAGTTCACAAATTACAACTGTTTGCGTTACATTAGATTAGATTATAAAGAGGGTCCCACATAATTGTGGGAGAATTCTCAAGACCATAAGTTCATCCAGAGTGATCCTCAGGTGTGTTTAATTTTATCTCCAGTGAAATTAGCTTCCATTATTATTTCGCGTTAACTATCGCTGTAAGTCTTCAAAAATCATCATATAGCTTGGTTAACTTTATGTATTTAACTAATTTGATGGGATCCGCTCCTCTTAATTCTTCTAGGTTCTGAAAGAAATAAGAATCAAAACATTTAAATCGATAATGCGACAGTGCAACGCATTGACAGAGAAAGTGAAAAGTATCCTCCTCTTCCTCGTTGCACCATCTGCAGATATCATCATTACATAATCGTAATTTCTTAAGGAAGTACAAGGTGGCGCAAAAATAACCTTCCGATGTTTTTTGGCTGTAATTAAAAAAAAAAAAATAAAGACTTTGATTCTTCTTGTGGATTATTTTTAATTTTTTTTACATCAAGTCGAGAATATGATGTCATGTAAATGGCCGCCGCCACAGTTGATTGCCATTTGAGCCCTTTTTATGTCATTTTCCATCACTTTGGCCAAAACTTCTGGCGATAGGTCCTCACATTCTTGACGGATATTGTCTTTAAGAGCTGCCAGAGTCTGAGGCTTGTTGACATAAACCCGCGACTTCAAAAAGCCTCACAAAAAGAAGTCTGCAGCGGTCAAATCAGGCGATCTTGCTGGCCAGTGCATATCGGCAAAACGGGAGATTAGGCGCCCGGGAAATGCATCCTTGTTGTGGGACGTGCAGTGTGTGCCGTTGCACCGTCCTGTTGGAACCACATGTTTTCCAATCCCAATTTATCAAGTTGCGGCAAAAAGAACTCGTTAATCATTGCTCTGTAGCGCTCACCATTCACAGTAACCGTTTGGCCCGCGACGTCTTCGAAGAAAAAAGGTCCGATGACTCCTCCAGCGAAAACAGCACACCTTACAGTGACTTTAAGCGGGTGTAATGGCTCTTCGTGGGTTACACGCGGTTTTTCACCGCTAAGATGGAAATGGGCCTCATCACTCATGATTATTTTTTATGAAAAATCATCTTCCTCTTGGTGGTGATTAAGGATGGCTTGAGCGTATGTTAGATGCGATTGGCAGTCAGCAGCTAACAGCAGGACTTTGTACGGAAACATCTTCAAATCTTTTACCAAAATTCGCTGTAAAGACCATCGACTGATACCCACGTCGTCTGGCCGATGTCGATGGCGCTTCCATGACATCCTCGGCTACAGCAGAAATATTCTCTGCAGAACGGCTACTCCGGGGTCTGCCACGCCTGGCAGCATCTCGTGTTGTGCCAGTCTTTTCGAGGCGAGTGGCTAAACGTCGCAGTGTTTCACCAGTAGGCGTTGGACGGCCAGGAAATCTGCGACGAAATTCACGTTGTGCCAAAGTCACCGACCGATTATTGGTCAAATAAATAGTCACCAATATTCCGCGTTCTAGAGCAGTGTAGCGTAATATTGTTTATTAACGTGTATTTCGCAAGTGTTTACTACACAAATGTCAAAACAGAATTGACATTAGGGAGGATTACTTTTGCGCCACCTTGTATTTAAGATTACTATGCCCGGTTGTAATACCTACTACCATTCTAAGTTCATGCTTCTCCAAGTTTATTAGTTTTTCTAGATTGGTATTACTTTGCTCCCACAAAGTTTTTGTTTGATCGCAACCATGTGACCCATACCACAATGCATCTGCTTCTGTCTTGATTTTTTGTCTTACGTTTTAGAAAATAAAGTCAAGTCCAGGGTATACATCTTTAGAAGTATTACTTATATCCATGTCTGCTCCAGCACGGCAATATCGTTGCCTTGAATATTATAATGGCCTGGTATCCAGCACAGTTTTAAAGCGTGTTGTTCGTTGAGAACCCAAAGTTCTCTGAGACAACAGCTGACCACATCAGACGTAAAATTCTTATTACAAAGTGCCTTGATAGTAGCTTTATTATCTATGTATATAGTGATATCGCTTTTATATATCGGTCTCATAGATATTAATCTTGCTGCTTCAGACACCGCATAAACTTCTGTTTGAAATATGCTACACGCGTTATTTATTTTGCGGCTATATTTTATGTCTAATTTTTTACAAAAGACACCACAACCTCTCCCAGTTTCTTTTTTGGAACCATCTGTATATACCTCTTCTTCTTCTTCTGTTATCCTTGACTCTCAATGGAGCATAGGGCCTCAAAATTTTGTATACACCTCTATCCCTTCAATGTTTCTATTAATAGACTCCCAATTTTCTCTAGGCGGTATAACTGACACAATATCCTTATCCCAATTTACATATGGTGTTATGTAGTCTGTTCTGATATCTACACAGGCAAATTTGTTAATTAGAGATCGGTGACCCCTTTCACTAATTAACAAACGACCGCTTTGATTAAGTCTAATTTGTCTTTTTATACCCTTCACAACCATAGGTGGAGAGGGTATTATAAGTTTGTGTAACGCATGGAAATATTTGTCTTAGACCCACCTTTTAGTATACCAATAGGCTTAGAATCACTTTCTGAGTCGATTTAGCGATGTCCGTCCGTCCGTCCGTCTGGCTGGCTGGACCCCCATGTAAACCTTGTAATCAAACTACAGGTCGCAATTCTAAAGATAATTTGATGAAATTTGGCACAGATCATTTTTTTGATAACGGGACTATTATCGTCAAAATCGGTCCATTATTTATGGTACCTCCCATAGGTCCCACTTCCCGGAATCGATATATTGGCCACAAATATCAATATTTTTTCACAAATACTGCTTATGTAAACCTAAATCACTGTACCAAATTTCATTAAAATTGGTCCACATTTGACCATAGCTCCCATACAAACTTTTCTTTAAAAACGCACTAAATGAGACAAAAATCACTAAAACGCTCGTAAATCTGAAGATAATGGGAATTTTAAGTTCATTTTTGCATACATAATTTTTGTAACAACTTTAATAAATTTCGAGATGATCGGTCCTCATTTGACCCTAGCTCTCATATAAGTCCAAATGTCGGAAGCAGCTTTAATATATAAGTTTTGAGAAAATGTTTGTATGATTGCAAAATTCAGCAAATATTTGTCTTTATACAGGAAAAATAACACTTTTGACCTTAGTGGTCGGGCTTGACCGACTTTAGCACTTTCTTACTTGTTAATGCTGTTTCCATGTCCAAGATTCTGCATATTGCAGCCGTAGTAGAGTAGAACTTCTAGCTCCTGATATACTCAGTGCGACAATTTTATTTACACGCTCAACAAATGTTGCGTCGATTCGTGTATTTATAATTGGCCACCAAACGAGTGAGCCATGTGTAAGAATTGGCCTTACAATCGCTTTGTATAACCAGTAAATTGATCGAGGTTTTAGGCCCCAAATTTTACCTATAAGTTTCTGACAAGAATACATTGCTGCGTAGCACTTGTTTACTCTTTTTTTAAACTTGGTATCCATTTAAGCTTGTAATCAAATATTACCTCCAAAATTTTGGTTTTAGTTGATAATTCTAATGATCTTCCTCCAAGTTTTGGGAAAGAGAAGGAAGGCAGTCTTCTTCTCGAAAAAACTGTCTGTTTTTGATGTATTTATATTAAGTCCGCATTTTGTCGCCCACTTCAGCAGCATTTTTAATGCTTGCTCCATTATCTCCGCAAGCTTATTTGGAAATTTACCCCTTACTAGATGAACCAGATCATCGGCGTATGCTACTACACCAATTCCAATATTGGTTAGTTCAAGTAAAATTTCATTAAGTGTAAGGATCCACAAAGTTGGTGAAATAACACCTCCTTGCGGCGTTCCTCTGGTGGCAACAGCTTCCAGAACAGATCCACCCAATTCTGTTTGAATCTGAAGTTGTGTAAGAATTTGTATAATCCACTTGTTTATCATACTATTATTACCGCTCGTACATAGAGCTTTCTCTATAGTCTTCGACTTTATGTTGTTATAGGCACCTTCTATAACTAAGAAACATACTAATGCGTATTCCTTCTGTTGTATAGATTGCTCTATTTTTGTAGTTAAACTATGTAGTGCCGTTTCAGTAGACTTGCCCTTTATATAAACATGCTGATCTGTTGAGAAATACATATGACTTATATTTTCTTTTAAGTGATCATCTAAAATTCGTTCAATGGTTTTCAATAAAAAGGAAGATAGACTTATAGGTCTATAATCCTTAGCCTCACGCTGTTGAATTTTGCCGACCTTTGGTAAAAATACTACTTTAAGCTTTCTCCAATATGTGGGTACATGAGTACAATACAAGCAGTGAGCCTCTTTGATAGATCCCCTACTATCCAAAGAGTCTTTTGGAGCATAATTGGATAAATACTATTAACGCCTGGCGATTTATAGGGTCCAAATGTGTTAATTGCCCAATTAATATTTTCAAGTGTAATAAACCTTGGTTCCAACTTGTGCTCTGAGTTCTCATGGTCTTGAGATGACTCAGGGATTATTTCCATATTTATTTTGCAGCCCGGAAAGTGTTTGTTGAATAATGTCTCCAAAGTAGCTTTGGAAGATGTTGTCCATTCACTCCCAGGTTCTTTAATATTTCCCGGCATATAATTCAGCTTAGACATGAATTTTCTTAATTTTATATATTTCTCATTTACTATCAGCGTTACACTTCTTCGCTGCATTCAGAGCTTTTCTTGTACTTATTCTAAGTTAATCTAAATCTTTTTGCCACCATTCTTGGTTTGCGTTACATTTGATCATCACTGTTTTTTTTATACCCGACATCAAAAGTATATTGAGATTGACATTCCGTTTGAAATTTTCACGAGAGGTTAACAAAATTCGGCCAGAATATTCCATATGTCTTTTGTTGATCATAGCTCCCATATAAATCACTTACGGAAGCAGCAAATATACCAAAATAAATAGGGGGTTTTTATCTGTCCGTCAGTTTAAAGCTCGGTATCGCCTAAAGTAAGAAAATATAGTAAAAAAAGTTGACAAAAGAATTTCTGATTATAGCTTTCTTACCACCCCGCTCCGGGAATCAATTTAATGCTAATAATAATATGGCCACTAGTGGTTATTTTTTTCAAACTTTATGAAAATCTGTCCACATTTGACAATAAATAGCTCGCGTTACATTTGATCATCACTGTTTGTTTATAACCGACATCAAAAGTATATTGAGATTGACATTCCGTTTGAAATTTTCACATGTCTTTTGTTGACCATAGCTACCACATAACTCACTTAAGGAAACAGCAAATGTACCAAAAACAATAGGGGGTTTTTATCTGTCCGTCAGTTTAAACTCGATATCGCCTAAAGTAAAAAAAATATAGTAAAAAAGTTGACAAAAGAATTTCTGATTATAGCTTTCTTACCACCCCGCCCCGGGAATCAATTTAGAGTTACTAAATTAAATCGAATTATATTTAATAGCTATGGCCACTAGTGGTTATTTTTTTTTAATTTTATGAAAATCTGTCCACATTTGATAATAGCTCACATATCGGGTGTTTTTTTATTGAGGTATAGAACTTTAAGTTGGCATCACTTTTTTAACTGGCGGCCATTTTGTCAGCTGTCAAGTGATTAATATTTAGTTTGGTTTGCCATTTCATCATGAACAGGTTGACAAAAGAACAACGCTTGCAAATCGTGCAAATTTATTTCGAAAATAATGGTTCAGTTCGCGAAGTTTACCGTAAGCTCCGTCCATTTTATGGTCGACATAATCGTCCATCAGAGCAATTAATTCGGTTAACCATGGATCGTTTTTGCACTACGTTTACTCTATGTGATAATACGCATCCGCAGCGACGTCGAACAGTGCGCACCGAACAAACAATTGCCGCTATAGAGCAAAGTTTTGAAGAGGACCCGAATGAATCGATTTGCCACCGTGCACAGCAATTGGAGCTTGTGCATGAATTAAAGCCGCGAGACCATGCAATGCGTCGTGATTTTGGTATATGGGCCGAAAATGAGATTGATCTCGATGCTGATTTTCATCGCAAATTGGTCAATTGGCCACCAAGATCGTGCGATTTGACACCACTGGATTATTTTCTTTGGGGATATGTGAAGTCGCTCGTCTACGCCAACAAACCAGAAACGTTAGGGGACTTGGAAGCCAACATTCGTGGCGTTATTGTCAACATACGGCCCCATATGCTCGAAAAAGTTGTTGAAAATTGGACCTGTAGAATTGGCTTTATTCGAGCCAGCCGCGGCGGCCACATGCCCGAAATCATATTTAAACATTAATGGCATAAAATTATCCTTCCAATAAAGCCAAATTGATGGACATTAAAACGATTTTCTTGTGTTTTATTTCAATTCGAAGTTCTATACCTCTAAAAAAAACACCCATTATAAATCTACTCTTGAAAACCAGTTTAATGCTAGTAAATATTAAATTTTAGTAGCTATAGCGCTGCTTATGAAATTTTATGAGAACCGGTCCATATTTTACCATAGCTTTTATATAAAACCACTCCCGAAAATCACTAAAATGCCACGAAAGCCAGTTAAACATTGGAGTGATTTAGTTAAGATTCAGTAGCGATTGATTGAAGAAAATCAATCAATCGGAAAATAAGACCTATGGTAGATACCCGAAATAATTAACCGATTTTAACCAATTTCAAAAGTAATGCACAAAAAATGTCTGTGCCAAATTTCATAAAGATAAAATCAAATTTGTGGCTTTGAGGTACTTAAAACTATGTTCCAGGAAGAAAATTGTTTATTTTTAACAGGCTTTGTCCTTGACGCCAAAAATATTTCATTATATCATAGCTCCCATACAAACTCTTTGTCAAAATGCACTAAATGAGACAAAAATCGCTCGTAAATATGAAAATAATGAGAATTTTGAGTTTATTTTTTGCAAACATAATTTTTGTAAAAACTGTAATCAAAAAATTTTGATATAATCGGTCCACATTTGACCCTAGCTCTCATATAAGTCCAAATGACGGAAACACCTTCTTCTATAAGTTTTGAGAAAATGTTTGTATGATATCAAGATTTAGCAAATGTTTGTCTTTATACAGGAAAAAGAACACCTTTGACCTCAGTGGTGAAGGGAATCGTATAGTCGGTCTTGAACGACTATAGCACTTTCTTACTTGTTTTTACACATTTTAAATTCTCATTTCTTTGCACCTCCCTAATAGACCGTCTGGATTTTTTTCCCAAAACATTTAACCAAATCAACGTTATAAAATTTCCATTTATAATTCATCTTCAAATTGTATAGTATGCAAATGATTGTACGTTTTATTTAGATATTCATTTAGTAAATAATTTGCTAAAAATATATAGTTATAATAACACCTTGCTTTTGATATATGTTCTTAAGCACGTGAATTGGTTTAATTCATATGCATTAAGAATTAATATCTTATAATTGATACCTTAGGATTGAGTGTTTTAAATGTGTTAAATTTTAAACTTTTTTGTTATATATTAGGGTTTTAGAAATTTTCCGGAGTATATCTTTAATGGAATGTATGATACTAACAAAATATGGAACATTTTTATTGGGTTTATTTGATATATAAAGTACTTCTTAAAGAGAAAATCAACTTTTTAGTCTAACTTTTAAAGTACATCAAATATAGGTTAGATTTCCACGATTTACACAAAAAAGAACATTATAAAATTGACAAAAGTCGGATCATACATAGGGCCTGTTCGGAAATGCATCACTGCGTTGCATCACGACTTTTAGCGCTTAATAATAAGCTAACTGTATTATTTTACTGTAATTTTTCTACGAAAATAGAAAGCAGTGCTGCCCAAAAATATGTACGCCTAAACAGCGCATCCTAGTATTTCATGCTGCAAAGTTTGCAATCGTGATGTAGTGCAGCGATGCATTTCCGAACAGGTCCATAGCCTAAATATCCTTTCAAAACCTATACACAATATCATACATATCGCCACCTGAAATGTAAAAGACCGTAACTACAAAAATTACAATTGAATCTTTTATTGATTACACAGGGCAACAGCAAAAATGTGCTCGAGTAACCACTATATACATTTGATGTATCATGGCTACCTTAGTACAAAAATGGTAAAATTTTTAAACTCTATGGCAAGATTTTTTTTTTTAATTTTTTTTTTAAATTGCAATTTTTTTTAGACGTTTCTTCAAATAATTAATGATAACTCAAAAACTACTAGTCAGATATTATTAAAATAAAATAAGAAAAATTAAGATTTACATAGCCTTTAATTCATCTATATAACGCGTTTCAATCGGATCAATAGTATCAGAGTTATAATAAAAAACTTAAGAAAAAAATATATTTTTTACATAAAAATGGCAAAAATTTTCATTTTAAAAAAAATCATGAAAAATCGAAAACGGCGAAAAACTTCCAGATTTATTATTTATCGCATAGCGACATATAATAGCAACAAAATGAGATATCGACCATAAAAATCGATTGATTTTTTTCGAATTTATTCACAATTTAGTGAATTCGCTCATTTTCACAAAATTTTAGTTTTTTGCTTGATATACGTATACAGGGTTTTTCAAATGTGTGAAAAAACAAGGAAGAAAGCGCTATAGTCGGTCAAGCCGACCATAGGATACCCTTCACCACTAAGGTCAAAGGTGTTATTTTTCCTGTGTAAAGACAAATATTTGCTAAATTTTTCCATCATACAAAAATTTTCTCAAAACTTATATATTCAACCTATTTCCGTCATTTGGACTTATATGAGAGCTAGGGTCAAATGTGGACCGATTATCTCGAAATTTGGCAGATTAATTACAGTTGTTACAAAAATTATGTATGCAAAAAATAGACTCAAAATTTCCATTATCTTTAGATTTACGAGCGTTTTAGTGATTTTTTGTCTCATTTAGTGCGTTTTTAAAGAAGAATTTGTATGGGAGCTATGGTCAAATGTGAACCGATTTCAACAAAATTTGGTACAGTGATTTTAGTTGACATAAGCAGTATTTGTTTTAAATTTCATGAAAAAATATTGATATTTGAGGCCAATATAGCAATTCCGGGAAGTGGGATCTATGGGAGGTACCATAAATAATGGACCGATTTTGACCAATTTCAATAGCCATGGTCCCATTATCAAAAAAATGATCTGTGCCAAATTTCATCAAATTATCTTTAGAATTGCGACCTGTAGTTTGATTACAAGGTTTACATGGGGGTCCAGCCAGCCAGACGGACGGACGGACATCGCTAAATCGACTCAGAAAATTCTAAGTCTATTGGTATACTAAAAGGTGGGTCTAAAACAAATATTTCTATGCGTTACAAACATCAGCACAAACTTATAATACCCTTTCCACCTATGGTGGTGAAGGGTATAAAAATAGATTTTAAAATTTCAAGGAGTGCCGGTACGATTATTGTGAGATTTGGTGAGGAACTTTCACCCACAAAATTTTAGCCAAATTGGGCAACGCTAACACGTGTCGCCCAGGTCCTAAAGCTGAGAAATCAAGTTTATATCGGAAAAATTTAAAACGAGAATTTTTTATTTTTGCCGCACATTGGGGTCGCCATAGTACATTTTTCATTATATCTTAAAGTGTAATATATCGATGTTTTTGTCTAAAGAAGGCCAATGTTTTGGTTTATATTGACATCAAGGGCATTCTTCTAGTAGTTACCCATGTTATCTCAACATATCTCAACTTATAATAGGAAGATATCAGTCAATTTTAGCGAAATTTTATATTTTATTGTTGACATGTAAATATATTGTAAGTAAAAAAAGAAAAAAATAAAAAATTTTTAACTAAGTAAAATGTTTTTGTTTTTTGAACCGCCGTGGTATAGCAGGTTAGTCATCCGCCTAGCATACCAGAGGCCCAAGTTCGATCCCTGGCCAGACTCACTTGAAAAAATAAATTTTCAAAAAGCGGCGGTTCACCTCATAACTCAGCTAGCCACTGGTTATTGAGTATTAGGCTATGTAAAACTTATCTAACTAATGCATTTGCCGTTCGGAGCCGGCGTTAAAACGTAGGTCCCTTTCAATGAGTCTAAAAATAGAATCGGATGCAGCTCATTGTCTGAGAGAAGTACCCCTTGTTCCAATTGGAATGTTGTCGGGGAATTATATATATATATATATATAAAATGTTTTTGTAAATTGTCTTCGGCAAGTCCTCAAGGACATGTAATGCCCAGTGAAAATTGTAATAACTCGAAAACTGTTTAACCGATTTTAAAGACATGTAGCTTATTGGAAAAATAATTGCGTTTGCACTAAGAACCAGAATCCATTTTTTTGCAAAAGGGGGAATAAATAGCTTTAATTTTGCAAAAACTGAAAATTTGTGAATTTTTTTCGATTTAAACGCTATTTTTCAGATTTGGGGCCTATGCGCTACGAGTTAACGTTGTCCAATTCGACTAAAATTTTGTGGGTGGAAGTTTTTCACCAAATCTCACAATAATCCGACATGCACCCCTTGAAATTGGAAAATTTATTTTTTTCATACATTTGAAAACCCGCTATAATGCGTATATCAAGCAAAAAACTAAAATTTTGTGAAAATGAGCGAATTCACTAAATTGTGAATAAATTCGAAAAAAATCAATAGATTTTTATGGTCGATGTCTCATTTTGTTGCTATTATATATCGCTATGCGATAAAATAATAAATCTGGAAGTTTTTTGCCGTTTCGATTTTTCATGATTTTTTTAAAACGAAAATTTTTGCCATTTTTACATAAAAAATATTTTTTTTTCTCAAGTTTTTTATTATAACTCCGATACTATTGATCCGATTGAAACGCGATATATAGACGAATTAAAGGCTATATAAATTTTAATTTTTCTGATTTTATTTTAATAATATCGGACTAGTAGTTTTTGAGTTATCATTAATTATTTGAAGAAACGTCTAAAAAAAATTGCAATTTAAAAATTTTTTTTTTTTTTTAAATCTTGCCATAGAATTTAAAAACTACCATTTTTGTACAAAGGTACAATGATACATCAAAATTGTATAGTGGTTTTAAGAGCACATGAAATTTTTTTTATTTTGTTGTCCTGTGTTATGACACAGCAACCGAAAATACATCGAATACCGCCAAAAACAGCGATTTTATTCACTAAAAACCAAAGGTTTAAAATGTTGTTCAAATTTTGTATTGTAGTTTTAAGCCTTTTTGTTTTTCGCTGTTACTTAAAAATTACTCGTTTTTTGTCATTTAAGTCTTCAGGAATGTCTTTGCTGTGCATTGTTGACCAAATTTCAAAATTTGGAAATAATATTTTATTTAGTTTAAAAGTTATGATGTTTTTTGCTTATATTTCGAAAATAAACTGTTACTATTTTTAAGAATCGTCACTATATTATTACAAAAAACTTTATGCATTTTGAAAGGTTTAAATTTTTGCTCAAAATTTCTATGTTAGTTAAGCCCCTTTGGTTTCAGAAAATATTCAACTTTTTGTAAGCCCTTCTGTTTTTTCGCAACTGCTCAAAAACTAAGCTTTTTTTTACCATTTAAGTTTTTAGAGTTCTTTGCAATTTCAATAGTTTAAAAGTTTTAACGTTTTTTGCTTCTCCTGTAAAAAAAAAAACTAGAAGTGTAGTTAGCACCTTTTGCATTTTAGGTGACGATATGTATCTAAAACTATGAGCCTGTACGAAAGCCTTAGGATTTTTGCTGGACTCTTAATAATCTGCCCATATAAGTATGACCCTAGTTTTGTAGGACATTATATGGATGGGCTTGACCGAATATAATTCTTCCTTTTTATTTAATGATGATAAGGAATCATATGATACATGTTTCTTTAAAAAAATATAAGCCCAGTTCATAATTCGTTGCAAGTAGTAAAGCATCGTTGGATTTTTAAATCGGTATAATTATATATTATTTCAAAAGATGATCTTTGCAAATCCTACAATGCCTGACTACACTGCACAACAGCGAAAAAAGTGCAAGGTCGTGACTATATAGGTCCGATTCTACTATCAAAATGTAGTAAAACCCTATACTCAGTTTGGCCAAGTTAGTGACCGTTTTATTTTTATGGGCCTCCAAAGTTTCCCAATATTATGATGATGCCTAAAAAAGGTGTCATCAGTTTTTACCAAATAGCTAATCAACACTTAAAAATATCGCTTAGCTATGTTCGGCAAAAATGTAGCGAAGAGTATGGCGAATACTTTTTTGCTAAAATTTTAATATAAAAATATATTTTATTGCAGACATTTTTTTAAAAAAGTTAAAGAAAAATTTTTTTGTTTTTAATTTTTTGATCATAACTTTTTGGAAATCCTGATTTTTCCTACACTATATTTGGGAAAATTGTAGCCACAGCAAGGCTAAATAACTTTTGTGAACACACCATTATAATCTGAACGTGTCCAGATACCAAAAATAGGTAATATAGACTCCCTTGTGAAAACAAAATTAAATTTTTTACTCAAATTTAAGCACATAAAAAATGTTGAAAATTGCTTTTTGATAGAATCGTTTGACGGTTAAAATGTTCCAAGTGGTACAAGAGATGATTTGTTTAATCACATGTTAACTCCAGTTGCTTTAAATGCAATTAATATATTGAAATTTAAATTAAATCCTATAAAAAGTGTCAGATTCGGTGTACTATTGACTACTTTTGCCTCTAGATTAATTATTTTTGGTCGAAATTTCATCACAGACATCTCTTTTGAAACTTTTTGACAGTATCTATTATTGCGTTTCTAAAAATGTTGCAACAAATTGCCGCAAGGTGGTGGTATTGCCATGTTTCTTACTATTGTATCAAATACATTTTATTGGGATGTTTTTCGATGTTGGTACATTCAGAAAAAAACTAGACCAAATACTCCTGAACAAAGTTGCGGAACATAGTTAAACCATGTTTTTTAGTTTTTGTTATTAAAAATACGATTTCAGTATGTAACCTCAAAATAGCGCCATCTTTTTACAGAAATCAGAAACAAAAAAGTCGTAGAACAAAAATTGTTTTTATAAACTCAGAGATTTATTTTCCACAACAAAAAAGTTCTTTTTCGCAAAAATACGTTTTTGAGATATTGATATAAAATTTTAGTTAAAAATATAATTTTTTTGGCACAAGGAAGTCTTTATGACCTATTTTTGGTATCCAAATACGTTCAAATTATATTGGTGTGTTCACAAAAGTTGTTAAGCTTTACTGTGGCTACAATTTTCCCAAATATAGCGTAGGAATAATCAGGATTTTAAAGAAGTTATGATAAAAAAATCAAGAAAAAACAAATCTTTCTTTAACTGTTTTAAAAAAACTTTAAGATAAAATACATTTTTATCATAAAATTTTAGCAAGAAATATTTGTCATACTCTTGGCTACATTTTTGCCGAACATAGTTAAGCGATATTTTTAAGAGATTATTGGTTATTTGGTAAAAACTGATGACACCTTTTATAGGCATCATGCTAATATTGGGAAACTTTGGAGGCCCATAAAAATAAAACGGTCACTAACTTTTACAAACTGGGTTTTACTACATTTTGATCGTAGAATAGGACCCATATAGTCACGACCTTGCACTTTTCAAAAGATGTTCATTTGTTGTGTAGTGCTATTTGCCACAGATTGTGAACAGGGTTATTATATTAAGCAGAAATATTAATTTAATATTTTATTATTCAAATTTATAAATTTAAAAGCATGTTTTTAATCTTTATTCTAACTAAACTTTTTTCCATTTTTATATTTTTTCCTAAATATTTTTAATCTTTATATGTATGTATGTAACGAATACTCCCTAAACGCATACCCGTAATGAAATTTTGAACCCCTACTAACATAAATAAGGTTTTGCTATACCAGATTTCAAGAACGGCAAAGTTGTCAACAAAGCCCGAGGTTTCGTGGTGCGACTCTTTGAGTCCATTTGCAATTGTGCGAATAATGCGGCTGCAGCGCCGGTAACACGCTTCAAATTACGTAGCGGCAAAAGGAGCTCATCGACTACCAGTGGCGGTGAGGCGAGCGAAAATAATGGCAAACTGGAGACCAATAAAAAAGAGGAAAAGTCAAAAAAACACAGTAATGGCGGTAAGAAGAGTGATAAGGTAAAAATTGATGAAGTCAATGAAAATAAAGATAATGATGGACAGGAAACAATAGAATTACAATAAATAGTTAAGTATGTAAGTATTTAAGAAATTTCTTGTTTGAGATGTATTTAAATGGAAATTTCAAAATTGATAGACTTTTTATTATAGCAATACTAATGAAATTATGGTAAAATTATTAAGATTAGAAAAATGGAAATAAATTCGAGTTACTAAGACAGTATTTGAAAATTGAAAACTGAAATTAAAACATATATCATCTTTCCGATAGAACTATCTAAAGGTTTCCATTAACACAAAATAATAAAGTTTCACAGAAAAATAAGTATTGACGAACTAAAAAACACAAATTTCAAAATCTATTTATATTTTCGTTAAAATACAAACAATTGTCAATTGTTTACAATAGAATTGACCAATCAGTTAGAGACTATTGATAGTAATAATTTACATTTATCATTTTAACAAATTGCACAAAATTTTGGGTATAAATTTTGAAATAATTAAATTAATGGCAAGAGTTTACATAAAAAATACACTTCCGATCATCAGATTAGGTTCAGTGCTTTCTTGATATTTATCTTAAGAGTTTCAATGTCTGTAAATTAAAAAAAATTTAATATGAATTTTCATTTAATATAATCCGCCTTTAGAAATTATTGCGGTTGTTTACAATTTCTTGGATAGAAACTTCTTTCTTTTTCATATTGTAAAATGGTACATTTTTATCAGGTTGCACAGTCTACCATCAGTGGACAAAAATCAAATAAATCATTGCCGCAAATTGTGATAAGTGTAATTGATTTCGATAGATAACAATACAACTAAAACAAATCTGAAAAAATTTAATTTATTATTTTTTGTTGACGCAAGGTGGCGAAAAAAGTAGTTGTTCAAAAACATTTTTTGGTGGCTTCACCAAATAGGTCGCCAAAAAATCAATTTTTTCAAAGATTTCAGAGATTTTTGATTTTTTTTGTTAATTTTTTGGAAAAATACAAAAATTTAGATTTCGAAATTAGTTTCAATTTAATGTAGGGTTTATATAACTCAAGCGCATGACGATTGAGTGAAATTTACAAGTGTTTTGTTATTGTAACAAAAACAAAATACATATAAATTTCACTCAATCGTCAGACGCTTGAGTTATATAAACCCCACATAAGTGTTTTGTGAATAGAATTTTAATGTTTTTTTTTATAAATTTGTCAAATTTGTGAAATTAAAAAAAAAAAAACACCAAATATCATATTTTTTTTTCTTCAATTTTATATCACTCTGGACCCTTGTCTTATAGATATAAAAAAAATCTCAACCACTTCGGTCCACCTTTACAAGATATATGGATAAAAAAAGTATGTAGTATTTTTAATGCTTTTAGTTAAATTTGACACATTTAGGAAAATATGAGTGACAGGCGGATCCCTCTTAACTACGACAACTACTCCATGAAATAAATATTAAAGGAAGTGCCACTTAAAAATTTTTGAATATAAAGAATATCTTTGAAGTTTGTATATTTTGTCAATATTACACAGATCGTTGCCACACTTGTAGATTATTTTATGGAAATTTGTAAACTAAAATGTGTAGTTTGAAAAAAAAAAATAAATAACGCTTAAAATAACTAATATTTTCAATAAATAGTCTAATAAAATTGGTAGTTTGTAGCTTTGTAGATGCTAAAACACATAAGGTCTCATTTATATCATTAAATTAAAAAATATTTCGTGTGTTTTACTGAATAACGAATTACGGGCAAACTGCTGAGACGTTTGAGATAATATTCACAGCTTGTGTTCCTTAAAGTTTAGGGAAAAACTCGATAGACTTTGAAAACATAACATGAAAACACCCACTAGGAGCAATTTTGTGGACCTTAGTTCAAAAACTTTACAAGTGAAATAGGAGAATTTTTTACTTAATTGCTGTAAAATATGGCTTTAGCCAAAATTCTAGTTAATTTTTTTTCTGAGTGTAAATGGGATTTTTTTTTTTTTGAAAGTAAGGTAGCCTAATTTTTTGAGTAAACTTCAGATATTCTTTCTTGTCAAATGGTTAATGTTTACAAAATAAAAAGAAAGTGGCACTTCCTTTAATATTTATTTCATGACTGCTCTAAGACTTATATATATATAATTCCCCGACAACATTCCAATTGGAACAAGGGGTACTTTTCTCAGACAATGAGCTGCATCCGATTCTATTTTTAAACTCATTGAAAGGGACCTACGTTTTAACGCCGACTCCGAACGGCGAATGCATTAGTTAGAGAAGTTTTTCATAGCCTAATACTCAATAACCAGTGGCTAGCTGAGTTATGAGGTGAACCGCCGCTTTTTTGAAAATTTATTTTTTTCAAGTGAATCTGGCCGGGGATTGAACTTGGGCCTCTGGTATGCTAGGCGGATGTCTTACCTGCTATACCACGGCGGTTCACTAAGACTTACTTTGAGTTTTTTGTCGATTCTTCAATATTGAAGTATATATGGGTTTCTATGACAGACTCACCCAAATAATTAACAACATAAGTCATGGTGACATTAAAATATTAATGGGCGACTTTAATGCACAAGTAGGCTTTGATAATATCAGTAGGGAGAGCGTGATGGGAACGCATGGCAAGGGTTGCATGACTGACAATGGTGAAAGATTTGTAGAGTTATGTGACAATTTTAATATGGTGCTGGGTGGAACTATATTCCCTCGCAAAAAAAATAGATAAATGCACATGGGTGTCCCCGGATCACAAAACCGAAAACCAGATCGACCACTTAGCAATGTGGAGAGGGTCATTGCTGGATGTGAGGAACAAGAGAGGTGCAGATGTTGGCAGCGATCATCATTTGATTGTAGCCGATGTTCGGCTGAAGTTAAGAGCTGTGGCACCTAAAAAAAGTATCAGCAGGAGAAGGCTTGATGTTCAAAAACTGAAATCACCAGAAGTAGCTATGAAGTTCTCTAACGCGTTGAGAAATAAACCAGATCCTTGCAATATCTCTGTCCCCCAGAATGCAAACCTACTGGAATGATATTAAGACAGCCTTTATTGAAACGGCTGCTAGTGAAATAGGGTATTAAAGAAAGTCTAATCAGCCTTGGACCTCTAGTAAAACGTGGCAGCTGATTGAAGATAGGAGACTAGTTAAAGGTAAATTAAATGATGAAAAAACCTTGCAGATCAAACAACAAAGACGGCAAAATATGAACTTCTAAATCATGACGTCAAACGAAGCGCAAGAGTGGATAAGCGGAAATGGGCTGAAAATTTAGCCAAAGAAGCCTAAATAGCTAGTGATACGGGTTGATCCAAGGACCTATATCGAATCACAAAGGCAATTGTTGGCCATAATTACTGCAATTCAAAGCCACTGATGAATGAGCAGGGCGACTTGATCTACGCCAAAAATCAACAGATGGAATTGTGGAAAGGCTACTACAAAAAGCTACTATCAGTCAATCCGGCTGAGTGCTGTCCTGAGCATCACACAAATAACGAGTTTGATAGATCAACACCAACATCTCTAGAAATAAAGCTTTTAAAGCCGTTGATAACAAAATACTGGTCTGGCAAAAGACTCCCAAATGTCATAAGATAGTCTAACTATAAAAATCCCATAAAAAAAGGAAATTTGCATGACTGCTCGAACTGGATGGGGCATCACTCTTATTAACATGGTCAATAAAGTCATTGCCCATATTCTGCACAGTCCCATAGCATCTATTGTCGAACCACTGCTAAGACGCGAACAAGCTGTCTTTAAACCAAATAAATTATGCCTTGATCACATCAATAGCCTAAGGGTTATTGTGGAACAATCGGTTGAATGGCGATCTCTCCTTTACCTACTGTTTATTGATTTTAAAAGTGCATTTGATACATTAGAGCACAGCGCTATTTGGGTAGCTTTAAGATGCAAAGGAGTACCTGAGAAGATTATACGACTCATCAAAGAGCTCTACAATAACGCGTTCTGCTGTATTCTCCATGAAGGTTGTCATGGATGTTACAGTTTGATATAGTTCTTGATGTTGTATTGAATAACTCGATGTCTGGGCGACATGGTATCTCCTGGGGTCTTCACGACAGACTAGACAACATTGATTACGCTGACGACGTATGTCTGTTCTCTCACCGATTCTCTAGCAAGCAATTCAAATTTCAAACCTTTGCTGCTCTAGGTGGTCTTCAGATTAACATCAAAAAACTAAGCCAATGCGAAAAAAACTCACTAAATGACACGATATTTTATCTTGCTGAGCAACCCATTGATGAAGTCGATACTTTCTGCTTATTTGAGAGTATTATTTCAAAAAGCGGAGGCAGCAAAGATTATATCCAAAACAGGTTATGCAAAGCAAAGCAAGCTTTTGGAATTCCAAACAAATTCTGGAGATCTCAAAATATCTCAACCACCACCAAAATTGAAGTATTTAACAGCAATGTCAAAGCTGCGAGACTTTAAATATCTTGAGCCGTGAGATAAACAATCTACAAGCTTTTGTTAATCGGTGCCTTAGACGTATACTCAAAATTTTCTGGCCCTATACAATCTCTAATCAAGACCTATGGTTTTAAACAAGTATACGCACTAGAAAATTTGGTTGGCTAGGACACACACTGAGAAAAGCAGCCACTGATATTACTCGGCAATCTGTCGAATATAATCCTCAAGGTTCCAGCAAGTCTGTTAACCCGCAAATATGTGGAGACGATAAACTGAAAACGAGCTGAGGGAGTTTGGTGTATCATGGAGCGAGATGAAAATTATGACTACCGATAAACCTTCGTGGAAAACATTTGTTAAGGCCCTATGTTCCACCAAATTGTGACTTTTGTCGATTCTACCAAGTTTGAGGCCAATTTTGTCCAATTTTTTCAAACAATTTAACCACATTTTTTTTTAAATCATGCATCATTATATAGGAGATATTTTTAGTTTTGTGAAATTTATTTTTTTTAAATATTAAGAAATATGTGGGCGGTAGGAGTGTCCTTCGACCAATTTTGTTAAAATTTCGATTATGTTCATGTTGAATCAATATCAAGTCACATTCCATTGATCTAAGACAACTGCTTTGATTTTTGTCCATTGGTTGTATGGAATGGTAGCACTGTGTGTCGGTTTTAAAAGACCTTTTTCAAATTTTGTTCAACAAATATTACTTATTAAGAATTTTCTAAAATGTTTGTTAAAGGAAACAAATGGGATAATAAAACTCAAAAAAGTTAAGGTCGACATCTTAAAGCGTTTCGCCGTACCCGCGATTTGAATGCTACGAATTTCGCTAAAATCTATTTTCTTGGTCATCATTTGTGGAGATGCTTGGGCAAATTGTACTTGTGTTACCCTGAGCACCTACAATAGTTTCAAAATTGAACATTTTATACAAAAATCTTTAGTCAACATACCAGAATTGTTTACAAAGTTTGGAATCTGATCGAGCTCCATTTACTAAAATTCTTAATTCAAAACTTCAGAAAGCACTGAATTTGAAAATGTTCATTAATTTAAATTTAATAATTTAAATTTCTTAAACAATAGATCTCAAACTCAATTTTTGTGATTTCAAAAAAATAACAAAATTCCATTTAAAAGAAAATCTCATAATTCAGATCGAAGGTCTTCACTATAGGTTAGAAATCTCACTTAAATAGGTCCTTTTTAACACTAAAACATAATGTTATGAATATGTAAAACTACAAATCAAAATATGTTTAAGACAAACATATTAATTTATAAATGTTTAGTATTAAAAAAAAATCAATAAATTAGTAAAGAAATTACAATAAAAATAAAATCATTCAAAATAATAATAAATGGGAAATTTACGCACACAATCATTTATGAAAACATACATAAACATAATTATAAATAATTAAATATTTTATCTAAATAAATATTAAAAAAAATGTTAATCATGTACTACCACCAAATTCCTTAGTTATCATCATCATTTAAATAATTAGTTTAATTTAAAAAAAAAACATATATAATACACATTATTTACTTATGTATTAAGGGTATTCACAAGGTGTTATAAAGTTGTTAAATGCAACTCTTAAGGTTCTAGTATTTTAAAGAACTGAAAACACATATTCGAGATTTTTTAAATATATGTATGTTTATTAGAATAAGTAATCAAATCAAAATTTTAGATTTTTTGTATGTAATTTTTTTCAAATCTAAAACTCTTAATAGATTATCCGATTTATTTAAATATAGGCCGATATTGAAGCTAATATCACAAAAAGGCTTTTGTGCTATCACAGAATCCAGTAAAAAGCATATCACTATATGGGTGGATATGCTGGATACACGGGAAGACCCGTTGAATCATCTGAATATCTTTTTAAAGTTCTTAAGTCGGCCTATATCAGCGTAAGCTAAATCGTCTAGATCTCTAAAGAAAAGGGAGTACAGAGTTAAAATTCTTTGGTTCAAAAGGTGGGGGCATATGCTGAGAATGTGTTTTATGGACTCCTTCTCACCACGACTTCTGAAAAAGTCACTCATCGCCAACCAATTGTAGTTCACCTGGAATTTATAAGTCATGCATTTAACACATAGACAACAACAGGCTACACGAACACCGACTACAAAAGTCGTTGGCTGCAATCGTCGCCTCGTAGTCAGCTACTTAATTATTTTGGGGACGGCAGCTACATTTAAGATGGCAGCTACATTTCGAAACACCTGTTTATGAGTGGTGCCAATATCGCGTTTATAAGATGGACAAAATAACAATTTAAATTTTGATAAAAACGACATAAATTCATTTTATTAATTAACCTCCGAAATCAACGGTTTTCCTGTACCTGATGGTACGTCTATATCAAAAAAAAATTTATAGAAAGATTTTGGTGTGATCTCTAATAGTTTAAGAGTTATGGGCTTTTTAAATTTCAAGAATAATACGGTATAACTTTAGAAGTTTATATCCGATATTAACTTTTTTGGTATCAAACAAAAGCTACTGAAAATATCTAATGTCCATCAATTTGGCTTTATTGGAAAGATAATTTTATGCCATTAATGTTTAAATATGATTTCGGGCATATGGCCGCCGCGGCTGGCTCGAATAAAGCCAATTCTACAGGTCCAATTTTTAACTACTTTTTCGAGCATATGGGGCCGTATGTTGGCATTAACGCCACGAATGTTGGCTTCCAAGTCCCTTAACGTTTCTGGTTTGTTGGCGTAGACGAGCAACTTCACATATCCCCAAAGAAAATAATCCAGTGGTGTCAAATCGCACGATCTTGGTGGCCAATTGACAGGTCCATTCCGCGAAATTATGCGCTCATCGAATGTTTCCTTCAATAAATCAATTGTGACGTGCGCTGTGTGGCATGTAGCGCCGTCTTGTTGGAACCACAACTCATCCACATTCATGCCATAAAATTGGGGAACAAAATAGTCGGTTATCATGGCTCTATACCGGTCTCCATTTATGGTAACTGACTCTCCAGCATTATTTCGGAAGAAGCATGGCCCAATGACTCCACCAGCCCATAGAGCACACCAAACAGTCAGTTTTTGTGGATGTAATGGCGTCTCAAGGGTCTCATGTGGATTCTCTTCACTCCAAACGCGGCAATTTTGCTTGTTGACGTAGCCATTCAACCAAAAATGAGCCTCATCACTGAACAAAATTTTGCGATGAAAATCGGCATCGAGATCAATCTCATTTTCGGAACATACAACAAAATCACGACGCATTGCATGGTCTCGCGGCTTTAATTCTTGCACAAGCTGGATCTTGTAAGGTCGCAAGCCAAGATCTTTGCGCAAAATCTTCCATAAAGTTGATGAACAAAGCTCCAATTGCTGTGCACGGTGGCGAATCGATTCATTCGGGTCCTCTTCAACACTTTGCTCTACAGCGGCAATTGTTTCTTCGGTGCGCACTGAAATGGCAAACCAAACTAAATATTAATCACTTGACAGCTGACAAAATGGCCGCCAGTTAAAAAAGTGATGCCAACTTAAAGTTCTATACCTCAATAAAAAACACCCGATACTATAAACTTATTTCTGCAACCGACTTTTTTTTTATAAAAATTCGTATATCTTAAAACAATATAGATATAAGTATGCTCTTTTATATAATGATTTTTATAAAGGACATACTGGGCTTTTATATAACATGAACTACGTAGCTCTAGCACACGTAGCGTGTGAGTTAGATAGTTTAAAAAATAACTTTTTAAAATTTTACTTCTATTGAGTTAGAGTTATATAAATATAAATTTTTACATAATATTTTATTAGATATTATTATATACATTAAATACATAAATATTTTATAAGTATGTAAATTGTTTACATAAATTCTCCCCATTGTATTTGGGGTAAATAAATTCAAGTGGTTTAAATCGCTCATTTATTTCAATATTATATGGTGTTGACAGCACTAAATCTTTTATTGTCGCCAACAAAAATAGAAAATAGTTTAATTTTGGCTACAGCTACAACGGTGGTCGGTAGTCGTGTAGCCGTGTCGACTCTAAAAAATCTATTTCTATTTGAATGCATGTATTCTAATTTTGACAGGTTGTAGCCCGTAGCCTGCTGTTGTCTATGTGTTTAATGCATCATTCGAACTCGTCTGCTTTACAGTTTTCTGGTAATTCCCTGTGGCCCGGTACCTATACAAGATAGAGATCTGCTGCAATTTAGGGCTAGTATTAAGAAAATTGAGGAAAACAGAATCTAGGGACTTAATAACTATCATAAAATCTGTGGCTTGGTGCTAAAAGGGCCAATGCCAATTTTTTGCTGTTTTGGGTTAATCTTTGCATAAGATTCCCTTATTTACCATCTTTTATTTGGCTTCAACAGCTAATCTCTAACTTAACTCAAAACAGATTTATAATGTTTTTTTCTGGGCAATGTTACTATAAAGTGATATGGAAAATAAAAATTTTAAATCAAATTTTCTCAAAACTACTTTTTTTGACATTGGCCCTTTAAGCACCAAACCACAGAAATATACTTACACCAAATCTTGGGAGAACATTACAGGCAATCTGCTACTTCTTTAACCGCCAGAAAAAACACTGAATTAATCAGGTATTGAGCGATATTTAGCTGTTGGTGTTAAGAATAGGCCCCAGAGCCTACCATATAATCAATCCATCAATAAACAGTATTTTGCTAGGAATTCCACTTATCCACCCACATATGTATATTTAACATCATTGGATTTCGGAAGAGACCTTCACCTACATAGGTCTAACTATAGGTATTTTTTTAGCCCTGTCTTTGATCCGCCCATAAATGTATATCTAAAGTCATTGGATATCTGAAGAGACCTTCATCTGCATACATAGGTCTGAATATAGGTGTTTTTTTTAGCCCTGTCTTCGATGCTGAACTTTAGTATCTTGTCAAGGTACTTGGCACAGTCCGTAAAAGAAATTAACCGACCTCCAAGGAGATATGTACCACTGGTGTGATTTTACAGTTAAAATATCGAATTTAGTCTTGGTTGGATAAATCGCAAAACCATTATCGTATGCCCATTTGGCCTTAGTAAGAAGGGCTTTCTGAAGAATGTTCTTAAGTGAACTCTAAAACTTACCCTGACTGCCCATGACACATGATCTACTTTTTTGACAACATTTACCTAAATGGATAGCAGAATATCCTCCTCTACGGATAGTATAATATCTTCCTTTACGGATAGCTTAATATCGTTCAAGAGTGTATCATGTAGAAAGATCCTAACTCACACATTTTTCGAAATTGATTTTTTTTGCATTTAACGCAAATACACCTGCTCACAAAAATTTAAGGCATTTTTATCAAAATTAGCGGTTATTTAAGTAATTTTTTAAAAAGCCCTAACTTATTTAAAAAAAATATATATTTTTTTAAAAGCCTTATCTCGCCAAATTATGTGTCGTTGCATCAACAAATAATAGAAAACTTTCGAAGCTTAAAGCTTTCAGTTGGATTTATAATGATTTCTTATATTAAACTTTTGCCGAGGACATTCAATATTAAAAGCGTTCCTGTAGACAGCTTTTATTATCTAAAACTTTATACTAAAAAATGTCATTATGTATCTAAAGCTTTCCTGTATAAAACTTTTGATGTCGAAAGGTTTTTTGTAATAAACTTTCGATGTAGAAAAATGTATTTTAAAAAACATTTGTCGTCAAAATATTTTAGATGGAAAACTTTTTATATGTGATAGCGCATAGAGAAAGGGACCTAAGAGTAAAAAATAAGGTAAAAAAAAATAATATTTAAATCTTTACAATGGCTCTCCTGAATAAAACCGTTTTAGCCTTAGGCCCCTTTCTCTATGCGCTCAAAATAGCCTTAGGTCCCCTTCTCTATGCGCCGTCATATATAAGACTTTACGATTGAAAAATTTCAATATATAAAGCTTTTCCTATAGATAACTGTAATATCTTAAGCTTTCTTAAAAATGTTTATATTAAAAAATCCCATATAAAACTTACGATGTCAAAAGAATTCCTATAATTAACATTCGATATCGAAAGATTTCATATATAAAACTTTCTTATAGGTAATTTTTCATATTAAAAGCTTTCAACTAAAAAATTCCATATCGAAAGCTTTCCGGAAAACAAAGATTTTCTAAATAAAACTTTCGATGTCGAAAGGTTTTCTGTAATAAACTTTTGCTTTCAATTAAAAAATTCCATATCAAAAGCTTTCCGGAAAAAAAGATTTTCTTTATAAAACTTTCGATGTCGAAAGGTTACTTATAATAAACTTTTGACACTGAAAGATTTGAAAGATTTTCTATAGAAAACTTTCGATATCAAAAGAATTCTTATATAAAACTTTTGTCATCAAAATATTGAATAGATTTCCTAAAGGTTACTTTTTATATCCAAAGCTTTCTAATAAAAACATTCCATATCAAGAACTTTCCAATATAAAAATGCCAATATCTTTTCCTATAGATAACATTAATATTTTAAGCTTTCTAATAAACTGTTTATATTAAAAAATTATATATAAAACTTTCAATGTTGAAAGGATTCCTATAATAAACATTCGATATCGAAAGATTTCTTATAAAAAACTTTATTATAGGGAACTTTTGATATTAAAAGCTTCTGAAAAAAAAGATTTTCTATATGAAACTTTTGATGTCGAAAGGTTTTCTATAATAAACTTTTGATTTTCTATAGAAAACTTTCAATAACAAAAGATTTCTTAATATCTAAAGCTTTTCCTATACATAACTTTAATATCTAAAGCTTTCTAATAAACTGTTTATATTAAAAAATCCCATATAAAACTTTCGATATCAAAAGGATTCTTAAAATAAACATTCGATATTGAAAGATTTCCTATATAAAACTTTCTTATAGGTAGTTTTTGATATTAAAAGCTTTCAACTAAAAAACTCAATCATTAGCTTTCCGGAAAAATAAAGATTTTCTATAGAAAACTTTCAATTTCAATTTCTTATACAAAACTAAAGATTTCCTAAAGGTTACTTTTTATATCCAAAGCTTTCTACTAAAAAATATTCCATATCAAAAGATTTCCATTATAAAATGCCTATATCTAAAGATTTCCTACATAGACCTTTCGATTTCGAAATGCTTCCCAACAATAATCTTTCGATATGGAAAGATTTTCTATAGAAAACTTTTGATTTCCTTTATAAAACTTTGAATATCCAAAGATTTCATATAGAAAACATTCTAAGTCAAACATTGAATATCGAAAGCTTTCCTATAGAAACAATATCGAAAGCTTTCCCATAGAAAACTTTTAATGTCTTAAGATCTCTTGTAGAAACATTTGCTATCGAAAGCTTTCTTATAGAAAACATTCACTATGTAAAGCTTTCCTTAATATTACAATTTAAATCTGTTTTAAATCTGTTTTTACCTTCTCCTGTAAAGTTTTTAATATGCGAGTTAGGGCCTTTCTAAATGAGACCGACGATATATGGCTTCATTTTTTATTGTGTTCCCAACTGCAATATTTATAAAAATGATATTTAGAACCAAGAAATTGGTTCAAATAAATCGAGTAACAAAACAAAAAGATATAGGAATATAAGAACAACCTTAAAAAAATGTATGTCTTGAAAAGCTTAAAAATTTCGTTTAAAAAACTTTGTTACAACTTTAACATGACTTTATGACATCTAGTGAAAGCCCGAATTGAATTTTTATAACCTAAAAAGATTCTTAAAAAAATTGGATAAATCCAAAAAACGACCATTAAATCTATTTAAAAAAAATCAATGAAATCAAATGAAATTTTTTAAACTCAAAAATATTCAAATATTTCAATATTTTTTATAGAAAAAAAACCTAAACAATAAAAAACTAAATAAAATTTTAAATTATATAATGTATTGTATTGTATGTATAATTAAATCTATCCTATATATATTTTTTAGCTAATATACATCCTCTATTTATTATATATTTTACACTGTATATTTATCAATTTTATATATAAAGAAAAGTAATTAAAAGAAAATTTTTATATTTTATTTTGGAAATGAAAGAAAACTTTTTACAAACACAAACAAGTTTCATACCCAAATGCAACTCTACGCTTAAATTATTGAAATTTTTAACTAAAAACGTAAGTCGTAAGTCAATATTTATTGTTGACAGTTGAAGAAAAGTTTTGAAATGAGTGTGCAACCTAACCTAAACCTTAGTATAAAATTATGTCTATTTAAAAAAAACTATAACAGTGTAATTAACAAAATTATAAAATAAAACCTTTAAGCAATTTGTTGTACCAGTAAATTTGCATTCGAGAATTTCAAACAAAGAAAGAATCCAATCACATGATTAAAATAAATAAAATAATTGAAAATATCTGAAATAATTTGTTTTATTTGAATAAATAGGATTTTCGCAGGATTTTACAATTGGGTCTATGCAAAATAAATTTTACATACATACTTGTCCAAATGTTGGTAATTCTCCGTCAGATTAACAAGCATTATTGGTTTTACAAGTGTAAGTGTTATTTTCTTAAACAGCGTTATATGAATGAAAGCAACGTCGCACGGTGGTTCAGAATCGTTTTTCATTGGCCAAAACTCTGTAACTTTTCAACTATTAAAGATTTTTTAGTAGTTCTTTTTTTTAATCAATAGATAACATCTGTAGCTTTTCGAGTGTCGGTTTTATTAAGATCGGTATAGTGGTTCTTAAGAAATTTAAGCTTGAAATTCAATTTTCGATGTTTTTCTTTTAAATTTTGTTTCAAATCTGCCAACTCATTTTTGACCCCTTTCCTCTTAACCGATTTGGCTCAAATTTGGGCCACAAGTCGACCTTGGATAGCTATTTAATATTTTGTTATCCTTAGGGTGCCCCCTTTCTCGTTGAGGTATTCAGGGGTGTCATAGAAACCAAGTCGGTTTTTAAATTTCTCGGTTTTGAAAACCAATTCTGGTATTATTTAGTGTCATGAAACCAAGTCGGTTTTGCTATTATTGGTTTGAAATCAAACATTTATTATTTCATTTGAATTTTTTGTGAAACATCAAAAATCAAATAAAAAATAAAAATTATTAAAAAATAATTTGAAGAAAAATTTTCAGTTTTTTGCGATGTTTGTGGTATAGTTATAAAAAAAAACGCTGCTGTTTGGACAAATGAAGCTTGTATACCCCAAAATAATGGAATGACCGAATTGCGGACTGAAAAAAATTGAATCTACCTACACCAAGAAACAAACCACAGCCAATCAATGGACGATTGTCACTTACATGGGATATCCGTTTAATTGATATGCATTTGCTTCGCCAGTACCTTTACACAAAGAATATTTTAGCCTTACAATTTTCCCCATTTTTGAAATTTTTTATATTTGTCGATCCAAAAGACACAAAAAAGTACCAAAACTTGCTTTTATCTTATTACATGATAAAAAATTCTATGTAAACTTTTCACCCATCTCTTTTTATTTGAAAGTTAAAGCTAAAAAGTACCAAAAATAATTTTTCTCTTTTTCTCCCCATTTTTTTCGAAAATTACTTACCACTTGTATTGTTATTTTTGTAGCTAATCTAAACTCGATTTAAATTGTAGTTCAATTGTTTTTAGTTTGGGAATCATATCATTACAGAATTTACCCTTTTTTCCGTTCTTAGTGGATCTTTAAATCGAAAAAGGCACCAGCTGGCCAGTAACGCCTTTGTTTTAAATAGAAATACCAATTTTGAAATGAAATCTGTTAGCTGTAAGTTGCTTGGTTTATTTCCAATACTAAACCAATAATATTATTTTCTGTGACACATAAAACCAATAGAAAATGTAGTTCGAACATTAATATTGGAATTCATGACACCAATTTAATTTTTTTGTCGTTTTCAAAACCAATACCAATGAAATTGGTTTCTATGACACCCCTGATTTACAGTATTTTTATTAGGGTGGCCCAAATTTTAATTTATGCTTAATAATACCTAGTTTTTTTTTTTTAATAAAAGAGTGTAACTTAATTTTTCTTTAAATATATATTTATTTGTAGTCATAAATAGATTGTAGATAAATAAAATAATATTTAATATTAAAATTTGTATACTTTATTGCACTCAAATGTTAAATGCAAATTATAATTATTGTTTATTTGGCTGGAATATTTCTTGTAAATATTTTACATTCTGCTCTGTATTACTGCTGTCCTGTAGCAGTGCTTTAACCCCTTGACGTATTTCCACGAGTCTGACTCGTGGTACAATTTCTGTGCCTAACATGATTATCACGAGTCCGACTCGTGGTACTATTTATGTGCCTAACATGATTATCACGAGTCTGACTCGTTGTGCGACTGTTCTTAAGCATCAAAACCGGTTTGTTTAGTGCAACTTGTGTGCGAACAGTTGGAAGCGAACTTCGTTGCGCAGATTGATACGTCAAGGGGTTAACTTCGGCACTTAGGTCGAATGCTAGAGATGTATGGATCTGACGTTGCTAATAATATAAACTTATAACTTACTTGCACTTTCTATTATATGCATATTTATTTTTGAATTATTTAATATTTTATTGTTTTTTTATTAATTATCTTGGTAGTTTGGTATCTACAAAAGGTGGCGCCGATGAGGATATTGAATCGCGTATTAATAAGGCAAAATCTGCATTCGGCATTCTCCGAACTATATGGAAATCTCGGCAAATATCAACAACAACTAAGTTACGAATATATAACTCGAATGTCAAGTCCATCTTGTATTACGGCTGCGAAACTTGGAAACGCACAAATGCCATCGATAAGCGCCTGCAAACCTTTGCAAACAAATGCTTGCGGCAAATCCTTAATATATGGTGGCCAAATCGAATAAGAAATGAAGATCTACTAAACGCTACAAACCAAATCCCTTCTTCTATAGAGGTATGTCAACGGAAATGGCGATGGATAGGCCACACACTTGGAAGCCAAATACCAACATTGCTCGACAAGCGCTTCGTTGGAATCCACAAGGAAGCGGCCGTCGTGTTGGTGCACCTGCTAGAACGTGGAGAAGGTCAATTGATGCGGAGTTACAAGCAGCAAACTATTCATGGAATGATGTATGCCTAACATCTCGCAATAGAGTTCGATATAAAAGGATGGTTTTTCCTGGGCTTCCTCTGATAAATCTCCAATTGGTAATAAATGGTGCTTAATGACATCTTCTCCATGATAACGAACTTTGTGCACTGTTGCTGACATATTTCTATAATTGTATTTGGATGTATATATAGCAACAGTTTCCTTGGCATAATCACCAAATTTTTTAGAATTAATTTGTTCATTGCACGCAAGTACTTCAGTAATTGTTTTGAATCTTGAAATAAGATCTATATCAACACCTGTTATATCAGATGTAGTTTCGGGATCCATAAAGAATCTTCTTGCGGTATTGTCATCGTTTGTATTGCCTGATCCTTGTTTTGGTTGATCTATAATTAACCCGTGTTTGAGAAATGCATCATGAACTTGTTTCTTTTTCAATTTTATTTTCTCTTTGTTGGTGTCATTATTTCTTACTGATCCTGAAGATCCCAAGTCCAAATCACAGCTAATTTTCAGTATGTGTTCCATAAATCTTATTCTCGTCTGTAGCGGTGATAATCCTAATTCAAATGCATCAATACTATCTAGTGACTTTGTAGGTTCTTGGTTTAACTGACTTGATGTTGCTTTACATATAATACAGCTGGATGAAGCTTTTGTATCAGTCAAAGCCTGGGCAGTTTTTCCGTCTATCATTAAAACTATTAATTGATAATTCAATTTAATAGTATGTTCATCTATCTCTAACTCGAATGGCTTTAGCATTGAAATTTGAGCTCTGATATCACTTATTTCATTCTTAATGGTATCATGAGTTTCCTTTTTAAATTCAAATGTTTTTGGTCTGCAGTACTTCGAGGACGATGGAGTATGATTTTTCAAAATAAAATTTGTTTGCATTGTGCTGGACGAAGATTCCGAGTCTTCTAAGTTCTTTATTAATCGCAATGGCACAAATGACACCATGAGCATATCACCACTTATAAAATGTTGAGTATTTTCATTAAAATAAAAAAAGTGTTCTACGGGCGGGTCCGGGCGGGTGCAAAAGTATACATAGGCTTAAAGGGAACACTCTTGGCTTTCTTTGGGTGGTTTCGATTTTTGTTTCCATTTTTCCCTTTAAAAGTTATACACTACTAAACTTGAAATTTTATGAGTATATGGTGATTTTAAATTTATTACATAACACCTTAACTACAAACTATACAGGGTGCGCAAATACCATTTGTTAAAACCAACAGTCCACCCAACATAACAAAAAAAAAAAACCGCAGCCCATTAGCATTAATAGTTTTCAAGAAATCGTAATTAATATGAGATCAAAAATTACAATTTTTCTTTCATTTCTAAATTAACTAAAATTCCTTGTCTTTAGCAGCCTGCCACGCCCACTACAGCGAATATTTTGACCAAATTTTTTGGCCACCTTAGTTTTGATATGCTATAGTATATAGTATAAAAATTTTAAAAATCTATGTCAACAAAAAATATAGGTTTTGGCCAATGAAATTTGATTCTGAACCACCGTGCGTCGTATGAATAAGAATCTTATGCCGCGTTGCTGAAAAAACTATAAACAAGTATCCGATAAAAAATGTATAAGTTTTGATAATAAAATTCAATAATCTGCAAGGTTTGTTCATTTGCAAGTTCATTAATGGTTAAATTATAGACCAATTTAGAAAATAACATGTTTTACAAAAAAACACGATATGGACAAATCCGAAAAACATTAAACCAAGGACAAAATTTTAAAACTGTCAAAATCGCGTATTTGTGTTTGGGGGAAAAGTTGACCATATATTGATCCTTCAGAATATATAATGGATACAATTTTTAATTTCTCTCTTCGTGAATGACAGGTCTTTATTTGCACCCATCTCGAATTTGTATACATTTTTTAAAATAATAGATTTTTTAAAAGTTCATAAAAATCGCAAAAACATCCATTTAGGCATCAAGTTTCAGTAGGGACTCAAAGTCTGCTTAATTTTATATAATTAGATGTAAAAAAACCCATCAAAAGTAATTGGAGTGATATAAATAACGTCAAGTAAAAAAGGGCTCACAGTGTGTAGCGTCCGTCACAGAAATAAATTCTTTATTAATTTGACGAGTGCAATTTTTCTTTTTCTCCAATTGAACTCGGTTCGTAAAGAGAACTTATAGTACGCTTTTAATTAGGCTAAGAATATATAGATGTTTATATAGCATTTTACAGAATAATATGTATAGGAAAGTGTGTAGCGTCCGTCACAGTATATATTTTTTACAAAATAATGTTTATTAAATACAATATTTACGAACACATGTCTGTCTTATTCATATAGCAATAACACTGTCTATATCCACAGATTAAATTTAAGACAATAGGTGTTAAAAAAATATACAGTGGGGCAAATTTGATGCTTTCGAAATTTGATTTTTTTCATTTTTGGGACACTCTAACAGCGAGCCGCAGCATTCTTTCACGGCAGTCGGTTCTTCGTACGGGAATGACTCGGAATTCTTAGGATTCCGACCAAAGACTGTCACTTCTACGATATTACCAATAATATCGCAGTTACAACAACAACAATTCGACGAAAATAAGATGTAAAGAGTGTAAATTTTTAAATAAATATATCTATGCAGCTGTTTTGTGAAATATTAAATTGTGCCCAAAAATCGCATGTTAACCGCGAACATGAAAAGGAAGGAGATGAGATTTAGAAAAAAATAAAGCCGTTATTTTCACTAAATAACGAATCCTTAAAAAAATATTAAATGTGAATTTTTTCCTAATAAAAAACATTCAAGTAAAAACTGCATCGTCCGTCACGTAGCGTCCGTAACAGTTCATTTATGGATTTTTGGTGAAACTGGATGAGATTCGGGAAAAAAAATAAAGAAGTTATTTTCACTGATTAACGAATCCTTAAAAAATATTAAATGTGAATTTTTTCCTAATAAAAAACATTCAAGTAAAAACTGCATCGTCCGTCACGTAGCGTCCGCAACAGTTCATTTATGGATTTTTGGTGAAACTGGAAACTTCAAAATATTTTATAAAAACTGTTTTGTAATCCTCTGATTTTCTTTAATGTATTTACAATTTTTTTTATTACTATGACCGATTTGATGAAAATTACAGAAACACGTGTTGAAAAAAAAGTCACTTCCATTTTTTGTAGCGTCCGTCACAGCAAATATCTCTTTCCTTCAAAACATAAATGTAAATTAGCAAATATGTAAATTAGCAAGATTCGATAGCACAATCGATGGGCTAATATTATATGAAATCTGTTCAAAGATATCTAGTGTAGAACGACAATGGGATACATTTAAGTACAACAAAATCCGTACAAATGTATCGTCCATCAGGCAGGATTTGCCCATATCCAAATAAATAATTAAAATATAAACTTGATAATAGGGGAAACAAGTAAGAGTGTTATATTCGGCTGTGCCGAATCTAATATACCCACCATTAAGGTGTACAAGAGAGCATTTTCGTTGTGCTTTTAACCCCTTGACGTATTTTTACGAGTCTGACTCGTGGTACAATTTCTGTGCCTAACATGATTATAACGAGTCTGACTCGTTTTGCGACTGTTCTTAAGCATCAAAATTTGGTTTGTTTAGTGCAAGTTGTATGCGAAGAGTTGGAAGCGAACTTCGTTACGCTAATTTATAGGTCAAGGGGTTAACTGGCGTTTGTGGCATTTTAGTGGTTTCCGGGAGCGGTTTTTATTATACCCTTCACCACCATAGGTGGAAAGGGTATTATAAGTTTGTGCTGATGTATGTAACGCATAGAAATATTTGAATCACTTTCTGAGTCGATTTAGCGATGTCCGTCCGTCCGTCTGGCTGGCTGGCTGGAATTGACATATTGGCCACAAATATCAATATGAAATATCATGAAATTTAAAACAAATACTGCTTATGTAAACTAAAATCACTGTACCAAATTTCGTTGAAATCGGTCCACATTTAACCATAGCTCCCATACAAACTCTTTAAAAACGCACTAAATGAGACAAAAAAATCACTAAAACGTTCGTAAATCTAAAGATATTGCAAATTTTGAGTCTATTTTTTGCATACATAATTTTTGTAATAACTGTAATCAATTTGCCAAATTTCGAGATAATCGGTCCACATTTGACCCTAGCTCTCATATAAGTCCAAATGACGGAAACAGGTTAAATGTATAAGTTTTGAGAAAATGTTTGTATGATGGCAAAATTTAGCAAATATTTGTCTTTATACATGAAAAATAAAACCTTTGACCTTAGTGGTGAAGGGTATCGTATGGTCGGGCTTGACCGACTATAGCGCTTTCTTACTTGTTTTTATATGAAAGCTATTGTCAAATATTGACCGATTTCTATAAAATGACCAATAGTTGCATACAACTTCTCTGTTCTAAATTTAGTTGTCATATCTATTACAGTGTGATTCCCGGGGCAGTGTTATATGGGAGCTCTAACTAAATATGAACCGATTTTGCCCATTTTCAGTACACAACTTCTATAAAATATCGAAAATAATAAAGTTTGGTCATTCTAGCTCTTGTAGTTAAGGAGCTATCGCACATTCATTTGACGGACAGGTATTTTGTATTTCTGTAAGTTTCTTATGTGGGAGCTATGGTCAAATGGTGAGGGATTGTGACAAAATTTTGCACACTGGCTGGCATTGACATAAGACTTCCTTGTGCTGAATTTATTGGTTATATCTTTTATAGTTTTATTGACATTTTATTGTATTTTAGGTAAAATTTGGGCTGTCTTCATAAGTGTTTTGTATGGGAGCTATAGCTTAATGTGAACCGATTTTGATGAAATTTTATATGCTGCCTAGTGCTTATGTAAAACTTCCATATACCATATTATCATCATAGCTATTAAAATTTGTTATTTATTAGCAAATAAGCGATTAGCCTAGTCAAGGTTATACGGGAGCTATGTTCAAATGTTAACCGATTTTGCCCAATTTCAATACCAAAATTTCCCCAGAAACGAAGAATGTCTTTACTAAGTTTCAGTGAGCTAGCTCCTTTTATCGCTCAGAATCGCCTTAGAATTTTATAAGGATCGCTTTTGGTTTTTGAGCCAATGTTAAGGAAATTACAAACGGAATGACAATCTCAATAAACCCCCCATTTTTTTTGATGGTGGGTATAAAAATTAGTGATAACATTAAAAATTAAGAAATATAAAACAGTAAAGAGTCCATTCCTCTGAAACTTATGTATTAACGTCTGTGAGTTGCAAAAAAAAAAGAAATACAGATGATCAATAAATGAATGACAGAACTTTCAAAACTTTTTGCTATGATCAATTTACTACTCGTTAAACTGGTTCCGTTTGTCAATAATGTTCTAACGGAACCATAATAAAGTCAACAAAACTATTATTAAATCACATCTAAAATGTCCAAATATAAAATTATTAAATATAATGCTAATTGAAAACAAAAGGTTTTATCAGAACATGCTGTAAAAACCCTAAACAGTTTAATTCAAATATAACGAATTGGCCAATTATTTGATGTTTATCAAACAAAAATGTTTTGAGTTCGTAAAGCTTTTTTTCGATCTTAATAAAAATCAAACAATCATTATTTATTCGCTTTAAGCATATTTTACTGTGTTCGAGATATTACATTGAAAAAGAGCTTATTTTTAACTGGATAAAATTATTCATAAAAAATATAAACAAAAAAAAAAAAACTGGAAGATGATAGCGACGATTGTATAATACAAATATTCTACGAATATACAATTTAAACAATAATGTTTAACAAATAAAGATTGTAAGCGAAAATGTTTTAAGATAATTAATAACACTGGTCAATAGTCAAAATTACATTCAAGTTAAACTATGTTTATACCCACCATCAGAGGGCGAAGCCGAGCGGCTCTAAGCCGGCGCTGAGTCGCCGCCGGTATAATTTTTCGATAGTCAGCCGCCGCCGAAAGAACCGGCTCATGTCGGCTTAAATTTCAAGCCGAAGTAGTTTCATTTTTAGATAAAGATATTTTTTAATACTAATTTTTTTAATTAGACTTGGTTTTTATATTTAATAAGAAGATACATAAAAGTATTATCAAATTAATCTTTCATTTAAAGCTCGTTTTTTGTACGCGAGAAAATGAGAATAAGTGAAAAAGTGTATAATACTGGAAACGCAACAAAATTTTTCCAAGGTCAAAGTTATCCCACTATAAGCTCTTTTATATATTCTTATAAAAATATAATGTCTTCATGAGAAAGGGCAGAAATTGAATCATATTTTGAACTCGCAATACAATTGTGCGGTTTTGCAAAGCAGAACTGAAAAAAAAAAAACGTTTAAAGATTTTTAAAATACAAGTGGTGGCAGCTTTAATGGATACATGCCAAACAAAATTTGCCAGCTTTGGAGAAGTATATTAATATGATTCTACAAAACGCGTTAAATTTATTTCAAATCTTGGATGTATCCTATAATTCAGTTTCTAAATCAAAGTTAATTTTAGAAGAAATACAAAAATTAGACGATATTGATATCAATCGTCCATCTACCAGCAAATGTTCAAATCAATCTGAGGGACCCATCAAAAAGATCAAAGTATAGTGTCATGATTTTTTTTATAATTTTATATATACAAGATAACAAATGCTAGAATTCATGGGAACAATAATGCCTAATCTGAACAATAAAATGGAACTTGAAATTCAAAAATATCTTGATAGCGAAGTTATCCCAATATTGCAAAACTAGCAAATTTATGTTTCAGGATACCAGCTACATCAGCATCGTCGAAACAAGCCTTTTCATTCATACAACTGTGTAAACCAAAAAAGAAGTTCCCTAAATCCTAACACAATAAAAAAAACAATTGTTTGTGCATGACAATATGGGATTGATGAAACCAAAATAAGAAATATGATTTTTTTATGTTTGTATTCGGCTTAAAGCCGCCACTGGTCCATTTTTCTCCAGCCGCCGCCGCCGATAATTTGTAGTCGGCTTCGCCCTCTGCCCACCATCAAAAAGAATGGGGGGGGAGGTTGTTATTCCGTTTGTAATTTCCTTAATATTGGATCAAAACCCAAAAGGGATATATATTCTAAATCCTTATGAATCCGTCTGTCTGTAGAAATGACGATAATTCCTAAACGAAGAGAGCTATGTCACTGAAACTAGGAGAAGATATTCTTCATTTTTGGGAAAATCTTGATATTGATATTGGGCTAAATCAGTTCACATTTGACCATAGTTCCCGTATAACCCCGTCTAGGCTAATTGCTTATTTGCTAATAAAGGCAAATTCTAACAGTTATGATAATAAAATTTTGTATTTTCATAAGGCAGCATATAAAATTTCATCGAAATCGTTTCACATTTAACCTAGCTACCATACAAAACACTTACGGCAACATCCTAAATTCCACCATAATTCCAATAAATGATAAACTGTAATAGCTATGGCCATTAAATTTAGCTCAAGAAGGTCTTATATGAATACCAGCAAGTGTATTAAATCGGTAGTCATTTGACCATAGCTCCCATAGAAAAAACTTAAGGAAACACAAAAATACAAGAAGAAAAGGGGGTTTATCCCCGTCTGTCCGTCAGATAAAAGCGCGATAGCGCCTTAACAAAAAGAACTAGAAGGACACAATTTTACAAAAGTATTTTTCGATATCCAAAGTTGTGTATTGAAAATGGGCGAAATCGGCTTATATTTAGTTAGGGCTCCCATATAACTCCGCCCCGGTAATCACATTAATGCTGATAAATTGAATACAATTGTAAGAGTTATGACGACTAAATTTAGAATACAAAAGTTTTATGCAACTATTGGTCAATATAACAAATTTTTTAGGAATCAGTACATATTTGACTATAACTTTCATATAAAAACCTCTCCCGGAAACCAAAAAAATAACAGTTAGTGTGTAAAATTTTGTGACAATCGGTCAATATTTGGCTATAGTTCTTATATATATAACATCCCCTTTTTATATCTACAATCAAGAAGTATATAAATAAGATAGCTATCAATCAATGTTAAGTCGATAACGGTGGATGCATTTGGAACTCCTAACAAAATATATGGACCTGCCTTATTATTATCAACGTTTTTGGCCTAACGCTTAAGTACAACGAAGAGTATTTAGCAGCTTATTAATGTAATGTGACTATACCCGGTTATGAGACCAAATTATGTGCAAAGTAAATACCAGGAAAACCACTAAGATACTTTTAAATGTTGAACTATAAAGCTACTGCAACCGAATTTAGTCCAAATATTTTACCAACAATACCAACAAGCGTAACAAATTTGTTTAAATTTGTAACAAATTTGTTCATAGCTCTCAATAAGACCTTATTTGTTGCACACATTTTGTATAAATTGTAATCAAATTGCTAAATTTTGAGAAAATCGGTCTATATTTGACCCTAGCTACCATATAAGATTGTGAACCGCTGTAGTATAGCAGGTTAGTCTTCCGCCTAGCATACCTTAGGTCCCAAGTTCGATCCCCGGCCAGACCCTCTTGTAAAAATAAAATTAAAAAAAAAAAAACGGTTCACCTCATAACTCAGCTAGCCACTAGATATTGAATATTAGGCTATGTAAAACTTCTCTAACCAATACATTTGCCGTTCGGAGCCGGTCCCTTTCAATTAGTCTAAAAATAGAATCGGATGCAACTCATTGTCTGAGAGAAGTACCCCTTACTATTTTATTCTGTGACTTTGGAGTCTCAGTGTGGATTTTGCAAAAAGTGATAATAATCGCAGGCTCATATCTTGTAAACCGTTAGGAATTTTGATTTACTCTTTGAGGCAAAGTTGTAGCTCCTGTCATAAAAAAACAAAGATTCAGTTTTTATATGTTTAACATTTTTTATAAAAATAGTGTATGACTTGGTTAAAAATGAGAGACACTGTATTTTTTTTTTGTCTTTTATCACATGGTTTATAAATGTATAACCAGTTTACTACAAAAAAAAAAAAACCTCGTTGTACACCTAGGCCCTATTTCACTAAGCTACAAGTTTACAATTACAAGTGTTTTTGCCTGTAAAATTGTGAACTTGTAAATAATTGAGTTTCATTAAAATACAATTACAAGTTTGTAGCTACAAGTGATTTTGACAATTCACAAGTTTACAAGTCGAACTTCTACAAGTGGTTTTGTTTCACTAATCTAAATTTGTACTTGTACACTTGTAGAATTGTAGAAAAAAAGCATAGGGTCGACGGAGACTCTCAAAAAAATTTTACAAGTTACAAGTGAATGATAAATTGAATTCAAATTTGGTTTTTAACTATTTTTTAATAAAAATTAGTTAAAAGTAACACAAAATCAAATCAATATTAATTACCATTTATTTATTTTATTTCTTTTTAAATATGTTTCGATTAATAATAGTCCATTACTTAGTGTACCTTGAATTTAGTTTACTTTGACGAATTTTAATAGAATACTACCAAAATAATTGTTTCTGCCAAATTTAATCAAAATGGTTTACATGGGGGTCCAGCCAGGTGGACGGACGGACTGACATCGTTTAATCGGCTCAGGAAGTAATTCTAAATCCATTGTTATACTAAAAGGTGGTCTAACTAAGACCAATATTTCTATGCGTTATATATATCAGCCCAAACTTATAATACCCTTTCCACCTATAGTGATGAAGCGTATGCAGAACAAGAGAGATCAATGATGTCCTTGACTCAAGGAGCATATCTTCCATTTTCTTTATCATTCTCTCAAATGTGAATAATAGTATAGACAACAAAACACGAAAACCAAAAAATGGGCTCATGGTGGATCGGAAAACAAAAAACTTTTTCTTAACTTTTTAATAAAAACTACAGGGCATATGCTAAAATATGAGCCTAGTCTTATAAAAATCTGATAACCGTATCAAAAGTTATAGGCATATAAAGTGGGTATGCTTCTGAAAAAATATTTAAAAAAAACGAACTTTGAACCGCCATAAAATCTGAACCAAAGCTAAATTAAAAATTTTGAAGAAGTGTAAAAATTGTCTAGGCTAGGAGAATGTACATATATATAAAATTTCATAAAAATCGTATTTTTTTTATTTGACTCCATATATTTATCAAAATATTTTATTTTATTTTATTATAATTGTAATTTTAGAAATTGTAATTGTAGAAATTGTAGTTTACAAGTCCAAAAAGCTACAATTGTTGTGAAAATTTTAATGAAACACAATTGAACAGCACTTGTAAGAATTAGACTTATAATTGTAGCTTGTAAACTTGTAGAATTGTAGTTTTGTGAAATAGTATATGTATCTCCTAAACTATACCAACCTCTGACATTTTCCATTGGACATAGTTCTGGTGAATATAGGGGACAATTCAAAAGTTAAACACCGTATTGATTAATCCATTTTTTTACCGCTCTGACGGTGTGAATCCTCCTTAATAGTTATTCCCTTCGGGACCATCAATGTTAAACTTTTTCAACGAAAAATACAACTTTAAACTATTTGTCGGACCATATCATTGTATTTTTGACAAACTGTAGACGTTGTGGTTTGCATTTTTCATTAAGTGATTGGACTATGTATGGGCTCTGCTTTAAAATTCGGTGCACTGTTCATTGTCTGGCACTGGCTCCATTTTTTCACGTATTTTTGATACCGACATAGCAGAAGTTGATGTAATTCTAAGAGTTTTTTTCCTCTGGAATTCACAGTCCTTCTAGCATCGTAGCATTTGCAAATCGGTATAATAAAATATTTTTTTTTATTATTTCAGTAGAATTTTTTTTATTTGCTATACCAATTTCATTGCTTCGATACTAGACTATTTGTAATGGATTGTGAAATGGGCCATAACCTTAATCTGAAAATGTAAAATAATATTCGTATACAATCTTCGTTATAAAAACACTCATATAAAAATGAGTATTTATTGCAATATAACTTGAATTTACTTAAAATACAATCAACGTATCAAACATTAAGGGTATTACATATAGCGAGCAAATACATATAGTTTTTTGGTGGGATTAACTGAAATTTCACTCGCCCTAAAATATAATAGAATGGTAGCTTTTAAAGATATTAAAGTAGTATGTGATAGCTTCTTCTGCTGTCCTTGACTCCCAGTGGAGCAAAGGGACTCAATAGCTTAAACTTCCCCTAATCTGGTAGTGAACGTTAATATTAGGAATCTTGTATACGTCATGGTTAATAAGAGATGTATTAGAACTTAATTGCGGTCGGCTGACATGAAAATATTTTTTGGCAGGGGAACCCCACAAGGCGGTGTTTTATTTTTCGCAATTTCACTCTACGCAATTAAAAAACAATGGGTATTGTAAAATATAATTGTTTACTGGTTGTACAGAGTGCGGCAGTCCTATTCGAAGTCATCGTATGGTGGAGAGCTTTTCAGAAATTCTCATAAATCAGTAAAGGGCACTAACACATATTTAATAGCAATTAATTGAATTTGTTGGGGTAAATTAAAAAAAAAAAAATGTGGAGCGAAAAAGTATTTTTATGCTCTTTACAATTGTTGTGAGGTGTATATTTGTCTATAACTAGTTATAGCTAATAAATTATTTGCCTTTGGCTTCTGTAAATAATACGTCTCCATTGGATGCACTAAACAACCGCTATGATATTGACTTCTGCACTGATGGCTCTTGCCGGAGAAATCAGTTTCTTCGAGGTTACTTCAAACACCTATAACTAAATATCGCACGAAGACTACCTGGATCCCTATAGAGTTTGCAGTCAGAAATTCTTGAGCCATCAAGCTTCTTTTTCTTTTGTTATCGAACTCTATTGCAAGATATTAAGCATACGTCATTCCATGAATAGTTTGATGCTGGTAACTCCGCATCAATTGACCTTCTCCACGTTCTAGCAGGCGTACGAACATGACGGCCGCTTTCTTGTGAATTCGAACGAAGCGCTTGTCGAGCAATGTTGGTATGTGACCTTCAAAGCAGGGATCTCGTAGGTAGATCTTCATTCGGCCACCATATATTAAGGATTTACCGCAAGCATTTGTTTGCAAAGATTTGTAGGCGCTTATCGATGGGATTTGTGCGTTTCCAAGTTTCGCAACCGTAATACAAGATGGACTTGACATTCGAGTTATATATTTGTAACTTTGTTGTTGTTGATATTTGTCGAGATTTCCAAATAGCTCGGAGAATGCCGAATGCAGATTTTGTCTTATTCTCGTCGGCGCCACCTTTTGTAGATACCAAACTACTAAGATAATTAAAGGTACCACATCCAATAACCTCGTTATCCACATTGATGTGTGTCGATGGTTTTACGTCATAGCCTCCAGGCATAATCTTTGCCTTGGAAATATTGATTTCCAGCCCAGCTGCCCGAGATTCAACAGTGATAGCGCTAGTGTTTTCTTGAAGGTGACCTGAGCATTGGCTTAGAAGACATACGTCATCAGCGTATTCTAAGTCCTCGAGTTGTGTTCATTGGATACCGCTTCTACCATTCATTGCCGTGCGCATTATATTATCGATGACAAGGATAAAACGTATAGGTGACAAGATACATTCTTGTCTTACTCCAGTAGTAACTTAGAACAGATTTGACAATTTACCCTTTTGTAGGACTTGAGATTTAAAATCCATGTACATTGCCTGCATTAAGTTCAGAATTTTCGTTGGCATGTTACGATTTTCTGAAATTCTCCATAGATAGCTCCTATTGACACTGTCGAAGGCCTTCATAAAGTCAATAAACGCTAGGTAAATTTGAGTGCGGAATTCACTACATTGCTCCAGTACTATTCTTACTGTGTTTGTGTTGAATCCAAACTGATTTTCGCGGAGTTCAGCGGAAACTGCTATTCAAAATTAGTCGACTTAGTATTTTGCTTGGTATTGGAAGCCATCAGGCTAAGTCTATAAATTATACATATATTCCAGAATATAAAATGCCCTACCGACAGCTACCTTAGATATTCCAGATGAAGTAGAACCTGTTAAAATTCCTCTAGCCACTTTAAAGATCCTACTTAAAATATTTCTGAGTGATAATGATTGCGGTATAAATTTTGTGCCCATACTCGTTGGTTTAAAAGTTACATACAAAATTCTGGATTTTTACAGATTTCGCAACGGTATGATTTGGTACTTCAGTATCCATATTATATGTTTGCCAAATTATTAATTGGTCTATTTGAAGCATTTTAGTTTTTCTGATATACCAGTTGCTCATCTAATCCCATCAAGCGATTGGGGGATTATTGATGATAATATCAGCAAAATTAGTCTTTTGGGATTCGTTTAGATGATCAAAAAATAGATTAATCACCTTGGCGAAACGCTTAGCAAGCGACTAGTTAAAAATAGCACAATAAATCTTGCAAAATGTGCGTAGTCATAATATAATCACCCAAACGATCGTAATGTGACTGTTTTGTTGGTGATAAAAAAGGGCACTAAAATACTCGTATCTCATTATGGTGATGTGGCTTAGTTGGTTAGTACGTCGACTACTATGCATTACATATCTTATTTAACCTGAGTTCGATCCTTGGTCTCGGCAACATCAATTTCTGTAAATACTCAACTTTACTGTTCTAAAAATAGATGTATATATTTACGTTGTTGAGCTTTATTTGTTTTTAACAAACCTAACAAAATGTGTGCAGTCATAATCTAATCATAATTGTTCAGAAAAGCTAGTCATTAAAGACTCTTTCTGAAGTCGCATGAAGGGTACAATTATCTCATACAAAAAATTCATTTTTGACTCATAAGTGATCAGGGGTGTCGTAGAAATCAAGTCGGTTTTTAAATTTCTCGGTTTTGAAAACCAATACCGGTTATATTTGGTGCCATGAAACCAAGTCGATTTTGTTATTATTGGTTTTAAATCAAACAAAATGTTCGAATCAATTTTTTTATTATTTCATTTGAAATTTTTTTGAAACATCAAAAATCAAATAAAAAAATAAAAGAAAAATTATTAAAGAAAATTATTTGAAGATAAATTTTCAGTTTTTTGCGATGTTTGTGGTATAGGTATAGAGAAAACGCTACTATTTGGACAAATGAAGCTTGTATATACCAACATCATGATATGACCGAACTGTGGACTGAAAAAAATGTAATCTACCTACACCAAGAAACAAACCACAGCCAATCAAAGGACGATTGTCACTAACATGCGATATTCATTAAATTGCAAACAAATATGTTGAAATGCATTTGCTTCGCCAGTACCTCCACACAAAGAATATTCTAGCCTTACAATTTTCCCCATTTTTTATATTTGTCGATACTGTTCATTGATTCCAAAGACACAAAGAAGTACCAAAACATAGATAAAACACATAGATTGAGAACATATGTTCTACTAAGGCACCAAAAAAATGTGGTGAATAAATTAACTAAGGTGGTGAACTCACATACAGGTACTGTGAATTCAACATAGTCATTTTGACAACTGTCAAATGAAAATGTAAACAAACAAAAATTATTTGTAATTGAAAAGGGTAAGTGAAGAAATTTTGTTTGTTTTTTTTTAATAATATTAAATAAATATATTCAGGTATGTGATGGACATTTTTCGTTTTCAAATCGATCGATTTCAGACATATTTTTTTAGCTAATATTCGGTTAAAAATTTTTGGCTTTAATCCTTTTGACTGATATTTTATCTTTCATTTGGTTTGAATTTTTTGGAAAAATAACCGCAAATTATCTCAAAAATATATTTGAAATCGATCGATTTGAAATCGATCGTTCTCCATCACATACCTGATTATTTTTTATTATATTTTGGCTATATTTCAGGTGCTGATGGACCTTAAAAATTTTGAATTTTATTTTGACTGTATATGTACATATAAATAAATAAATAAATAAATAAATAAATAAATAAATAAATAAATAAATAAATAAATAAAAGATAAACAGAAAATAATTTAAATATATACTTTGCACATGCATCTAAAACTTATACAGTTGTTTAAGTAATATGTTCGTAGAATATATCACCTAAAATAAAAAAGGACATAACTACAGTTCTAGTTTATTTTACAGGAGGAGCACCTAACGCATCTACCGTATAAAAAGTCTGGAAATTAGCAAAGTTTTGTGGCCATAGCTGTCATAGTTTCTAATTTAATATCTTTTAATTGGCCTTTGCTACATTTTTTTGGTTTCCGGGAGTGTTTTTTATATGAAAGCTATATTCAAATATGGACCGATTCCTATAAAATTTGATATACTGACCAATAGTTTCATAAAACTTCCCTAATGTAAATTTAGTCGTCATAGCTATTACAGTTGTATTCAATTTATCAGTATTAATGTGTTTCCTGGGGCGGGGTTATATGGGAGCTTTAACTAAATGTTAACCGATTTTGTTCATTTTCAATACACAAGATATCGATACTCAAGATATCGAAAATACTTTTGTAAAATTTTGTCAATCTAGCTCTTTTCGATATGGTGCTATTGCGCTTTTATCTGGCGGACATAAACCCTCTTCTTTTTGTATTTCCGTAAGTTTTTTTATATGGAAGCTATGGTGACCGATTATGACAAAATTTGCACACTGCACACTTTGAGAAAATATTTTTGTTTTGTCCACAGAGCAGCTCATGCTGGGCCGAAGACATACAAGTTTCAAGAAGTTCCTGATCCTGAAAAAAACGAGAGAAAAATTTAAAACAAATCTTGTGTGATGGATGACGAAACATACGTACTGACAAACTTTTCTCAACTTCCCGGCCAAGATTTTCATGTTGTTGAAGAGTGAGCCAATGTTCAGGAAGAGAAAAAACACAAGATTCAAGATTCCCAAAAAAAATCTCGTGTGGCGAGCTTTTTGTAGTTGTCACAAAATAAGCCAATCATTTGTCTCAACAGGCACGATAAACACAGAAAATTATATAACTCCGTTATACATTTTATGTATAAAAACTTATAAATTTATTTTAAAATAAAAATATAGTGCCATTTGCTTTGTTTATTTTATAAACAAATAATTTATTGACATTTTATTGTTGAGTTTCTTTTTCTTGTGGGGAATTAAAAATCATTCAAACCAGTGTTGCATTTCTAGTGCAAATTCAAAAATAAAAATTTAAAAATCAACAATACCAAGCAACTCTGCTTTAGTATGTGGTGGATATTTTAGTATGCACTAATACCACTTAAACATAATTTTACCAATACAGTAATACTTATTACAATATGGCGCCTCTAAAATGTACCATGACGTCTCTTAAATGTACTTGACAGTTGCGTCCTCAGTCTATGTTGTTAGTTTATGTACCAAAACTTGTTTTTATCTTATTACATGAAAAAAATGCTATGTAAACTTTTCACCCATCTCTTTTTATTTGAAAGTTAAAGCTAAAAAGTACCAAAAATATTTTTTCTCTTTTTCTCCGCTTTTTTCGAAAAGTACTTACCACTTGTACTGTTATTTTTGAAACTGATCCAAATTCGATTTTAATTTTGGTTCTATTGTTTTTAGTTTGGGAATTATAGCGTTATTGAATTTTCCCTTTTTTATCCCCCACAAGGCCAAATTTTCAAAAATCTGTTCTTAGTGGATCTTTAAATCGAAAAAGGCACCAGTTGGCTAGTAACGCTTTTGTTTTAAATTGATAGACTAATTTTGAAATGAAATCTGTGAACTGTAAGTTGCTTGGTTTATTTCCAATAATAAACCAATAATATTATTTTCTGTGACACATGAAACCAATAGAAAATGTAGCTCGAACATTAATATTGGAATTCATGACACGAATTTGTCGTTTTCAAAACCAATACCAATGAAATTGGTTTCTATGACACCCCTGGATATCATAAACGATCATTTTAATCGTGCAGTGCAGGCAAAAAAGACTCATATCTGATTAAAATGTTCAAAAAATGCTAGCTGGGTTCTGACATATAATTCTTAGACTCTGAATGCCCCTACTGTTTCCGTATTCACATGTTTGTTTGTATTAAATATAAAAAAAAACAAAGCGGAAAATCAGCCGGCATTAATAATCTAAAATCAAACTTAAATTTTAACAAAACTAAAAATTCACAAAATTCACAGATTTATTTAAACCGCAGTAGTGAGTGATTCTAGTCACAGCCATACGATAATTTTGGTCATACATTCGGTTATAAAAAGTAAAACTTTTTTCATTTAAATTAAATTAACAAAAATAATGTTCAAAATTTAAAGTCGAAGTGAATTAAATATTTTGAAGTTAAAAAAAAAATACAATCTGAAGGTGCTTAAAAATGTTTTTAAATTTAAAACTGCAAGTTCATGGTCCCTCGTTCATCTCGGAAAAATAATATTAACGAAACATGTCAACTTTTTTTTTTTGCGAAAAAAAATCTCAAACGAAAATAAATCACGAAAAAGTGAAGTTGCAATATTTTCTTATCATTATGTTGGCATGAATTAAAAGCAATTAAATGGAATTTTTTGCAACAATTTATCACGAATTCAAATAAAAAATCTTACAAGAGTTTAAAATTTAAAGCTATTAATCAGAATTTTGGATTAAAAACATTGTATATAAAATTATTTATCGGTTAATTTTAAGAGGTTTCAGTTATGACTATAAATTGACGTGCTAGTTAAAAACTTTCAAAGTGAGAAATGTGGCCCTTACTGAGCCGCGAACACTGATATATAAAATGTTATGATCGGACTTAAAATGGCGACACAGTGATCAAAATACTAAAGGGGCGGTATTTGTAGGCGTGGTAAAAAATAATAAAAAATTTAGAATTGTTTTAACATTATCATTAATCCTAGGGGGTGACTGACACAACTTGTTTTTGTGAATGGAAGGCGAACCGCTCTACTGTTCCTGTAATGATGGGTAATTTTGACATACTCTCTCCAACATGTCTTCTGGTATCTCACGAATAAATTCTTCAATATTGACTTTTTAACATAAGCCCTGACATAGACGCACACAAATTTTCTTAGAACATCAAATCTCGCGATCTAGACGGCCAATTGACCGGCACCAAATAAACTATTCGATTCTTAATTGAGAATTGATTGAAATCACATATCAAGGAAAGGTCATCGGTTTCATCGGGCGAAAAAAATTGTAATCAATCACAGTAACTTTCATGCCTTTGTCGTCTTTAAAAAAGTTTTGTCCAATGATGCCACCTGCCCATATTCTAATGTATTGTCAGTTTTTGCAATGCTTCTGACTTTAAAATCAATCCGATTCACACGACCCCATTCTAAAATTGCATTATACATTTAGTGTTTCAGTCATATTTTGCCCATTTGGACAAAACATGTCATCTGCACAAGAGACAAGTTAGAATGGAGATGGACTAGTGTTTATGGAAATTTAATTTTAATGTCCCTATATTGCAATTGTCAGGGAAGATTTCCGCTGGTAGCGATTCCATATACGAGCTGTACAGCTAAAAAAACGAATTTTCTCTGTAGTTAGTTGTTCGGTCTACTTTTTAATCGATCACTAAGGGACGAGCTCTAACTGAGTGACGTGTATTTCGTAAGAAAGTCCGGTTTCGGGATCAAGTTCGCTGATTTCATAAGAGCTCACTCACAAAATCGTAGTATCGATAAAACAGTAAGACACAACAAATACTGCGACGGTACTCCTGTGGATCTATATACCCAGATACCCAACTGTCACCGATGAGAGTTTTCGACCTCAGCAAAATAGACTTTAAAGCACCCTCATATACATATATTTTATTTTCAGTCTGATATAGGTTAAGTAAATACATATTAAGGAGATATGATGAAGTGAAGTATCTCTTATACCGTTTTAGAAAACCGAGATACTGGAATGCTTCTTTCGACACTTGAAGAATGTGGTTTGTCAAATGGACATCACATTCAATTCTCATGCCCAAAACATAATCAGTATTGCTCAATATTTTCACCGCCTATTAATACAGATAAAGTCCATGTGTTTAGGCCTAAGCACACAACATTATATTTTCCGCGCATTTAAATCAACTCTATTCGCACGACCACATTCTGAAATTGTCTCTAAGTCGCGGTTAAATTGCTGATTCACATATATTCATGTAGTGGAGTAGGGAATATGGTTCCTGTTGAATGAATATGCATTTCCCTCCTGCGATAAATTGATCGGAGAAGCATTAATTTTTCAATAGGATAACGCTCCATGTCATAAGACAAAATGATCACAAAATTTGTAACAGAGGCTGGTGTTCAAAACTCTGGATTGACTTCCCCAAAGTCCAGTTTTTTTATATTATAGAAAAGTTGTAGTCATACAGAAAGCAAAACAGATCTGCGGATTTAAAAAGAACAAAAGATAAAACGATTAATGAGGTCGCAAATGTTTGAAAAGAGACTTCAATGGAGTTTCTACAGTTCTTGGCGGATTCTGTTCCGAACCACCACCATAAAGTTTTAAATGCTAAAGGAGGATACATTTTTGATTAATTTAAATTCTTCTTCTTTTTCTGTTATCCTTGATCAAGTTCGCTGATTTCGTAAGAGCTCACTCAAAAATCGTAGTATCGATAAAACAGTAAGACACAACAAATACTGCGACGGTACTCCTGTGGATCTATATACCCAGATACCCAACTGTCACCGATGAGAGTTTTCGCCCTCTGCAAAATAGACTTTAAAGCACCCTCATGTACATATATTTTATTTTCAGTCGGATATAGGTTTAGTAAATACATATTAAGGATATCTGATGAAGTGAAGTATCTCTTATAATGTTTTAGAAATGTTTCTTGAATGAATGAAAGGTCTTTTGTTTTCTAATAAATTACAATATTTTATACTATTTTCAAAATTTTTAATTTATATTTATACCCTTCACCACCATAGGTGGAAAGGGTATTATAAGTTTGTGCTGATGTATGTAACGCATAGAAATATTTTTCTTAGACCCATCTTTTAGTATACCAATAACCTTAGAATCACTCTCTGAGTCGATTTAGCGATGTCCGTCTGGCTGGCTGTATGGCTGAACCCCTATGTAAAACTACAGGTCGCAATTCTAAAGATAATTTGATGAAATTTGGCATAGATCGGTCCATTATTTATGGTACTCCCATAAGTCCCACTTCCCGGAATTGATATATTGGCCACAAAAATCAATATTTTTTCACGAAATTTAAAAAATATAAATACTGCTCATGTAAACCTAAATCACTGTACCAAATTTCGTTGAAATCGGTCCACATTTGACCATATTTAGCTCCCATACAAACTCTTTTCTCAAAACGCACTAAATGGGACTAAAACGCTAGTAAATCCGAAGATAATGAGAATTTTACATAATTTTTGTAACAACTGTAATCAATTCACCAAATTTCGAGATAATCGGTCCACATTTGACCCTAGCTCTCATATGAGTCCAAATGACGGAAACAGCTTAAATGTATAAGTTTTGAGAATATGTTTGTATGATGGCAAAATTTAGCAAACCTTTGTCTTTATACAGGAAAAAGAACACATTTGACCTTAGTGGTCGGGCTTGACCGACTATAGCACTTTCTTACTTGTTCTAATTGCATAGGACCAGAAATAAAAAAGAAGAAAAACAACTGGTATGTCAAAATAATTATGCCGAGTAGTGTATGTTTAGATCTCGATTAAGCTCGTCGTTCATTCTCAGTTTGGATAGATAAACTTCAAGGGAAAGGAGCCTCCAATCAGGGATGGCAAACATTGTACAACTGTACATTTTTTTTGGAAACTTTAAACATAATTGGTACCGTGGTACTACCGTTGATGACAGCACAATATTTTTGGAATTTGGAAGAATTAAAGCAATAGTAACATAGAGTTACTGTAAGTAACATAGAGTTACTATAAGTGATTGTATAAAATTTTGTTGGAATTGATTCATATTTGATTATTCCTTCCATTTTAATATCTTTTTGAGCTTTTAATCGATTTTCCGAACAGGTTGTGATTTGCCGTATACTTTAATTTTTTAGATACCTTAATTATAAACAAGAAAATAAATTAAAATCCATAGCATATAGTCATGTCACAGAACTCAATTTCGTAAGGGAGTGGAATGAATTCCGTATCTTGGTGAAACCACTTTCCATTTTGAAGGTAGAATTAAATTTGTATATTTTTCCTTATTTCTGCAATATTTAATTATTTCTTTAATTACTCGGACTTATTAAATAGTTTTACTGTAGTGTATTGCACTAAGATCCCCGTACTCTCAACAAAACTACCAAAAACAGTCCAAAGTTGTCAGAGAATTAATCGTTAGAACCTAAAACCATTTCGATCGGAATTTAACTAAGGAATAGTTTCAATTCCGAACGGAATTTGTGACATATCTGATAGTTTCGAATGTAATACCGACATGTTTCGTTTTATTTGTATGCAAAGTGCAGTTCCCAATTTTTGATGAAATTTAGCAGCATATAGTAGGATTGCTATTGAAATTGGTCAAAATAATTTATTTATATAAAAAATGGTCTTAGAACATCAAATCTCGCGATCTAGACGGCCAATTGACCGGCACCAAATAAACTATTCGTTGCTTAATTGAGAATTGTTTGAAACCACTTATCAGCCAAGAAAAGGTCATCGGTTTCGGACGAAAAAAATTGTAATCAATCACAGTAACTTTCATGCCTTTGTCGTCTGTAAAAAAGTTTTGTCCAATGATGCCACCTGCCCATATTCTATTACATTGGCAGTTTTTGCAATGCTTCTGGCATTAAAATCAATCCTATTCACACGACCCCATTCTAAAATTGCATTATAATGTGTGTTTTTTTTAGAGGTATAGAACTTCGAATTGAAATAAAACACAAGAAAATCAATTTGGCTTTATTGCAAGGATAATTTTATGCCATTAATGTTTAAATATGATTTCGGGCATGTGGCCGCCGCGGCTGGCTCGAATAAAGCCAATTCTACAGGTCCAATTTTCAACTACTTTTTCGAGCATATGGAGCCGTATGTTGGCAATAACGCCACGAATGTTGGCTTCCAAGTCCCCTAACGTTTCTGGTTTGTTGGCGTAGACGAGCGACTACACATATCCCCAAAGAAAATAATCCAGTGGTGTCAAATCGCACGATCTTGGTGGCCAATTGACAGGTCCATTCCGCGAAATTATGCGCTCATCGAATGTTTCCTTCAATAAATCAATTGTGACGTGCGCTGTGTGGCATGTAGCGCCGTCTTGTTGGAACCACAACTCATCCACATTCATGCCATTCAATTGGGGAACAAAATAGTCGGTTATCATGGCTCTATACCGGTCTCCATTTATGGTAACTGACTCTCCAGCATTATTTCGGAAGAAGTATGGCCCAATGACTCCACCAGCCCATAGAGCACACCAAACAGTCAGTTTTTGTGGATGTAATGGCGTCTCAAGGGTCTCATGTGGATTCTCTTCACTCCAAATGCGGCAATTTTGCTTGTTGACGTAGGCATTCAACCAAAAATGAGCCTCATCACTGAACAAAATTTTGCGATGAAAATCAGCATCGAGATCAATCTCATTTTCGGCCCATACACCAAAATCACGACGCATTGCATGGTCTCGCGGCTTTAATTCTTGCACAAGCTGGATCTTGTAAGGTCGCAAGCCAAGATCTTTGCGCAAAATCTTCCATAAAGTTGATGGACAAAGCTCCAATTGCTGTGCACGGTGGCGAATCGATTCATTCGGGTTCTCTTTAACACTTTGCTCTACAGCGGCAATTGTTTCTTCGGTGCGCACTGTTCGACGTCGCTGCGGATGCGTATTATCACATAGAGTAAACGTAGTGCGAAAACGATCCATGGTTAACCGAATTAATTGCTCTGATGGACGATTATGTCGACCATAAAATGGACGGAGCTTGCGGTAAACTTCGCGAACTGAACCATTATTTTCGAAATAAATTTGCACGATTTGCAAGCGTTGTTCTTTTGTCAACCTGTTCATGATGAAATGGCAAACCAAACTAAATATTAATCACTTGACAGCTGACAAAATGGCCGCCAGTTAAAAAAGTGATGCCAACTTAAAGTTCTATACCTCAATAAAAAACACCCGATACATTTAGTGTTTCAGTCATATTTTACTCATTTGGACAAAACATATCATCTGCACAAGAGACAAGTTAGAATGGAGATGGACTAGTGTTTATTTATTTATATAAAAAATGCTACCCTTATGGTAAAAAAATACATTTTGTTATTATATATTGTACAAAAATGGCATTTTCCATCCCTGTTTCAGATCAAAACAGTAACAGTGGGTAAATTGTGTTACAAAAGATTTCAATAAATCATTCTTGAAAATTTGAAAAAGTATTGGCGATAAAAAGATCCCTGGGTGAAACCAGAATTCTTTCGATCTCTAATAAGCTAGAGATAAATTTAAAAAATACTTCACCTACTCCGAAAGTTTTTTTGCCGATATTAGATTATGACTAAATATACTGCAGATATTACGCCTGTGGGACACATAATAAAAATACTGAAAAAATACTGAAATTTGAAAATTATAAAGTTTTATCAGTATATTTGTGAACGGATACAGGAAGTCGTGATAGACATATATAAAAGACCGTAGCTTATATGAAAAAGTTTGATTTAAACTGATGAAATTTTGTTCCTGAAATCTGTAGGAAGCTCGAAAATTTGGTAAACAATAGAAATTTGCATAAAAGAACATAAAAAAGAAATCTTATATCATATACAAAATTATATTTCAATTTAAATTTATATGTATTTAAACGCTAATATCGCAAAAACTGATATTTTTCTAAACATTAACATTCGGCTCACGTTTTACGGGTGTGGATTTTATTTAGTCTGACTTGTTTTTATGAAAGTTACAGATATTTTTTTTTTCAAATTTGTATAATATCTAAATTTAATTGTTTTGAAATCTATTTTTTTTAATAATATTTTACTTTTCAAATACAGAAAGGAGCAAACTAATAATATGCAGATTAAAATATCTTTATTGTGTATATTCCTAATACAAATTTTATTGGAAAAATCGGTAGCTGATGTAAAGAATGACTATATAGGTAAGTTAATCCAAATTTTTTATTTTGAATTTTCTATTTACACTGTGTTCAAAGTGTTAAAGAACAAGCACTTTAAAAATCATTAAGGGTATTCATGATGTAGAGTTCTTACCCTAGTACAAGAGTAAAAGTGCCTCGATTTTATGTAAAATCGACTTTATTTTAAAGTTGACTTTTTTAATTTTTCGTACCATAAGAAATTTGTAAAATACGACTTTCAAAATATTTTTTAAACAAATACATTCATGTTTTACAAAAGCTTTCTTCAAAAAATAAAAATAATAAAATAAAATTTCAAAAAATTCCAAAAACAAAATATTAAGAAAATTGTGTTCTTTGGACATATTTAATATTTTCATAATATGATAAGAAATTATTTAAAATATAATTTGTGAAATAATAATAGAAAACAACAATTGTTATATCGGGTGTTTTTTATTGAGGTATAGAACTTTAAGTTGGCATCACTTTTTTAACTGGCGGCCATTTTGTCAGCTGTCAAGTGATTAATATTTAGTTTGGTTTGCCATTTCATCATGAACAGGTTGACAAAAGAACAACGCTTGCAAATCGTGCAAATTTATTTCGAAAATAATGGTTCAGTTCGCGAAGTTTACCGCAAGCTCCGTCCATTTTATGGCCGACATAATCGTCCATCAGAGCAATTAATTCGGTTAATCATGGATCGTTTTCGCACTACGTTTACTCTATGTGATAATACGCATCCGCAGCGACGTCGAACAGTGCGCACCGAAGAAACAATTGCCGCTGTAGAGCAAAGTGTTGAAGAGGACCCGAATGAATCGATTAGCCACCGTTCACAGCAATTGGAGCTTTGTCCATCAACTTTATGGAAGATTTTGCGCAAAGATCTTGGCTTGCGACCTTACAAGATCCAGCTTGTGCAAGAATTAAAGCCGCGAGACCATGCAATGCGTCGTGATTTTGGTGTATGGGCCGAAAATGAGATTGATTTCGATGCTGATTTTCATCGCAAAATTTTGTTCAGTGATGAGGCTCATTTTTGGTTGAATGGCTACGTCAACAAGCAAAATTGCCGCATTTGGAGTGAAGAGAATCCACATGAGACCCTTGAGACGCCATTACATCCACAAAAACTGACTGTTCGGTGTGCTCTATGGGCTGGTGGAGTCATTGGGCCATACTTCTTCCGAAATAATGCTGGAGAGTCAGTCACCATAAATGGAGACCGGTATAGAGCCATGATAACCGACTATTTTGTTCCCCAATTAGATGGCATGAATGTGGATGAGTTGTGGTTCCAACAAGACGGCGCTACATGCCACACAGCGCACGTCACAATTGATTTATTGAAGGAAACATTCGATGAGCGCATAATTTCGCGGAATGGACCTGTCAATTGGCCACCAAGATCGTGCGATTTGACACCACTGGATTATTTTCTTTGGGGATATGTGTAGTCGCTCGTCTACGCCAACAAACCAGAAACGTTAGGGGACTTGGAAGCCAACATTCGTGGCGTTATTGCCAACATACGGCTCCATATGCTCGAAAAAGTAGTTGAAAATTGGACCTGTAGAATTGGCTTTATTCGAGCCAGCCGCGGCGGCCACATGCCCGAAATCATATTTAAACATTAATGGCATAAAATTATCCTTAAAATAAAGCCAAGTTGATGGACATTAAAACGATTTTCTTGTGTTTTATTTCAATTCGAAGTTCTATACCTCTAAAAAAACACCCATTATGATCCCAATCCGTTTTAAAGAATTTAACTTCAAAATGTATCTTATGAGTGAAAATTGTGAAAAATTTGCAATTTCGACTTAACATTTTTTTCCAACGAAAAATGTTAAGTCGAAAATGAAGTTTTCAAATTTAATTTAAAATTTGTTTTGTAGTACGAATTTCAAAATAAAGTCGACTTTTTCGGTTTAAAGTCGACTTTAAACGTTCTGTGGTTAGGATGATTAATTTTGTTTCGAAAATTCCAAATAATTTACATAAACACTCCAAATCATATGATTATTATACATATAATTCCCCGACAACATTCCAATTGGAACAAGGGGTACTTCTCTCAGACAATGAGTTGCATCCGATTCTATTTTTAGACCTACGTTTTAACGCCGGCTCCGAACGGCAAATGCATTAGCTAGAGAAGTTTTACATAGCCTAATACTCAATAACCAGTGGCTAGCTGAGTTATGAGGTAAACCGCCGCTTTTTTGAAAATTTATTTTTTCAAGTGAGGGTGGCCAGGGATCGAACTTGGGCCTCTGGTATGCTAGAATATGATTAGAACCACTTAAATTTCAGGTTTTAGCAGGCCATATCTTTTTAAGAGTTTCATCTTCAGCAAACTTTTTTATATCGTAGTAAAGATAATTTTCCTGAGATTGCAGGAACCTATAGAGATGTCTTCCCGGAATAGAGTTTTTGGCCCTTTACAGCCACAAATTTAATTATATTTTAATTATATTCAGCACAAATTTTTTTTTTATGACCCCATGGGGGCTCGAACCCAGACCCCTACGACTGCTAGGCGGAGACTCTTCCACTGAGCTACTCCATATGTTGAAAACTTAGCAGCTTATAATTAATATATACCATTTTTATTTTTAGATCCAAAATCATGTGACAATAACTTTGTTTTTTCTGCTTTTTTTGCTTTGTTGTAACTTTTGGAAAAATATTTCTATAATATTTTTAAATGTTTAATGCATTTAAAAAACAATAAAGAATTTTTTTTTTTAATTATTTTAGAACTTGGTCAATTTAAATCTTCCTTTTTGTATATGTTTTTATATAACATTGACTCTTACTTACTTAAATGGTCTATAGATACAACATGTTAAGGTCAAAGTTCGATCATATTTTAAAATTCCATGGATTTTCAATCTTGTACGAATATTTTACAATTTTATTGACCAAGCTTTGAAAAATGTTCCTCTACTTAGTCGTTCCATCCAAGTTTTGGACGTCCTCTTCTAACATTACGTTGTGGAACATTTTAATTCTAATTTTATTTTTTATATAGTAATTGTTTTTTACAAGTGAGGGTTACTAGCCCATCGTCATAACCCATTTTTATCGATCTTATGGGACAACTCTCGGTACATGTTAGCTCACTACATTTAAGGGTGTTAAACTAGTTCCCCAAGTGATACAACGAGAACCGTGTTTGGTATCCAACATCCTCTTACATAATCAAAATTGACTTATAATAAAATTTGTTCGTTACCGTGAGTTAGTTTTCCAAATTTTTTTTTACAGAAGGTAATATTTAAGTTCTTAAAATTCAAAAATCATTTAAAAAACTCTTTTAGTAAAAAAAAGATTAAAAAAAAATTGTTGGTCTTGGTTGGGATTTGAACCGGGACCATTCAGTTTAAATTACCATCTTAATTACAAATAAGTACTTCTGTAATAACTTATTTGTTATTCGGAGGGTATGTTGTAGTCATTACAAGGTAACCAGTTACCAGAGTACTTGCCATTACCAAAGTTTTGCTGGGTACCTTTGCTACGGTACTACAATATTAGTTGTGGACAAAACTCTTAAAAAAATATGGCCTGCTAAAAACTGAAATTTAAGTGGTTCTAATCATATGATTTAGAGTGTATATGACTTTTAAATATTTTAAAGCAAAGTTGTATATTTTTCAGAAAAGTAAAAGAGTAAAAGTGTTAAAAAGCTTGTTGAATTTAGCATTTTCTTAAATATGTTATGTAAAATATGGTAGCACTAATTTATAAGACCGTTTTGACATTATGTATATGAAGTTTTAAAATGTCATCGGTCAACATGTAATTTTGAATTTCCGTTTTTGTACTCTCTTGAATTTTTCCTTTCAACTGCAGCACACTATTTTTCTGCAACACAATAGTTAAGTTTTTATTGAAATAAAATACATATTATATCTTTAATAAGAAAAGATACTTGTTTTTATTTCGGGGTCGCGATGTTATTTAATATTAAAATCGTAACAAAGCTATTTTAATGTATTTTGTTTTGCTACATTACTCTTTTACTGGGCAAAGAACTATGGATTATGAATACCTCTATTGTATGGATTTCTAAATTATTAAATAGCTATCCCAAACAGACAAGGTGTCAGGTTTTTGAAACGTTCAAAAATCAATTAAGAGGCAATAAATAATTCATTTGGCAGTTTTTTTTGCAATATATTATAAAAAAATTGACTGTAATTAATAATATCTATAAACAAAAATAACTCAACAATTGCCATCTTTGGTTTTCTATAATTTTTGTTTATAGTATTTGATTTTTGTAATTTTATCTTAATATATTTAACAATAGATTTACTTGATTTAACCGATAATGATGAGTTCCAATGGAGCAGACATGCAAACGGTGCAACTGATGCCGCTGCAAATGATTATAGTAATCATATGCCGAACATTACACGTCATAGTTTGAGCAAGCGGCAAGCTGTTGCTGGAGAACTACAGGTGAGTTTGAGTTTTTATACCCTTCACTACCATAGGTGGAAAGGGTATATTGGGTTTTTGCTGATGTTTGTAACGCATAGAAATATTGGTCTGAGAACCACCTTTTATTAAACCGATCGACTCAGAATCACTCCCTGAGTTGATTTAACGATGTCCCTTTACTTTTTTTTTTGGCAAAATCAGACTATTTCGTGTACCTCACATAGGGATGTCTTCCCGGAGTAGAGTTTTTGGCCCTTTACAGCCACAAATTTAATTTTATTTTAATTATATTCAGCATAAATATTGCTTATGGTAACCGAAATCTGTGAACCTAATTTTGTAGGAATCGGCCCATATTTGACCATGCCTCCCATACAAGACACTTTCTCAAAAGTCTATTAAATATTCAATGAAGAACTAAAACGCCTATAAATCTAAAGGGAATTGCATTTTATTACTAAAACTTTGCAGAGATAAATATTTTGTAAATATAAACCGATAACCGAAACTTTTTAACAATCGACCCACAATTTACCCTAGCTCCCATATCAGGTCCTCAGCCGGAAATGATATTAATCTACTAAAATCTCGATTTTTTAACGCATACGAGTATATGTATGTCTCTAAGACTTAAGAAAAACTTGTCAAATTGTTGGTCCATATTTGTCCTCAGTAGTGAAAGGTATCATATAGTCGGGCTTGACCGACTATAGCTTTTCTTACTTGTTTGTTTTATTTAATTACGTGATCGACGTTACTAAAAGGGAAGATTTCTATTGAATCGTTTTATTTTAATTAATGCTAATAGATGACAGACAATCAAATATGTCAAATAGTATTTAAAAAAAGATACACCATTATATTGCAATAATAATTACAATTAAGATGTTTAAAGATGTAACAAACATTAGGTATTTTCTTGTGCTACTATTTAAAATAATTCTATCCCGGAAATTGTTAAAACTACTTATCAGGGGTGTCATAGAAACCAATTTCATTGGTATTGGTTTTGAAAACGACAAAAAAATTAAATTGGTGTCATGAATTCCAATATTAATGTTCGAAGTTCGAACTATATTTTCTATTGGTTTTATGTGTCACAGAAAATAATATTATTGGTTTAGTATTGGAAATAAACCAAGCAACTAACAGTTAACAGATTTCATTTCAAAATTGGTATATCTATTTAAAACAAAGGCTTTACTGGCCAGTTAGTGCCTTTTTCGATTTAAAGATCCACTAAGAACGGATTTTTGATAATTCGGCCTTGTGGGGGATAAAACAGGGTAAATTCAGTAACGATATGTTTCCCAAACTAAAAACAATAGAACTAAAATTTAGATCGAGTTCGGATCAGCTACAAAAATAACAGTACAAGTGGTAAGTAATTTTCGAAAAAAAAGGGGAGAAAAAGAGAAAAATTATTTTTGGTACTTTTTAGCTTTAACTTTCAAATAAAAATAGATGGGTGAAAAGCATACATAGAATTTGTTATCATGAAATAAGATAAAAGCAAGTTTTGGTACTTTTTTGTGTCTTTGGAATCAATGAACCTTATCGACAAACATAAAAAATTTCAAAAATGGGGAAAATTGTAAGGCTAGAATATTCTTTGTGTAAAGGTACTGGCGAAGCAAATGCATATCAATTTAACGGATATCCCATGTAAGTGAAAATCTTCCTTTGATTGGCTGTGGTTTGTTTCTTGGTGTAGGTAGATTAAATTTTTTTCAGTCCGCAATTCGGTTATTCCATTATGTTGGGGTATACAAGCTTCATTTGTCCAAATAGCAGCGTTTTTTTTATACCTATACCACAAACATCACAAAAAACTGAAAATTTTTCTTTAAACTATTTTTTTAATAATTTTTATTTGATTTTTGATGTTTCACAAAAAATTCAAATGAAATAATAAACAATTGATTCGAACATTTTGTTTGATTTCAAACCAATAATAACAAAATCGACTTGGTTTCATAACACCAAATAATACCAGTATTGGTTTTCAAAACCGAGAAATTTAAAAACCGACTTGGTTTCTATGACACCCCTGTATATTGTATTCGATTATTTACGTGACTGGGTCAATAAGTCCGTATCTTTTGAATTTCCCGCCTACTTATTAAAATGATAAGACTGGCCCTGTCAATATTCAACTGTCAATTGATACCTTTCTAAATTTGAACTAGATGCATCATTAATTTTAGTTTGACAGCATGTGATAGCAGACTACCTCGGAAGAAATGTGCTGAACGTTTTTGCTCTCTACATCCGAAACAATTGAAAGAATTCACGATATTCTTTTAGACGTTAGGAGGTCATTGTTCACAACTTATGGCAGGGATGGAAAATGGCTATCTTGATTTTGTACCAAATATAAAAACAAATTGTACTTTTTAGACCTTATGGTAACATTTTTTATACAGAATATATTGTATTAAAAATTAATCATGTCAGCTTCAAAAAACGATAATTTTAAAAGAAATCAAATTCATAACTATAGAATGGATCTTATTTGATCATTTTTGATCTGAAAATTGATTAAAATTTAACATTAAAGTTTACATTAAAATTCCTTTTAACAAATTTTCGTAAAACATGGATTTTGAGAAATTAAAATTGGTACTAATATATTTCAATTGAAAAAATCAAGTAATGAAAATAGCCTTATACCCACTTTTACAACACAAATTGAATAGAAATTAATTTAAATTGTAGAATTTTATACACTAGTAAGAAAGTAATATAGTCTGGTCCGATGAACGATTGTCAATATGAACATTGAAGTGATTTTTAAATGCATATCTAAAATGGGAGGTATGGTCAAATACGAAGCATTCCAAACAAAATATGATAAAGTCACTTATAGCGACCCTATGTATATTATTGCTTAAATGTTCTGAAATTTCAAAAAATTGTGGAGGTCATGAGCCCACATCTCAATTACAGGGTTCCGGTCCTGTATAAGTACCTGATATAATCAATATATTTAACCTTATTTCAATAGAACTGTCTTTAAAACTGCACTTGAATTTAAAATCAACTCAGAGTCAATCGGAATACTATAAGTTAGTCTCACGCCCATTTCAATATGTAACAAACATCAGACCAATAGGATTGAATTCGTGCATTGTAGCTACTAATGAAAATCAGTTTACAGTTTTAGTCTTCCAAAAACTTTATAATTAAACAGTAAAAAATTAAGAATTTAAAATTGTATCAAGTAGTACCACGATACTAATCAATTTTAAAATATATCAAAAAAAGTACATTTGTACCATGTTTGTCATCCCTGCCATATGGTGCATCATACAAGGCTCAGTGCTTTCAATTTTACATTTTCTCACAATCAACCACAAAAATCTATGAATCCGCCATATTCTCCAGAATTGGCTAGGCGGAGAAAGACGATAAAAAAATTCGGGAAACGTTTGACGTGTATAGAGCTTTTTATATAAGAACCTGTATTTTTTCAAAAAGACTCGGACTTACTGACCTGCCCTCGAATGTTGTTTAAAAATCAAATATTTACAAACATGTCTATTTCTTAAAGGAGAATCGAGCTTATGGAGCTTGTCGCACTCCAGGTGGTGAAGATGGTACCTGTCGTCATATTATTTACTGTCGCATACCGGAACTAAAGGATGATGTCTGGCGCTTAGTTTCGCAATTATGCGTTATACAAGGAAGGTAATTTTATAAAGATTTTGTCGATCCACCGTTTTTTTAAGGAAAAAACTAAGTTTTTCTATAGAAAAAACTAAAGTTTTTCTATAGAAAAAACTAAAGTTTTCTATAGAAAAAACTAAAGTTTTCTATAGAAAAAACTAAAGTTTTCTATAGAAAAAACTAAAGTTTTCTATAGAAAAAACTAAAGTTTTCTATAGAAATAACTAAAGTTTTCTATAGAAAAAACTAAAGTTTTCTATAGAAAAAAAACTAAAGTTTTCTATAGAAATAACTAAAGTTTTCTATAGAAAAAACTAAAGTTTTCTATAGAAAAAACTAAAGTTTTCTATAGAAAAAACTAAAGTTTTCTATAGAAAAAACTAAAGTTTTCTATAGAAAAAACTAAAGTTTTCTATAGAAAAAACTAAAGTTTTCTATAGAAAAAACTAAAGTTTTCTATAGAAAAAACTAAAGTTTTCTATTGAAAAAACTAAAGTTTTCTATAGAAAAAATTAAAGTTTTCTATAGAAAAAATTAAAGTTTTCTATAGAAAAAACTAAAGTTTTCTATAGAAAAAACTAAAGTTTTCTATAGAAAAAACTAAAGTTTTCTATAGAAAAAACTAAAGTTTTCTATAGAAAAAACTAAAGTTTTCTATAGAAAAAACTAAAGTTTTCTATAGAAAAAACTAAATTTTTCTATAGGAAAAACTAAATTTTTCTATAGAAAAAACTAAATTTTTCTATAGAAAAAACTAAATTTTTCTATAGAAAAAACTAAATTTTTCTATAGAAAAAACTAAATTTTTCTATAGAAAAAACTAAATTTTTCTATAGAAAAAACTAAATTTTTCTATAGAAAAAAGTAAATTTTTCTATAGAAAAAACTAAATTTTTCTATAGAAAAAACTAAATTTTTCTATAGAAAAAACTACATTTTTCTATAGAAAAAACTAAATTTTTCTATAGAAAAAACTAAATTTTTCTATAGAAAAAAACTAAATTTTTCTATAGAAAAAACTAAATTTTTTCTATAGAAAAAACTAAATTTTTTCTATAGAAAAAACTAAATTTTTCTATAGAAAAAACTAAATTTTTCTATAGAAAAAACTAAATTTTTCTATAGAAAAAACTAAATTTTTCTATAGAAAAAACTAAATTTTTCTATAGAAAAAACTAAATTTTTCTATAGAAAAAACTAAATTTTTCTATAGAAAAAACTAAATTTTTCTATAGAAAAAACTAAATTTTTCTATAGAAAAAACTAAATTTTTTTATAGAAAAAACTAAATTTTTCTATAGAAAAAACTAAATTTTTCTATAGAAAAAACTAAATTTTTCTATAGAAAAAACTAAATTTTTCTATAGAAAAAACTAAATTTTTCTATAGAAAAAACTAAATTTTTCTATAGAAAAAACTAAATTTTTCTATAGAAAAAACTAAATTTTTCTATAGAAAAAACTAAATTTTTCTATAGAAGACTAAATTTTTCTATAGAAAAAACTAAAGTTTTCTATAGAAAAAACTAAAGTTTTCTATAGAAAAAACTAAAGTTTTAAAAACTAAAGTTTTCTATAGACAAAACTAAAGTTTTCTATAGAAAAAACTAAAGTTTTCTATAGAAAAAACTAAATTTTTCTATAGGAAAAACTAAATTTATCTATAGGAAAAACTAAATTTTTCTATAGGAAAAACTAAATTTTTCTATAGAAGACTAAATTTTTCTATAGGAAAAACTAAATTTTTCTATAGAAAAAACTAAGTTTTTCTATAGAAAAAACAAAGTTTTTCTATAGAAAAAACTAAGTTTTTCTATAGAAAAAACTAAGTTTTTCTATAGAAAAAACTAAGTTTTTCTATAGAAAAAACTAAATTTTTCTATAGAAAAAACTAGATTCTTCTATAGAAAAAACTAAATTTTTCTATAGAAAAAACTAAATTTTTCTATAGAAAAAACCAAATTTTTCTATAGAAAAAACTAAATTTTTCTATAGAAAAAACTAAATTTTTCTATAGAAAAAACTAAATTTTTCTATAGAAAAAACTAAATTTTTCTATAGAAAAAACTAAATTTTCCTATAGAAAAAACTAAATTTTTCTATAGAAAAAACTAAATTTTTCTATAGAATAAACTAAAGTTTTCTATAGAAAAAACTAAGTTTTTCTATAGAAAAAACTAAGTTTTTTATAGAAAAAAACTAAGTTTTTCTATAGAAAAAATTAAGTTTTTCTATAGAAAAAACTAAGTTTTTCTATAGAAAAAACTAAGTTTTTCTATAGAAAAAACTAAGTTCTTCTATAGAAAAAAAACTAAGTTCTTCTATAGAAAAAACTAAGTTTTTCTATACAAAAAACTAAGAAAAAACTAAGTTTTTCTATAGAAAAAAACTAAGTTTTTCTACAGAAAAAACTAAGTTTTTCTATAGAAAAAACTAAGTTTTTTAATAAATACCTTTCTTATATTTAGTAAAATTGGCGTTTGCTGTCCAACTCGTTTTGTTGACCGTCTGGGACCCCAGGTAATAAATGACATCAACGAAGAAGGACCTCGCATTGTCAATCGCCCCGAACAGCGTGGTTGCGGCATTACGACTAAACAATTTCCTCGCGTCAGCGGAGGACGTCCTGCAGAACCCGATGAATGGCCCTGGATGGCAGCATTTATACGTAGAGGCTATCCCTATATTCATTGTGGTGGTGTTCTGGTTACCGATCGTCATGTCTTAACGGCGGCACATTGCGTCTATAAAATTGGAAAAGAGGAATTGTTTGTACGTTTGGGTGAATATAACACCCAGCTGTTGAATGAAACTCGTGCTAGAGATTTTCGCATAAGCAATATGGTTACACATATAGATTATGACCAATTTACGTACGATAACGATATTGCTTTGGTGAGAGTGGAAAGGCCTACCATCTTCAATACATACATATGGCCAGTGTGCATGCCACCGATTGGCGAAAATTGGGACAATAAAATGGCCATTGTTACGGGCTGGGGTAGTCAAAGTTTTGGTGGCCCACATTCGGATATTTTAATGGAGGTATTAAGTGTAAAAATTAAGTTATACCTTAGATTTGATTTATTTTTTCCATCTTTCGTTAAAAGGTCAATTTACCAATATGGAAATTAGATGATTGTCGCGGTGCTATTGTAGAACGTGTTACCGACACCTTGTTATGTGCTGGTTATCCTGAAGGTGGCCAGGATTCTTGCCAAGGTGATAGTGGCGGCCCTCTTCTCTATCAATTGCCCAATAGACGTTGGGTAACAATTGGCATTGTATCGTGGGGTATACGTTGCGGCGAACCCAATCGTCCGGGCATGTATACACGTGTGGACAAATACTTGCAGTGGATTCTTGAAAATTCTGATATTTAATTTAAATTTTAACAAATACTATTATGTTTATTATTTTTTTTATAAAATTTTTCATAAACAGTTATATATTTTTTTTACATAAATTTCTAAAAAGAAAACTATTAAGAAATTAATAAATGTTCTTTGGATGCATAACAAAATAATTGCAAAAGTAGAACTTGGTTTTTTCCTGTTTTACTAACAATTCATAAAATTTACAAAAAATAAACAAAATTTAAAATAAAAATTATATTTTATAAAATAACATAAAATATGCTCGTATAATGCTTAGCATTAAAAATAAAGAAATGTTTCGTATTTTTAACTAATTCTATTGTAGCTGTTGCTGTTGTACCTTCTCTTCCGTGTGATCAAATGCAATTTTGTAGACATCATCATACACAGAGGCAAAATGCACTTCAATATCGCTGGTTATGAATGAGGGTAACTCCGCCCAATCTTTGCGATTCTCTTCTGGTATAATAATGCAAGTAACGCCACTGCGTTTAGCCTGAAATTAAGAAAATAATCGGGATTGAAAACTTTAAACAATAGTTTTTTTTTTTAAACTAAAGCTTTTTAAAACAAGTAAGAAAAACTTTTGTCCGTAAAGCTTGACTATGTGATACCCTTCACTACTAAAGTCAAATATGGACCAACAATTTAACAAGTTTTCCTTAAGTCTTAAAGACATATATATACGTTTTTTTTAAATTTCGAGATTTAAGTAAATTTATGTCGATTCCGGCTGGGGGCCTGATATGGGTTAATTGTGGATCGATTGTTACCAAATTTCGATTATTGGTTTATATTTACAAAATATTTATTTGTACAAAGTTTTAGTAAAAAAATGCAATTATCTTTAGCGTTTTTGTGCTTCTTTGGCTATTTAAAAGACTTTGAGAATGTTTCTTGTATGGGAGGCATGGTCAAATATAGGCCGAATCCTACAAAATTAGGTACACTGATTTCGGTTATCATAGGCAATTAAATTTGTGGCCAAAAACTTTATTATCGGAAGGCATCCCTATGGGAGGTACCCGAAATAGTAATTAAACTTTGCCTGATAGGTATAGGGCCAAAATATAAGGCTGATCCAAATTTCAAATTTCTTTTAATCGTTAAATTGACTCAGGGAGTGATTCTGAGTCGATCGGTTTACTAAAAGTTGGGTCTCAGACCAATATTTCTATGCGCTGCAAACGACAGCGATTCGTTAATCGCTTCAAAGGATGATTCGCAAGCTGCCAGAAAGATGTGCAGCGATGGACAATGCTTTGAATCATAAATGTAAAACCAGTTTATTTCAATAAGGCCTCGAACTTCGGAAAAAACCGGCGTAAGCAATGTCGTACACTTAAAAGCAATCAATGTTTTGATACCATTTTAATAGTACGATTTCTGGTTACAGATTTAGAGAATACAGTGGCGGAAGTAATTTCAAACCAAAATCATGCAATTTTAATTGATTATAGAACTTTATTAGTTAAATTAGGTAAGAACCTATCAAAGCCATCATAACTAACAGTTTTTAAGCGATCTCTTGATTACAAGGTTTGCATGGGGGTCCATTCAGTGATTCTAAGACTATTGGTATACTTAAAGTGGGTTTCCCAGCTATCATTTTTGGAAAATTTAAATCAAATATGAGTCTTTTTTGACTACACTGCATGATTAAAATGATCATTTATAATATCACTTATGAATCAAAAATGATGTTTTTGTGTGGGAAAATGGTACCCTTCATGAGAGTCTTCAAAAAGAGTCTTTAATGACTCGTTTTTCTGATTAGAATATGACTGCACGCATATTGCTAGATTTGTTAAAAAAAAGAATAAAGCTTGTAATTACTCAACACTGTATATATTTTTTTCGAACACGTCATATCTGTTTTTTGAACAGTGAAGTTTCGTTAATAATTACAGAAATTGATGCTGCCGAGTCTTATACGAGTCTTTTTGTGGCATTTTTTTATCATCTAAAAATAGTTATATTACGCATATTAAAGAGTGTTCTAAAAAAAATATGCATTTACTATTTTAGACAAAATTTATCCATAGTGCAAGAAATAATATATTTTTTGATCAAGTTAGTTTCTATAGATATGTCAGATACTATAATTTTAGAAATTATTAATTTTCAATAGTTATTTCAATCAAAATGGACTGCGAAAAAAAGTTCGTGAAAATACAATTAAAACTTTTCAAAAAAATCCGTCATGGACTTTTAAAAAAATAGCTAAAAATTTGAAAGTTGACCCTCGAACGGTTTCTAATGCCATCAGACGGCATAAGGAAAACCTGAGAATTGAAAGAAAACCTGGATCAGGGAGGAAAAAAGGTCCTACAGATATTGGTAAGGCAAAAGAAGTCGAGCGAATCTTTCGAAGAGCGCCTAACACTTCTTTAAGAAAAGCAGCTCGTACGGTGAAATGTTCTACGAATTTTGCACATAAAGTCAAAGCTTATGCTGGACTGAAGACACACAAAGTCCAAAAGGTTCCAGATCGCAATGCTATAAAGAACTTAGAAGCAAAAAAATGAGCGAAAAAATTGAAGTCTGATTTTATAAGAAAATACACCTGCTGTGTGATGGATGATGAAACATACGTACTGGCAGACTTTTCTCAACTTCCTGGTCAAGATTTTTATGTTGCTGATAAACGGGGCAATGTTCGGCAAGAGTTTCGCACAAAAAAAACAAACAAAATTCCCTAAGAAGTTTCTCGTGTGGCAAGCTATTTGCAGTTGTGGCAAAAGAAGTAAAGTATTTGTGGCATCTGGCACAATAAACACAGAAATTTATATAAAGGAGTGCCTACAAAAACGGTTGTTACCCTTTTTAAGAGAGCACAGAGTGTCTACATTTTTTTGGCCCGATTTGGCATCATGCCATTATGGAAAAAAGGCACTTGAGTGGTAGAATAATGTCATTTTTGTACCACGAGAGGCAAATCCACCTAACTGTCCAGAATTTCGGCCTGTGGAAAGGTATTGGGCTCTGGTAAAAAAGGACTTGAAGAACACAGGAAAGATTTCCAGGAACATGTCCCATTTTAAGCGCAGGTGGAACACATGCTCCAAAAAGGTATCAGAAGCAACTGTAAAATCTTTAATGGGAGGGTTTCCGAAAAAAATCGATAATTTTGCAAAACCCGAGTACTAAGTAAACATTTTAATGCTAAATGATTTTGTATAATATGTCATTATATTTGCGTATTTTATAGAGTTTTTATATTAAAAGGTTTGATTTTTATTTAAGAAAATCCATCTACAAATTTTATTTAGAGCACTCTTTATACAAGATTTTTTTTTGCTATTTTTAACTAGTCGCTTGCTTGCTTTGTACACTTTTTTAATCACCAAACTGATTGCACATATTCCGTTTTCAAATAGTTGCTTTCAAGGTATTTTCTGAGACTTTTTGTTTGTGCTTTTGTAAACTAGTCACTTTCTAAGCGTTTTAAGGAGTCTTTTTGGAATCTTTTTTAGATCACCAAGTGGATTAATCAGTGTTTGATCATCTATACGAATCCCAAAAGACTCATTTGGCTGATATTGTCGTCAACAATCACCAAATTGCTAGCTTGGATAAGACCAATATTTCTATGCGTTACATACATCAGCACAAACTTATAATACCCTATCCACCTATGGTGGTGAAAAAAAAAAACACATGCTACCCTCATTTGGCGATGACATTGACTGGGTGCCTTTTCAAGTATCGAGAAGAAATTTATAAATTGATAGTTTCTAAAAGCAGATATGGACCATAGAGTTGGACCACGAGAGATCGTTGACGAATGTACAAGCAAATGAATCTATTTGCGATGTGAAGTGGTGAATATCAGTATCGAATGTACCAAAAGCGTTTTCATTCAAAATGTTATATCTCACAAAACACAACTGTCAAGTTTATTTACGTATGTATCTGTTGAGGGTTGGGTCTAACACAAAATATAGATACAACTTAAAAAAAAAATTACTCACCGCAATAGTTTTTTCTTTTATTCCACCAACGGGCAACACTTTGCCCTTCAACGATACCTCACCAGTCATGGCAATATTTTGTCTAACTGGTTTATTTGTGGCCAAGGACATAAGGGCGGTGACAATTGTGACGCCAGCACTAGGACCATCCTTGGGTACGGCACCTTCAGGAACGTGTAAGTGAATGTTGCTATATAATAAATAGGAAATTCATACAATAAAATTCTACACAACTTTTCAAATATTATTTGATTACCTTCTTTCAAGGAAATTATTATGTTCATCCAGCTGTTGCATATAATTGCGTGCTACTGTTAAAGATATTTGAGCTGATTCCTTCATAACATCACCTAAATTACCAGTAACATTTATAGAGCCAACATTACTTTCAGGTTTTGAAGGTTGTACGGCATTGCGCTTAGCTGTTTCTATATACAAAGCAGATCCACCCATAGCAGTCCAGGCTAAGCCCATAACCACTCCAGGTGGTGTAATCTCATACATGCGATCTGATGAGAAGACATGTTTGCCCAAGTAAGAGGTTAGATTATTTTTATTAATATCATGATGGTCACCCTCTTTTTTGACTATTTTATAGGCTACTTTGCGTATAACCTTTTCAATTTGTTTCTGTAGATTACGGACACCCGATTCACGACAATAGCTGCGTATTAAAGTGTTCAAAGCATCCTCCCTGAGGGTTATGTGTTTTTCTTCTAAACCAGAATCACGCATTGCCTGGGGTATAAGATATTGATTGGCAATAGCCACTTTTTCTTCGGCCACATAGCCAGACATTTCAATGAGTTCCATTCTATCACGCAAAGGTTCGGGTATGGTATCAATTACATTGGCAGTGCAAATGAATAGCACGTGAGACAAATCTACCGGCACATCTAGATAATGATCTAGAAAATTGGCATTTTGTTCAGGATCTAGAAGTTCCAACAAAGCTGAACTAGGATCACCTTGATAGCCTCTGTAAGTGTTATAAAACATGAAGCAACAGTTTTTTGATAAAAAAAAACTCTTAAACTTACTTGCCAATCTTATCAACTTCGTCTATAAGCACCAAAGGATTTTCCGTTTTAGTCTTCTTCAAACACTGTATCAATTTGCCGGGCATGGCTCCCACATAAGTACGTCTATGACCCTTAATTTCGGCCACATCTGTCATGCCACCCACACTAAAGCGGAAATATTCTCTATTTAGGGCGCGAGCAATGGAACGTGCTTTAAATAAACAAAAATTTAAACAAAGGTTCTTAGAAATTATAAGAAAAAAATGCTTACCTATACTAGTTTTACCCACACCAGGTGGTCCATGGAAGCAAAGAATTTTTCCTTGTGTTGATCCTTTTAACTGACTAATGGCTATAAATTCTAGAATTCTCTTCTTGATATCTTCCATGCCATAATGATCGTTATCAAGAATTTCGGTAGCCTTTTCTAAGTCCAAATTTTCTTTACTGGTAACACCCCAGGGCAAAGAGGTTAGCCAGTCCAGATAGTTACGTGTCACATTAAACTCGGAACTATGACTCTCCAAAAAGTTAAGCTTATTAAGTTCTTCATCGATTACGGTCATAACATGTTCGGGTACAGTTTTTTCTTTGAGCTTTTCACGATATTTTTCACCTATAGCATCTTTATCTTCCTTTTCAATGCCCAATTCCTTTTTGATGGCTTTGAGTTGTTCGTGAAGAATATATTTGCGATGTTGCTGTTTGACCTTTTCCTCTACTTCACGGCCGATTTTCTGCTGCAACTTTGAAAGTTCTAGTTCTTTTTTCAAAATTCCTAAGGCTAGTAGAAGTCGTTTTGGAATCTGAAGTAGGCAAAAAGACAAATTCATTAAGAAAAAAAGTTTTATTACTTTAATAAAAGAGGATTTCCAGAAAAAATTAACTTACATCCATTTCTTCCATGATTTTTTGCAAATCTTCCGGTTCGGCAGCCGATAAAGATGCACCCAAATCACAAAGGTAAACTGGATTATCAACCACACGTTGATTTTGATGCAACATTTGTTGTAAAGTCTCTCTAATAAATTGAAATTTATTAAAACACAACTTTGGATATCTTTATTCAGTTAATAAATACCTATACAAAGGATTCATGGTAATGATATCACGTATTGTCTTAATAACTTCCTGAGTTAAAGCCTTAACTTCTTCGGTATGCTTAAAATTCTCATGCTGAACATTAACGACTTCAACCATTAGAACAGGCATGGGTTCATCAGGCTTTTGATCCTCTGTAGAAGTTTTAGTCTCAGTCTCTGTTGAAGTTTTAGCGGCATCTGCAGAAGTGGCAGTACCAGTTGGTTTTTCAGTTGCTGCGGCAGCTGGAGTTTCTGGAGCTGACTCTTTCTTTGGCAAACGGCCGGATCTTGATTTTCTAGCCATTTTACGTCGTTCAGAATCTGTTGTGGATGTAGTATTGGAGGATGATGAACCCGTTTTTGCTGTTTCATCGGCTGGTATTTGCATTTTTATATTAAATAGTGGATAATGTATTGTTGTAGTTTTTTCTGAATTTCGAATTTAACAAAATATATGTTGCATTTGGGACAAAAGAATAGATATGCAATATATTCGTATATGTAGATAACTACGATGATTATTTAAAGTTATTTAGTAAGATGGATATGAAGGAAGGAAGTTATTATTTTTGATTTTTTAAGGAAAGTATGTAAAGGAGAGTTTAGGATAATTTAACCCATGAATTTGCAGTGGTTATGCTCCAATTAAGATTAAGAACAAAAAGCTTAATGTCTTCTGCTATCTCATAAACAATGATATTGTATTCTGGTCGTAGTTGATATTATAACTGCGATATTATCGACAATATCGCAAAAATGGATCAGTAGTAATCCTAAGGTTTCCGAGTATTCCGGTACAAAAAACTTGAACTGAATTGCTAAATTTTTACTGTTGAAATGTTTTCATAGAACATTTATCGGTGTATTATACAAAAAATTCGGTAAAAATTTTTCAGTATCAAAACTAGGCCCTTTTTCTCGGAGAAGGTTACATATAGACATTTTTTTTTTAATTTTCGAGGCAAAAATTTGTAGGTATTGAACCTTTTTTATTATAAAAGATTTTTTAAAAGATTTTTCAATATTAAAATTTTAACAAAGAAAATTTTTTATACAAAAATAGAAGGTAAAGTAATACTAAGATTTCCGAGTGTTCCGGTACGAAAAACCTAAACGGAATTGACAAATTTTTACTGTTGAAATGTTTTCATAGAACATTTTTCGGTGTATTATACAAAAAATTCGGTAAAAATTTTTCAGCATCAAAACTAGACCCCTTTTTTTGGAGTAGGTCACATATAGATACATTTTTTTTGAAAATTTTCGAGGCAAAAATTTTTAGGTATTGAAACTTTTTTCATATAAGATATTTCAATATTAAAATTTTAACAAAGAAAATTTTTACAAAAATTGAAGGTATATTTTAATAGAAAATGTTTTCAATAGAGAATTTTTTTCATTATTAAAATTTTTCTTTCGTGAAAATTTTTTTTTTATGAAAACGTTTTGGAATATTTTTTTCGTAAACAATATTTCGGCTTAAAAATTTGTTTATAGAAAATCAGGCGACCATTTGCTTTACAGTTTTTCAATTCCTAATGACTTTTGTAGGGTTTTGCGAGAATTGGAAGACCGATTCTTCTTCTGTTATCGTTGACTCCTAGTGGAGCATAGGGCCTTGATACTGTCGCTTAATAACTTTAAAATAAAATTATTTAACAATTCAAAAAATTCCATAATACAAGGGCAGGTCAATAATTTTATACAAAAAGTTAACTTAGATTTTTTTTGAGTTTTACATATTATCTCTTCCAAAAAAATTCATATGTCGAGGTCATCAAAATAGGCAATTTTCATCTTTTGAGTCAAATATCTTTCCACTGTGCTATTTCTTCAAGTTTGAAAACAAGAAATAGTCACTTGGGGCTAAATCTAAAAAAAAACAAGTCGGAATGGGAGCAATTCTTTGCACAATCTAAATATTTTTTTTGAAAAAAAAACCTTTTTTTCATACCAAAACGATCATTTTAAATTTAAGCAACTGAAGCCATGCCTATGCTGTCCACAATCTCACTCAATTTTAACCTCCGATCGTTTCCAGAGGTCTAGTACGTAGATACGTCAACTGAGCCTCAGAACCTTTGACATTTTTGTGACTGGTCAACGGATTAAGAATCATAATAGCTTATTTAAAACAATAAAGTGTCAAAGTTTTTTAAATTGAATTGCTGTTCTGGAAACTACAAATTGGAAATTTGGTGTTTGATGCTGAATCCCAACAGCATCCATTCAGATATAAAACTGCTTTTATACTTAAAACAAAAGCAAATGAACTTCTGAAGATACTAGAACCCAAAACAATATTGAAGATGTTTTATCACAGCTTCGCACTTTTTAACAAAATATCCCAAGAAACTAAAATGTTCAATATCTCGAAAACCAGACCAGATGAGATCAAAGTAATTGTAGGGTTTTAATAAAGGTGAATAGTTAATTCCAAATTGCTGTGTACCGTTCTTGGACAACAATTTTGTCGACCAGTGATATTAAAACGCAATTATTTTGTATGCTAATTTTGCGAGTTGATAAAGAAAACTTGCTGTAACATCAGTAGCCGTGGTCAGCCTATAACTACATATGATTAAAACTTTAGCAATATCTAAGCTGGTCACATTATGGAGTGGGATGAAAAATTTAAGAAATACTTTTAAACGAAAATAATAGACGAAATCGTCAGACGCTTAAGTTATATGAACCCTATACTAGAATAGCTTTGCCTTGAGGAATTTAACTCAAAACAAACCTATAGTAATTGGATACGTTTTGTTGAATTCCTATATGTGTATACACTTTCCCTCAATTTTTTGATAAACAAATAACACAGGTAACCCTAATTTAAGAGAATTCAAATGGACTTTCTCTTAAATAAATGTTTACAAAAAAAGGAACAAAGTAAATGAATGGAATCGGAAAATGTTTTTTGTAAATGCAAATTAAAAACATACCTTTTGGTGGCACCAACTCATCCAACATCTGACCTGTTATCTTAATACGCCTATGGGCCACAACCACCATTCTTAGTTTATCTCCCAGATCCTGTAATTCCAATACCTGAGCAAAAGTGCCAATTTTATAAACATCATCGAGTTTTTCAACAATTTCTGAATCACTTTCGTTGTCTTTTTTCATAAAAACACCAACATAGGGTTGATTTAATTTGACCTTACGCCTTATTAAATCAATCAGCTGGGGATTGGAGACCTTGTAAGGAATAAGGGAATACAATGTAAACAAACATTTTACATAATCAATTTGAGCAAGGAAAAACTCACTTCTAGAATTTTCATAAATCTAGGAAATACTGGATTACGTTTTGTGGCCAACAAAGGCACGTGCGGCCATACTTCAGGCACAGCAACGGTGGCCGGCAATTGGGGATCTTTGTTGATAATGAAATCTTGTTGATCATGTTCGATCTCCTCATCATCTTGCTTATCACGTTTGCTGCAAAAGGTTCTCGAACATACTCTGGTCACTAGAGGAGCCCTCAGATGTTGTTGTTGTCTTGCCAATTGTGCATTAAATTGTTTCACTATCAATGAATGGCCAGCCACTCTTCGATTTGCCGACACCAATTGTGTAATGTTACGGCTCATAAATTGTTTCGGTCTTATGGCCAAACGCGATAACATTGTTACTGGATAATTTTGTCGTTCTTTTTAATTGAATTTTATCTCAAACTGATGCAATTTATATATAATTTCACGCACTTCAATTCGCACTTTTTACACCGCTAAATTCTCTTTGACAATTGAAAAATATGATTATATGACTGACAGATTTTCTCTATTGTGAATTGTTGAAAATTATTAAGAGAATATTTCAAGGTATTGCCAGACAAAAATATTGTCAATAGCTAAGGTAAAAGTATTGCCAGATCAATTTTGTCGTTTTATTGTTTATATTTTGGCCGTTAAGTTCAAACGAAAATAAATGGGATATATTTTGTATAAAACAAATATATAAGCAAAAAAATCTGGTTAGATACATTAATTGCTGACTTTTTTAAATATATATGTGACATTGCAGTTTTATACCCTATATCATCATTGTAAAGGGTATAATTCGTTTTTATAATCAAAAGACCATAATGAATAAAAATAAAGTTTATTTTGTGAACTCGTGTAATCGGAGTGAATGGGAGTTGATTAAAAAGTAGTTAAATCCATAAAAATCTGAATTTTGAAGGGCCATAACAAAAAAGAAAGGGCTCAAATGTATAAGGTACCAATAGAATACATTGTAAATTTCAGCCGCCATCTCTTGCCTCCCTAATATTTGGAGCCATTTTAGTAATTTCATCTTTTACATGTAATAAATCTTTTTTAACACATACTATTTTAATTTTATAATAAAAAGGTTCATAATAAAATAATGAAAGATAACTAAAGGTAGAACTTATCTAATGCTAAGATTAAAATTTACTTTAATTTAAAATTATATAGGCCCACATATGACACTTCCTATTTAAGGTCTAATTTCATATGACTTAAAGGAACTAAAAAGTAGCAGATTTGCTCATATTAAGTTAAAAGTTTGACATTTCTGCCTAGTTCATCTCTAAACCAAAAGTCTAGAACTAGAAACTGATTTTACTCAGCTGATCATATTGTTTTTGTACCGCGATATTTACAGATTTTTTCTTAAATTATTTAGTATCAATGACACAACAAAAATTGAAATGCACTCAACATGCAACATACGCATGAACAAATTAATGTAATAATCAATCAATTGATTTTAAATTCATTATTTTTCTGTGTCGATGGCATTTGCGAATATTTTTTTACTGATAATTTTTGAATGGGGTCTTAAGGGTTGTGCAGTTTTGTCTCTGAACAACGCTTATCTTCTGTAATGTAATACATATGTCTGGGACGCTGATAGGACAACAATTATTGAATGGACTTATTAAACTCAAAATGACTGGTTTTGATAGGCTATTGGAAAAAAAAAGATTATCAGTGTATTGCTGTCAGATCAGGGGACACGGAGTTATAACTCTATAATGTCTACTTTCCGCCTGTAACCAGGTGTCCAACTGGCTACCGTAGCGGCATCAGAAACCTTTTAGAAGGAGAAAAACGGTGGGTTCTGCGCACCATGATCTTTGGCACTCATATCTTAGGGAAGACCAAAGAGGTGCGTCGTTAGCATAGCAGATTGACGAGTTCGCCTTCTGCACTTTAACTGACGATGATCGCTCTCGGATTATGGGTAATTGCGACAGTTCTCCCGACATAACGACTGCAAGTGCTGGTCTGATTAACTGCGTAACCTGGCACGCAGTTGTGTCTCGTGTCTAAACCAGACAAATATAAACTGGAACGACTTCAGAGAATTCACCAATCGCCACTTCCAACCACCCTCGAACATGCACGATACAGAGAGGAAGTTTAGCGTAACCATCAACGATGCAGCCACTCGCTTCATCCCTGCTGGCAGAATACATGTAGTGAGGTCGCACTTCCCAGCAGAAGCAGTGGGATAAGCAGATCCACAATACCAACCCTGCTGATCCCAGCATCTAGCCTAGCTGAACCGTGATAACAGCAGATTGGTAAATGAGGGCTAGCGGAACTATTGGCTTGACCACTTGAAGAACTGCATCCTTGGCGCAGGAATAAGTAAGTTGTGATCCACTGTACGATCTATCTTGAACTCTAGGATGTTAAAACACCTAGGCGAGTAAGGAGTCAAGTTTTTGACAGGTGTCCTAAATCTGTCTATAACTATCCTCATCATAACCGATGTCTGGAAAGTGGGTAGAGTGATCCCAATCCTAAAACCTGGGAAGCCTGCAATTGAGGGATCATCGTACAGACCGATATCCCTCCTGTCACCAGTTGCGAAACAACTCAACTGGTGACAGCTGACCAGCCAACACGAGCAGCTGGACACCAGTTGGATTCCGAAAATTGCACAACAATTAACAACCATTACCACTCATATTGCACAAGCCTTAAACCAGCAGAGTCCTTGTGGCGCTTGACTTCTGCTAAAAGCCACAATGCCATCAAATTTGAAAGGTGGATAGTCAACTATCTAAGTGGTCGTCAGTCGCTCGTAGAGCTTAGAGCCCACGCTCAAAATACCGTAGAATGAGCAGAGAGTTCCTTAGGGAGGAGTCATGTCGCCACTCCTGTCTAACTTCTATCTTTCTAAACTCCTTGTTCCACCGCAAGGCGTTGAAGTGATATCATATGCGGACGACTGCACGGTAATGGTGACCGGTCATAATGTGGAAGACCTTTGCGGTAAGGTGAGTCTTTATTTCAATATAATCCAAAATTCCTTCACTGAACATAACCTGAAGATACAACCAACTAAATCCTCAACAATCCTATTTACCACCTGGACAAAAAAAGTAAGCCTACAGCTTAGCATCGAGATCGATGATGTATCAATTCCGACCACATAAATTGCGTTGTAGAAACAAGGTTCTTAAACACTAGCCGGCAGTATTTGGGGAATGGACAAAGAAACCTTGAAGCCCACCTATAAAGCTATTGGTCGGTCAGTGGAAAATTATGCTGCTCCGGTGAGGTCAGCGTCGCTAAGTGTTACTTAGTATAGAAATATCCAATGCTGCCAAAATACAGCCCTAAGAACTATGTCTGGTTGCCTACAAATTACCTCCAAAGTAAATAACACAACATTATGCTATTTTAGCAGTTCCTTTCGGGATGTCATCGGAGAAATCATCCAAACTTTAACATCACACAGTTGGTATCTTTTGTGTGATGTATTGGAATGCAGCTGTTGCCTGGCGTCTCCAGCTACTGGGTAAGAATTATACAATTATACTCGAACAATTCCTACTCGAACCACCTCGTGGTACATCTGGTAACCTGAGCAACTTAGTTGAAGATGTCGCAAACATCCGGTGTGGGATTTTCTTCTTCTGTTATCCTTGACTCCCAGTGGAGCATAGGGCCTCAACCATCCTTTTATATCGAACTCTATTGCGAGATGTTAGGCATACATCATTCCATGAATAGTTTGCTGCTTGACCTTCTCCACGTTCTAGCATGTGCACCAACACGACGGCCGCTTCCTTGTGGATTCCAACGAAGCGCTTGTCGAGCAATGTTGGTATTTGGCCTTCGAAGTGTGTGGCCTATCCATCGCCATTTCCGTTGACATGCCTCTATAGAAGAAGGGATTTGGTTTGTAGCGTTTAGTACCCAACATTTCACGCCTTAGTTGTTCTAGTTTCCCAGTTTCGTATAACGTGCGTACGTTCCATGTCGCAAACTTTAAACTTTCTTTCATGCCTATATTAGTTTTTATAGTTCGATTTCTTTGGATAGAATTGGTTTCATTCATCAAGATGTTCTTGCATAGATTAGGCACCTCCAAAATCCTTGTGCCAGCTGCCGTAGCAGGGGGATTTCTCGCTTGATTACCCCTTGGAGTAGTATATTCTATAATGTTGTTTCTTTCCATGCTTAAAACATCGTAAGTGCTTAGTCGATGGATGATGAGTCCAAAGACAAGAGCCACGTTTGTAAAGCGAGCCGCTCGGTCCGAGACAGACGCCCGCTTGTAGCCGCAACTAACATGTTGAACAGACGCTACAATTTCGTACTTTACGAAGTACAATTATCTTAGACCCTTAGACCAAATACGTCGGAATGGCTCTAAGATAACTCCCCCTCACGTTAGCCCTGACCTAGAATCCCACTCGGATTGTTTACCGCATCTTCAACTAGGTTGCTCAGGTTTCCAGGATGTACCACTAGGAGGTGTGAGTAGGAATTGAATACAGTTATTACCTGTTAGCTGGAAACCCAGGCAACAACTGCATCCCATTTACATCCCGGTGTGGGATTTTAGGTCATGGCTAATATGAGAGGGAGGTATCTTAGAGCCATTCTAACGTATTTGGTCTACTATTCTAAGGGGATTTTAGGTCATGGCTAATATGAGAGGGAGGTATCTTAGAGCCATTCTAACGTATTTGGTCTACTATTCTAAGGGGTAATCATAAGAGAAATCCCCCTGCTGCGGCAGCTGGCACAAGGGTTTTGGAGGTGCCTAATCTATGCAAGAACATTGTGATGAATGAAACCAATTGGGGTCCTATGCTCCACTGGGAGTCAAGGATAACCGATAAAGAAGTTGGTATTTTCTGCGAGGCATGTCAGGAAAGATTTTCGAGTGTATGAGGATAGCATACGAAGATTTGTACTTGATCCTTTAGATTCTACCTCGTACATGGCGGTATTAGACAACATTCATAAAGACGCCACCAATTCCGCGATTTCAGGTTATCGCAATGATGTTGTATGAGGAGGATGTTACCCACCGCCCATAACAGAAGAAGAAGATAACTTGCCGCTGAAAACAAAAGTCATTCTGACTCAACTGAGATCGGAATGTAGGCACAGATTAAACACCTTTTGGTCCCGCATAGACTGTGCCGAAAAGTATGTCCAGCTCGTGGTCAGGGTCCTCATGATACCCCCGCATTTTTGCCTTATATATGGCAAATATTTCGGCCTGAAGATATACAGATATATGGGAGATTTGCTTTCCTAACAAAGGGATGAGGAAGACCCCCCACACTCGTTTTAGATTCGTATGTGAATACCTCCTGGGCCATAGAATAGGGACAGCGTTAAGCACAGTTATGGATCTGTGAAATAGAGGAGTGGATATGTAGTAGTCCACTTTGCTAGGGGAAAAAATTATCCAAACGTCACCCTTTCTTACGTTGAGTTATGGATCTGTCAAATAGAGGAGTGGGAAAAAATGATGTAAACCTTACCCTTTCTTACCCCATTAATCAAAAAGTACCGAAAACGTGTTTCGTATTTTTTATTGTTAATTAATTGCGATAGAAATTCACATGGGCTAAAAAGGTATCGCAAATAATTTTTATTCCCTAGTTGTTTCTGATCATAACACAATTTATTTTTACCCTTTTACCCCCAAAACGCCCGAATTTCCAAAAATATTTTCCTAGTGGGGATTTATCAAAATGTTAGCTCTGCAGCTTTTGTCGTTTGGGCAGGATAGTGGTAAACCAGTTTTTAACCCTACAATAATACATATGTTTAGATTTAACTTCAATTTGAAATTTTAAATCATTCTCATTTATTCAGAAAATTAGCTACAATTTCAACAAACTCTGTTGGTTGTTCAAGATGAGGAAGGTGTCCAGTTTCTAGCCATTGAATCTCGGCGTTTGGGAATAACTTTTGTATTTGAGGCCAACTTGCGGGAGGCAAATAAGGCGAATATCTTCCACACACAAACAAAGTGTTGCCTTTGTAAGGCGGTTGGCCACTTATTCTATCCTGATATTTATCAGTATTTCTGATAGCATTCGATAAGGCATCAATATTAGTTTTCCAGAAAAATTTTCCATTTTTTTGATAAAGGTTCATTGAAATAAAATTAACAAGATCATCTCCTTCAATAGCCTTTTTCAACTCCATTACGGTAAGTTTACGGGCATCAATCAATGGGATACCTGGTGGTATATTAACAGCTTTCATAGCTGCGAAAATTTCTTGCATATAATGAAAGCTGTTGGGTAATGATAGTGGGGAGATGTCAACAATAATGGCCTCTTTCACATAGTCTGGATGTTGTAAAGCTAACAACATCATTGTCCTCCCTCCCATACTATGACCCAATACAGAAGATGGTTTTATAGAATGTCTATGCATAAATTCAATAACATCCATGACCATAGACGTTGAGTCGTGTTCATTTGTGTGAGGGGAATATCCATGATTTCTGACGTCTACGGTAAAAATCTTTCGGCTGGTTAATTCGACCAGGGAACGGGCTACTGTTCTCCAATTTTGTTTTTGTCCAAAGAGTCCATGCATGATAATTAATGACGTCTTGGAATTATCTGTTTTTTTGCCTTCATATATATCGTAGGCCATTTGTATTGGACCACCAGAGCTGGAATACAAACGATGATTCGTGATTGCAAAAATGATTCTACCAAAATTTAAAAACATCAAACTTTTTTTTAATTTATTTAACATTTTGTTTTTTTTGTATTTTATTTTTGTTATAAATTCAAAAAGTTTTGTTCCTGTTGCCTTCCAATTTAACAATAGAAATATGCCATGAGTATAATCTCCAGTACTTTTTGACTATAAGTGACCATATGGGCAAATCCGAAAAACATTAAAGCAAGGACAAAATTTTAAAACCGTCAAAATCACGTATTTGTGTTTATGGAAAATTTTCAATATATGGTCCTTTAGAATATTTAATGGATACAAGTTTTGACTGCTCTCTTTGCGAATGACAGGTCTTTATTTGCACCCATCTCGAATTTTTATACAATTTTTAAAATAATAGGTTTTTTAAAAGTTCATAAAAAATCGCAAAAACATACATTTAGGTATCAAGTTTCAGTAGGGGCTCAAAGTCTGCTTAATTTTATACAATTAGATGTAAAAGAAAAGTAATTGGAGTGATATAAATAACGTCAAGTAAAAAGGGCTCACAGTGTGTAGCGTCCGTCACAGAAATAAAGGTTTTAATTTGACTAGTGCTTTACATTGGGCTAAAAATATATAGATGTTTATATAGCATCCCTGTACTAATTACAATTATATTGTAATTAGAATTAATAGTTTTTAGTTATTTAAACTTCAAGAAACAATAAACTTTATTTTACAAAAATGTTCTTTACAGACGATTTATAAATTATGTCTTATCTATTCAGCGTCTAAGATTGAAGAGAGGTTCAAAAGACAAAAAGAAAGAAGAGATTGGAATATGCATGTGTTCTTTTGACATTTCTTTTTAAATTCTATCTTCTCACAAATACATGCATACTTATTGCACGCTTTTTTTTTTTTTTTTTTTTTTTTTTAATCACAATATCTCCTTGGACGTCGCACCACACGCCCACTTCTGGTCCTAACTTCCCCAGCTAGAGTTTCACTTTCAACTTCAGTATTAGATTCAGTGTTACCTACAACTGTATCAGACTGACTTACATTGACCTCTGCATTCTGTCCTAGTACGACGCTACCTCCGGTCGAATTATTCCCCCTACTATCATACCCATTCATTTGACCACAATTGATATAAGGTGATGCCATTGTGTTACTCTCAGATGGATCCTTTCTTCCAATGTCATCCTCAAATAGCAAATCACTGGCGTTAAAATCAACGTTCCTAGATTGAGAAATAAATCTCCTGTTACGTCTATACAAATTATCAAAGTTATCCCTGATAATGTATGACCGATTGTTAACATGTTTTTCTATCACACCATGATGCCACTCTTTTCCCCCTTTCTTAAAAACAACTAGGTTACCTACATCTAATATCGGTAATGATTTGGCATTTCGATCAAAGTAGTACTTTTGCTTCCACTTTTTCCTCTCAATTTTTTCTTGAACCGAGTCTTCTGTTAAATTATTTCTGACCAACATTGAACTCGATACTGGTAGTTTAGTCTTAATAAGCCTTCCAAAGAACAATACAGATGGCGACATCTGCATACTTGCAACAGGAGTCGTATTATATTCTAAAATTCGGTATTGATATGAGGCCAGATCATCTGCCTCATAGCACCGCTTTAATATATTCTTTGCAATAGCTACACCCTTTTCAGCTAAACCATTGCTCTGTGGATATCGTGGACTCGAGAATTTAAATTTTATATTGAATTCGGATGCATAACGGTCAAAATCTCTTGATCCAAATGGAGAATTGTCACACCTGATTATAGTTGGAAAACCAAGTTTAAAAAATATCTGATTCATTGCTTCAATAATGTGTTTCGATGTTTTGTTGTTTAACCGTATTGCTGTTAAATAGTTAGAATACGCATCAAATAGTGCAACAAAATCCCGGCCAGCATATTCAAATAAATCAACTCCTACTATATGGAACGGATACCTTGGTATTTCATCTTGCAACAGTGGCTCTTTTTGATTGTTTCGCCTGAATTTTTCACAAATGGTACAAGATTGGACAACCTCTTTAATTCTACCACTCATTCCGGGCCAATAATACAATTCCCTAGCTCTTGCCAACGTCTTCTCAATACCAAGATGTGCCCCGTGTAACCACTTAATTAATTTTTCTTGCAAACTTGGTGGTATAACTAATTTTTGATTGAACAATAACAATCCATCCTCAACGTGAAGTTCCGATTTGATTTTATAAAAATGTTGACTCAGATCATTCAACTGGTGGAAACTTGGCCACCCTTTCTCTATGTAATTACAAATTCGGCTATATTGCTCATCCTCATTCAAAACATTCCGGTAATACTGAAAATTCTCATCAGATAAACAAACTAATTCCTTTACCTTATGAATTATACCTGACACGCCCTCTAGTTCTTCCTCATCAGGAAGTTGTGCCCTAGATAAACAGTCGGCAACTAACATTTCTTTTCCCGGCTTATAAATGACGGTCAATTGTGGATATTTTAGTAATGACATAAACATACGTTGAAGACGCATTGTAACATCATCAATATCCCGTTTCATAAGGGTTTCTAACGGTTTATGGTCACTCTCAACAATAAATTCACGACCATATACAAAAAAATGGAAACGCTGGCACGCAAATACAATAGCTAAAAGCTCTTTTTCAATCTGAGCCCACTTTTGCTCGCTTTTTGTTAACGTTCTCGATGCAAAACAGATCGGGTGTCCTTCTTGTATCAAAACACAGCCCAATCCATCTTTAGAAGCATCAGTCTGAATTATCACAGGTAAGTTGGGATCATAAATTGCTAAAACGGGCTCAGAAGCAACAGTATTCAATAAACTCCTAAATTCCTTTTCGTGATCTTCACCCCATTTGAAATCAACGTCAAGCCTAGTTAAATTGCGCAATCCTGCCGTTAACTTTGATAAATTAGGTATAAATCGTGCTAAATATTTTACTAACCCGAGAAACCTCATAACTCCAGCCTTATCCACAGGTCTATCCATACCAAGAATAGCTTCACAATATTTTTTACCCGCTTTAATCTGATTATATGAAACAGTATGTCCCATGAATTTAACAGATTCCTGTCGATATTGAACTTTTTCGGCATTGAATTTTACGTTATTCTCCCTAGCACGTTGCATTACCAACTTCAAAATTTTATCATGTTCCGCAATAGTCGGTGCACCGACTAGAATATCATCAAAATATATATAAACACCGGGAATGTCACCAAAAATTTGTACCATCGTTCTTTGGAACATCTCCGGCGCACAGTTAAGACCGAAAGGCAGACGGTTAAATCTGTATCTTCCAAACGGCGTCATAAAAGTCGTTAATTCTGATGATGACCTTTCTAATGACATATGCCAAAACCCGCTGGTGAGATCAATTACTGTAAAAAACTTAGCGTTAGCCAACCCTGAAGTCAGATCCTCAATTGTGGGTATTAGAAAATGCTCTCGTTTAATACATTCATTTAGAGGCCTGGGATCTAGACAAATACGTAACCTACCGTTTGTCTTTTCAACGAGTTGCAAGTTATTGACCCAGTCAGTCGGGTAGTTTACCAACGAGATTATACCATCTTCCACCATTATATCTAGTTCTTTTTTTAATCTATCCATTAATGTATGAGGTATTCGTTTCTTACAGTGAAGCACTGGTTTTGAGTCCTCTTTCAAATAAATTCTGTATTCTCCCGGAAACTTACCAAATCCTCGAAACACATCGCTATACTCTTTAATGAACGAATCAGTAACATCAGGCAATGCAATTTTGTCAATATCCATCCGTTTAACTAATCCGAATTCAATACAACTATCTAATCCAAGTATCGGTTCAAGGTTATCATCAACTACCAGAAATAATACCTCTTTTCCAGAATTTGACTTTACATCAATGCACTTTAATCTCACAGTGCCAAATATTTTAACTCTATTGTTACTGTAATCGAAAACAGGAAATTCACTCCGTTTATTATTAATATTCACATCTAATCTTTTTACAAAACTTAAAGGGATACAATTCACGTCAGCTCCAGTATCTATTTTGAATTCTATAATTTCTTCACCCACACGATATTCTTTCATCCATTTCACCCGATTAACTTCTACAACATTTATTCTAAAATAATGTCCATTACTTAGCATATTCCTCTTCCTCTCAAAATTATCTTTTGACCTACCTTGAATGTCACTCCAAGCAATACTACCAATTCTGCTGCCAATTCCTTGCTGGTTGCATCGACCATTACCGTTATTGTCATCACTGTTATTCTTCTTCTGCTGAAACTGCATTCTTCCTTTTTGACGGCACATTCGGGCATAATGTCCCATTTAGAACAAATGCGGCACTTTACACCCTTCGCTTTACATTCGCTAGCATGTTTTGGAGTCCATAAATATCCACAATTGAAGCAAAAACGTTTGATGGTATCAATTTCCGCTGGCTGCTTGTTTTCTTCCGTTGAAATACTTGCGATTGCTGATGCCTTTGATTCCAAAATAGATTTATTAACATTAGCGGCTTCATACACTTTGCACGTTTCAAGGACCTTTGTCAATGTGTCGTCTCTGCCATCCAGCAATTTTAATTGTAGCTTTTTATCGTGGACACCAATAATAATTCGGTCACGCAGCATTCGGTTTTCATATGAGACACCACAAGAGCATTTAAATTCACAAAAAGGCAACTGCTTCCGCAACTCGGTCTCAAATTCGTTGATTGACTGCTTTTCTTTTTGTAAGATGGTGTTGAATTTAAATGACTCCATCGCAACATTCTTTTGTGGTAAACAATAGTCATCAAATTTTGTTAATACTTCATTGAGCGATCGCTGTACAACTTTATCTGCTGCAAGGCGCTTTTCCCCAAGCATTGAATCCTGTGTGCCATCATTCGGGAATAGAGTATTATATATTACGGCTCCTTGCTCACCAATCAGCCATATGAAGGTTGCAATTTTATTTTTCTCCGGCTTATCCATCTTTCCAGTGGCAATCATCCAAACCATGAAATTCTGCTTCCATTTTGGCCACTCAGTGGCAATGTTCGCACAGTCCAAACAACGTGGCGTACGGCTTTGCCCTTCATCCGCCATTTTGAAAATCAGCGCAAGTAAAAATCGGCAAAAATTAGTTTTGCACAATTTCCTACTACTTCTGACACCATGTACTAATTACAATTATATTGTAATTAGAATTAATAGTTTTTAGTTATTTAAACTTCAAGAAACAATAAACTTTATTTTACAAAAATGTTCTTTACAGACGATTTATAAATTATGTCTTATCTATTCAGCGTCTAAGATTGAAGAGAGGTTCAAAAGACAAAAAGAAAGAAGAGATTGGAATATGCATGTGTTCTTTTGACATTTCTTTTTAAATTCTATCTTCTCACAAATACATGCATACTTATTGCAATCCCTGTAGTAAAACTGGGATCATGTGTCTCCATGTCAACACTTTTAGTTCAGTACTGAAATAGTGAATATATAGAGACAACCATTCTAGTATATATCTGGTGACATTGTCAACGAATGTGTCAACATATATGTATATGAATAGGCCCCGATTTGATCCCAATGTCTCCATTTGGACCAAAAGAACTACAAAGTCAATACTAAGTAAATATGTCTACTGGTAGATTTCGTATTAACTTTAAATGTTAAAATGTCAATAGTAGATAACATTGGATGGGGCAAAATAGGCAAGTAGTACTGGAGACATTGTCAATAGCAAAACAGTATTGTTTCTCTGACGGCACTTACTGCAGGGATTTTACAGAATAATATGTATAGGAAAGTGTGTAGCGTCCGTCACAGTATATATTTTTTACAAAATAATATTTATTAAATATAATATTTAAACTTTAAAAAAAATTTATGTATGTAGCCGTTTTGCGAAATATTAAATTGTTCCTAAAAATCGAATTTTTAACCGCGAATATGAAGATGAAGGAGATTAAATTCGGGAGCAAATAACACCATTATTTTTACTGATTTACGAACCCTTAAAAAAATATGAAATATGCATTTTTCCCAATAAAAAACGTGCAAGTAAAAACTGTATCGTCCGTCACGTACGTCTGCAACAGTTCATTTATAGATTTTTGGTGAAACTGGAGACTTTCAAATATTTTATAAAAAAGGCTTTGTAATCCTCTGATGTTTCTCTATCTTCAATGTATTTACATTTTTTAATTCTATGACCGTTTTGATGAAAATTACAGAAACACGTATTGAAAAAAAGTCACTTCCATTTTTTGTAGCGTCCGCCACAGCACTTCAAAAGCGAATATCGTTTTCCTCCAAAGTAAGTATGTAAATTAACAAATGCCATTCGAGAGCACAATCGAAGGCCTAATATTATCCGAAATCTGTGCAAAGATGTAAAACGACAATGGGATTCATTTAAGTACAACAAAATCCGTACAAATGTATCGCCCGTCACGCACGATTTGCCCATATGTGAATCCCACTCTCAGGATTTGTCCATATGTGAATCCCACTCTCAAATGTTAGTGTGGTTAAGTGTACAAAGAATATTTATCTCTTGTGTAAGTGCGTCAAGCAACTTGTTGTCTTTCCTATGCCAGGGAACTGATCGTTATTAAATTTTAAAGTAGCTTTTTAAGCCAATTTTAAAGCTTTTATATATTTTATTTTATAAAGTACTAAAATAAATTTAGAGGAAAGACATTATTATATAAGATTATAGTCTGATCAAATACACAGTTTATGATTGAATTCATTTTACTGTGGCGCCACCTGAAGTTGTTAATACCAACTAAGAAACCTTCGTCTGCTTATGCGTAATAACTTTGCTTATGATTTTAACATGATCAAATGCAAAGCTTACGATTTAATTCACTTTGAGTAATTTTCAGTGGCGCCCCCTGTCGGACTTTGGTCATTCCAACAAATAAACCTCCGTCGGCTTATTCGCGACAACTTTGCTAAAGATTATATCATGATTAAATGTACAGCTTACGATTAAATTGACTTTGAGCAATTTTCAGTAGCGCTACCTGTCGCAAATTATTCATACCAACTAAAAAGCCTTCGCCGGCTCATGCGCTACAATTTTGCTTAAGATCATAGCATGATCAAATGAACGGTTTACGATTTAATTAATTTTTAGTAATTTTCAGTGGCGTCCCCAGTCGGAAATTAGTCATACCAACTTTAAAACCTTCGCCGGCTTATCCGCAACATCTTCGCTAAAGAGCATACCATGATCAAATTCACAGTTTACTATTCTATAAAGAACATACATATAGACAAACATTTATTTGTATAAAAGTTATAACATTACTATTTTTCCCCCTTTTTATCCCCTAATTTTAAAAAGTTCCATATGCATATTTGGTACTCCTTTGGTACCAATTGAATTCGGCACATTTTATTAAAACGCAGTTAACATAATGTTCCTATTCATATTACTTTTTGAGATGTTAAGTTATCATTTTATCCCTTTTTTACCCATTTTGGCCCCAAAATCAAAAAAGTACCAAATATGTGTTCAATATTTCTTTCACATCTTATGATTGCAGTACAAAGTTCCTTTCAATATTCTTTAGTCTAAAAAATAAGAGTGGGTTAAAAAAGTACCAAAAAAAAAAACTATTTTCACCCCTTTTTACGGACATGAATCGGACATAGTTTCAAAAAGTACCAAACACCTGTCCGCTTATTTTTATAGCTGTTTCAAACCTAGTTTTAATTTTGTTTCTATACCTATTACTTTAGGAGATATAACGTTTTCGATTTGTTCCCGTTTTTACCCTCAAAGGTTCCAAAAGTCCAATTTTTATCAAAATCGTTAGAGCCGTTTTCGAGATAGCCATTCTATAATTATATATATACATATACATACAATTATTGCTTGTTTAAGAATATAAGATAAGATTCAAGTTTCAAGGAACGATATTTTAAGAAAAAAATATCAAATTGTAAAAAAATTTGCATTTGTTCTATTTTATTTTATCAAATTCAGTTCAATCCCGTTTGATTGGCATTTTTTCAACTCAGACTGCACTTTTTTATATAAAACAATTTGTTGTCATTTGATTATTATAATCTATGAGGCGAAAAGTTCATTTCGGTATTAATTAAATTATGAATTAAATTTATTTGAGAAACGAGCGCAAACATCAATTTCAAATCTACAAACCTAAACATTTGTACTTAAGAGTAATTTATTAGATTAATAAATGATAGATAGATGGCAAATATGAAAGATTTATTTCGTAATCTCATTTTAATTTTGAAAATTAGTTCCATTCACAGGTTGTAGTATGAGTTGTATGTTGTGTTATTTTCAAAAGTAGTATGAAATGGAAAATCTAATAATGCTAAGAAAAGAAGAGGTTCTAGACTAGAATCTTCTTAATGCTTAAGTGCTTACTGTTCCTATGATAGTAAAAAGGCTACTATTTAATAGGATAGTAAGGGTTTGACAGTTGACGTAGTTATTCGGCCAAGTGTAGATAAAATTCGATCTCAGAGATTATTGACTCTATCAAAACCCAATCCTTACTAAAAATATCAACTTATAGAGGTAATTTCTTATGTAGATTTAAACTTACAATATAGAAGATGAAATGATAAATCTTTATACACAAGATTCTGATTTTAAACACAAATCGTACAAATTTACGACAACTTATGAATTGAACAATTACGTTTCACTTAAGGCTTTAACGGATCATTTAGAGGGTAATGTTTTAACAAAATCTTGTTGTACAAAATTCACTTGTTTAGAGTACAAATACTAGCAATTAAGAAAAAATATGAATAAATTATTAGACTTGCAATTGGAAATACTTATCAGCAAAAATGTTTAAATAGAATTATTTTTTTTTTTTATTTTATGATGTCGTGCTTAACTACCGATCTGCTGACTGACTGACTAACAAGATTTCTGCTAGACAGCGATAATGTCTTCTTAATGTGCCCATCTTCTTTGAGATCCATGAAAATTGGAGAAAACAAAGATCATTGTATTTTTAGTTGATTTGGAGAGTATTTATTTACCTTAAACGTAAAGTTTTAATCGATTCTGAATGCCATGTTTTAAGAGTTGTATCCACTATAATAAAGTACTGGTTGATATTAAATTTGTCATTTGTTGGTAACATAAAATGATTGGACGAACGCATAGTGTAATTATAACAAGTGACTGCAACTCGTCAGCTGTTTTTCAAAATTTGTTCTAGTTCAAAATTTGTTTAAGTTTTCTAATGTCAAATTATTGTTGTTATTCTGAATTGTCGAATTGTTGTTTTAAATTTTGGCATTAAAAAACTTATTATCCAACAACAAAATCTATTCTGTTTTTGGCTTGTTGTATTTGTTGTAGCCATGCGTTAACCTGTATATATGAGCCTTGGACGAACGGCTTTTTTAACCCTAATCAAGATGAAATTCGTAGAGATAGAAATGACTAGATCGAATTAGAAGTTTGACAGAAGATTATTCAGAAACAGAGCATTGTGATACACCCGAGCATAGTACAATAAAAACTAGGTAAAATCACTACACACTTCGTTCTCAATTTCAAATCCCTGAAAAGTCAAGCAAAAGAAAATTAAAAAAAATATATATTTTTATCATTGTATTTTTTTGTTTGTCAAAAATAAATAAATTAAATTATTTTCTAAAAGTTCATAAAGAGAAGCATTTGTAAAGCATTTTATCATCAAAAACTCGTGAAGCTTATAAAAGGCCCAAAAAGTAAGATTAAACTATGGAGTGATGAGTGCGGTGCAAATTTTAAATTCAAGTTTTTCTTTTACTTCGACTTTCATTCTGCTTTCTTGACATAACAGGGTCTAAAAAATTGACAACTCTCCCTAGTGATTTTACCTAGTGTATTGTGCCATGCACCCGAGTAAATTTAAAATCCGTGATCTCACCTTTAATAGCTCTTATAGCACTGATCCCTGAGAAAGAATAAAATAAGTTGATCTTTACCTCAAACTTTGGCGTCACGTCGGCACGGGTAAAAGCTATCCGATCGCGATTAAAAGGAAATATATTGGAGAGTATGGCGTGGGACTAGGGTTGCCAGTCAGGCTGGATTCGACTGGATTGTCCAACTTTTTTAGCACTTGTCTAGTATCATGCATTAAACACATAGACAACAGCAGGCTACACGAACACCGACTACAAAAGCCGTTGGCTGCAATCGTCGCCTCGTAGTCAGCTACTTAATTATTTTGGGGACGGCAGCTACATTTAAGATGGCAGGTACATTTCGAAACACCTGTTTATGAGTGGTGCCAATATCGCGTTTATAAGATGGACAAAATAACAATTTAAATTTTGATAAAAACTATATAAATTCGTTTTATTAATTAACCTCCGAAATCCGAAATTAAAAAAATTTTTAGAAAGATTTTGGTGTGATCTCTAATAGTTTAAGAGTTATGGGCTTTTTAAATTTCAATAATAATACGGTATAACTTTAGAAGTTTATATCCGATATTAACTTTTTTGGTATCAAGCAAAAGCTACTGAAAATATCTTTTATATTCTTATAAATTCTATATAATATTCTTTATAATGGATTAAGAGCTAATATACTATAAACTTATTTCTGCAACCGACTTTTTTTTATAAAAATTCGTATATCTTAAAACAATATAGATATAAGTATGGTCTTTTATATAATGAATTTTATAAAGGACATACTTGGCTTTTATATAACATGAACTACGTAGCTCTAACACACGTAGCGTGTGAGTTGGACAGTTTAAAAAATAACTTTTTAAAATTTTACTTCTTTTGAGTTAGAGTTATATAAATATAAATTTTTACATAATATTTTATTAGATATTATTATATACATTAAATATATAAATATTTTATAAGTATGCAAATTGTTTACATAAATTTTCCCCATTGTATTTGTGGTAAATAAATTCAAGTGGTTTAAATCGCTCATTTATTTCAATATTATATGGTGTTGACAGCACTAAATCTTTTATTGTCGCCAACAAAAATATAAAATAGTTTAATTTTGACTACAGCTACAACTGTGGTCGGTAGTCGTGTAGCCGTGTCGACTCTAAAAAATTTATTTCTATTTGAATGCATGTATTCTAATTTTGACAGCTTGTAGCCCGTAGCCTGCTGTTGTTTATGTGTTTAATGCATCAAGCAAAAATTAAATTTGTCCAGCTAAAAGTTGAAGAATTGAATTATATAATTATTATATTTTTAAAGAAAAACTATCTTTATGATAATGAACGCAAAATATATTTTTTCTCTTTTTACTTAAGCGATTTATGCGTTGATTAATTGATTGTTTGATCAAGTTAATTTTGCAATAAAATTACTTAAATGGCCTATATTTACAACCTGTTAAAGTCAAAGGTCGAGCATATTTTGGAATTCTTCGGCGGTCAAGCTTCGAAAGATTTCCCTCTACTTGGCCTTTGCATTGAATTTTCGTACGTCCTCTTTTATGAGTTCATTCGGGATCATTTTTGAATACTTTTCTTGCAGGAGTATTTCCATCCATTCACACAGCATGTCGCAGTCAACGCAGCCGCTGCTGTTAGATGCGTTTTATTATGTCGATATTCATGGTTCATTCGATATTGACATTCATTGTTGGATGCAAACTGGTCTAAAGATTTTTCGTATAATCATTCTCTCAAAAACTCCAAGAATAGCTTCATCTGTCTGTGGAAGTGCCCATGATTCACCATATAATGACACGGCTAGTATAAGCGTTTTATTGAGCGTGTCTTTAGTTCTTACAACTAGAGCTTTATTTCTTAGCTGCCAGCTTAGGCCAAAATAGCATCTGTTGTCAACTATGATTCTACGTTTGATTTCGAAACTTATATCGTTATTTATGTTGACGGCGGTACCAAGGTAAACAAACTCTTTTACATTCTCGAAGTTATAGTTCTCAACGATCACACGTGGTCCAACTCTTGTGGACTGTCTGTTTGTAGAAATCATCAGTTTTATTTTTGATTCATTAACAACTAGACCCATTTTATTAGATTACTTCTCGATACTTGAAAGGCGGCAGCTACCTCGTGCACTGTGCGCCTTGCCAGAATCCTCGTTTAGTTATGAAGAAAGTTGATTTTGTATCAGTTAATGTCATCCTTCGTAAGTATGCCAAACTCAGACATTGCATTGAACACCTTCTTTCGTATCGGGCTGTCAAAACAAACGGATGATACATATGTATCAATTTGTGTCTCTTGTGTTTTTTTCCCAGAATTTTGGGCTTTTACCTTTCACACTATATAGTAGATATTATCTTATATGCAATTGAAAGAAGACTTATACCTCTATAACTGAAACATACAGTTTAATCTAATTTGTTTGTGGACTCGACAAAGAACACTGAGACTCCAATCGTTCTTGTAAACATATGGTTTTTATAAGCTGGGATACACTTCTTATTAACTCATCACCTCCTGCCTTAAAAAGCTCTGCCGGCAAACCATCGGCACTCGCAGATTTGTTAAAAAGTAACAAAGTCGAGTTATTGCAATTCTAACCTCATTTTGGTTAGGTAGTTGACATATAATGCCGTGACCATTGATTTCTTCGGGCATGTCTTCTTGTCCACTTTCATTTGATACTAACAATTTGCAAAAATTATTAAAGCAGGTTTTTTTTGTTACTAATGTCCAGCTAATTTTTGTGTTTCAAGCTTTTTTTTTACCTTATGTCCAGCTTTTTGTTTGTGTCTGGCAACTCTACGTGGGACAGTCTAATGAAAACTGTCCCACGCCAATTGAAACCAAAATCGTTTGTGTAGAATATTGTATGATGTTTGAACTGGGTGGCATGTACCGCACACCAGTTGAAAACTCATGTCCTTGGTGTTCTTATCACCCAATTCAAACAAAAACAGGCTGGTAATCACCTATACCCAACGTTGTTCTCAAGAAAATGTGATCATAGACTTCGCCAGTTGAAAACCAAATCCGACTTTGACTTTCGGAATGTATGGGACGATCTGATGAGGATTGGTATTATCCCAAAGTCAACAATTTTTTTAAGATGATTCTTTGAGTGGTACATCGCTGGAATATAACACGTATTTAGGTACATTTTTTTTTATTACACGACAGAGATATTCGTTTCTATACCGACAGCCAGGCCGCAATAACATCCCTATCTAATATCCATACGACATCTGTTGTCACACGCGAATGCTGGGCATCTCTCATTGAGATTGCGAGATATTGCTTTACATGGTCATGATAACGTATCTGACAACATTATTGCAGATATGCTTCCTTAGTCCGAAAGAAGTTGACCAATAGGAAATCTATATATTGGTCAGCCCAGAGCACTTGTTCCACCGAAAACACTTGTTCAGTTGCAAAGCAAACATAGCACATTTACGATAACAATCTTTAACAGTGCTTGGTATCTTTATCTCGCCATCGATTTCGCAACTTGATCTCAATCCTTACAGGGCACTGCTTTTTTGGTTGGCGTAACAGAAGACTAAATCTTCAAAATAACGACTACTGTCGCTGTTGTTATAATATCGATGAGGAAGAGACAGTCACTCACCTCCTCGTTGTTTTCTTAACTTGAACTTTGGCTTGTAGATCTGACTGTCGTTAAAAAGATTGCAATATCTTTTAGAAGCAATGTCCTAACTGGATCTTAAGAGGTGTGGGCTAAAAGAAGAATTGTGATAGCAGTCTTTTAGCTTATGACGTACCATTAGTTTTTCCATCGAGCGACAATGGCCTCAGCAATAATGCTTAGCCATCTAAAGCGTTTGGTCCTGATGAAATTTCAATGATGATGCTTCAGAACCTTGATGCCCCTGGTGGTAAGTTTTTAACTAAAGCCCCCAATCTTTCCATCGAGCGACGATGCAGAGGTTAAACCATCTTAAGCACTTGGCCCTAATTGATGATGCTTTAGAACCTCGATGCCCAAGGAGTTAAGTTTTTTACTAAAGTCCCTAATCTGTTCCTTATCACTCTGGTGAAACCGAAGATATAGAAGTTGGGTAGAGTAGCACCCTTATTAAAAACTGGAAAATGAGAACCAATCAGAGTCATATTGACCAATCTCCATCCTGTCACCTGTCACAAAGACATTAGCGGCACTTCTCTTCCCGAGGCCGATACAATATATACCAGTTACATCGCATACTCATCCATCTTTTAAGACATTACCAACTCAAGGTTTCACTTGGCCGCAAGTTAGTTCAAGTTCAAATGCAAGATGTCAAAACCCTGTAGAGTTAGACAAGGACTTCTACAGAGAATTTCTTTCTTCTACCTGAGAGAATTTCTACCTCTCAAAGCCGAAAAAATGAAACTAATGACACATGCCATTAACTACGCAATCATGACAAGGGGCAATAATATTGACGAGATCTGTTAGAAAATCAAAAAAATCACATGGATGAAATTAAGTTTTGCTGGAACGAAATGTCTTATCGGCGATGTAAAAATACCGAAGAAAACTCGCCCTAAAATATTGGGAGTGACACTCGATAGCTTATACTTGCCTCAGCGCATGTCACTATAACTTGTGATAAATTACTTAAGAATGTCACCAAATGGCGGTTTCTTCTGCGATGTCGTCAAAGGGGTATTATCAAGGAGTTAGGTCTCCCAAGTCAATTCAGAATGCATCTGGACTTAGAGGACATATTAAGTATTCATATTTTATTACAAGATAATCTGTTACAACAATTGCATGCGTTCTAATGAAATCAGGTGATGCCAAATGAATGGCATCTATACTCGGAGACCATTGGGTCCATTGTGATACTTCATAATAGAGAGATAGTATTAGAGAGAGAGAGAGTGATAGTAGTAGTAGAGAAGAGAAGTTGTAGCTACGACGCTACCATAAGGAAAGAGACCTATCTAAGCCATCCGAGTTCCACTATAATACCCACAAAATCACGCTGTTCGCACTGCTGGATGTCACCTAGTTCTTCATGAAATATGTTACCTAGAAATTTAAGTCTCTGGTTTTGGAGCATAGGACAGTGACAGAGGATGTGCTCGACCGTTTCGGACGAATCCCTGTTGCGTGCGTAATTTGGATTCCTCAATCCCACCTATTTAGCCTGGAATTTAGGGCGCAGTGGCCAGTTAGAATACCTATCCATTTCTTAAGACTGGTCCTGTTAAGACCCATCAATAACTTGGTTTTGCGTATATTTATATCGGGCCATAAGGTCCTAGCTATTGTGCAAGTGGCCAAATTATGCTATTTCCTCACCGATCTAAGACTTGATGCTCACCGCGAGCATCAGTTCCTAGCTCGACCCTTGTCTTTCGAGTTCGTCCGTAAGTTCATTGCCTTCGATGTCGCAATGACCAGGAACCCAGCAATGTCTTACTTTATACTTTTCGCCAACCGCAGAATCCAGAAAACTCCCAGTGATGGAGGTGGGATCCGGTCGTTTCGTCAGGGTAGCCCTATCCACCATGTTCTAAGATCCTGGGCCGGTTTGAAGCTGATCTCAAGTTTCGACTCAGACTCGAGCGTGACATTCGCCAGAGACTGTGTGGTCCCGGTGGAGAGGGATGAATCTAATTAGATTAGTACACACCACTATGCACCACTCGGGATGCAGTTGTTGCCTGGGTTTCCGGCTAACAGGTAATAACTGTATTCAATTCCTACTCACACCTTCTCTCAGTACATCCTGGAAACCTGAGAAACCTAGTTGAAAATGCGGTAAACAATCCGAATGGGATTCTAGGTCAGGGCTAACGTGAGGGCGAGTTATCTTAGAGCCATTCCGAAGTATTTGGTCTAAGGGTCTAAGATAATTGTACTTGGTAAAGTACGAACCGCCGTGGTATAGCAGGTTAGTCATCCGCCTAGCATACCAGAGGTCCCAAGTTCAATCCCTGTCAGACGCACTTGAAAAAAATTAATTTTCAAAAAGCGGCGGTTCACCTCATAACTCAGCTAGCCACTATTTATTGAGTATTAGGCTATGAAAAACTTCTCTAACTAATGCATTTGCCGTTCGGAACCGGCGTTAAAACGTAGGTCCCTTTTAATAAGTCTAAAAATAGAATCGGATGCAGCTCATTGTCTGAGAGAAGTACCCCTTGTTTCAATTGGAATGTTGTCGGGGAATTATATATATATATAAAGTACGAAACTGTAGCGTCTGTTCAACATGTTAGCTGCGACTACAAGCGGGCGTGTGTCTCGGATCAAGCGGCTCGCTTTACAAACGTGGCTCTTGTCTTTGGACTCATCATCCATCGACTTAGCACTTACGATGTTTTAAGCATGGAAAGAAACAACATTATAGAATATTCTACTCCAAGGGGTAATCAAGCGAGAAATCCCCCTGCTACGGCAGCTGGCACAGGGATTTTGGAGGTGCCTTATCTATGCAAGAATATCTTGATGAATGAAACCAATTCTATCCAAAGAAATCGGACTATAAAACCTAAGGCATGAAATAAAGTTTAAAGTTTGCTACATGGAATGTACGCACGCTATACGAGGGCTAGATTTAAGGCATCACAAATTCGGATATGACTTTTTGATTTTTTTCTCTTGATTTGACTTTTTGTATTTTTTTTCTCTTGATTTGATAAGCAATCGAATTGCAGTTCAGGTGTTTCATTGATATTCTACTGTCCACTCTCAATTATTTAAAGGTGTAACGTATTTCAAACCAAAAAATTCAAATGAAATTAACAATATTTATTTATCAGATAGCAGTAAAGTTAGTACAAGCTATGGTATAGTACGAGTACAATCATCTAAGAGTTCTCGTACGCCAAGTGAATTTATTATTTCAAAACAAATTGATTTTGTATACCTACTACGAGTTATGAGTGCAAAGTTATCACTTAATATAAATTATTACCGTCAACATTAAACACGACAAGAAAGACCCTTTTAATTTGAAAGCAAAAAAAAAAAAAAGATTAAATAAAAATTATAAAAATATACAAAAATATAAAAAAAAAACGCTGAAACGGGTAGATAGTGAATTTTAAGAATTTTCAAATCACACAACATTCGTAGACCTCAAGTTAAACGGTTGTTGGAGGTTTTTAACATTAAATTATTCACTTGATACGAAACAAGAAATAAAAATTGCACATAAGTTCAAATAATTAAATAAATACATAAAAAAATAATAATTCAATTTTAAAAATAAAAAAAAATGAGTGATGTTCATCAAATTAACACCTTAAAGTGTGGCAACACCTCACATTCGTATGTTACACCCAAAGAAATTGAAAAAATTCGTCTTAATTTGGACGATGATTGGAAAGTTTTACGTTCAATTTACGATTTGTTAATAGATGAGAAAGCATTTTGCCACAATCCCAAAGACTGGAATGAGAAAATTGTGCAGTTTGTCCAGCCCGCCGATCTAAAGGTAAGGTTTTTTTTCTTTATTTTTTTGCATCCATTAAAATAATTTTTCATTTGGGTTTTTCCTTAGACATGACATAGTATATTTTTTTGGTTTTTCTTTTCCTTAAGACAAGATTTTCTTTTAGTCTTTTTTCAAGTTATTTTCTGTTAATTTTTTGTTTGCACGGAATGTCTATAAAACACTTTTACATAAAGTTTTTTTTTTTTGGAGTAGTTGTCTTCTTAACCCTCTGCGGGCAACGTTGAGTCCAGCAGACATGGCATGCCAATAAAAAACAAATAACACGAATTTTCGATTTGAGTTAAAAAGAAGTGCTATAGTCGGTCAAGCCCGACCATGCGATCTCCTTCACCACTAAGGTCAAAGGTGTTCTTTTTCCTGTGTAATGACAAATATTTGCTAAATTTTTATATCATACAAAATTTTTCTCAAAACTTATATATTAAGCTGTTTCCGTCATTTAGACTTATATGAGAGCTAGGGTCAAATGTGTACCGATTATCTCGAAATTTGGCAAATTGATTACAGTTTTCACAAAAGTTCTCATTACCTTCAGATTTACGAGCGTTTTAGTGATTTTTGTCTCATTTAGTGCGTTTTGACAGAAGAGTTTGTATGGGAGCTATGATCAAATGTGGACCGATTTCAACAAAATTTGGTACAGTGATTTGAGTTTACATAAGCAATATTTGTTTTAAATTTCATGAAAAAAATATTGATATTTGTGGCCAATATATCAGTACCATAAATAATGGACCGTTTTGACGAACTTCAATAGCCATGGTCCCACTATCAAAAAAAAAAATATCTGTGCAAAATTTCAGCAAATTATCTTTAGAATTGCAACCTGTACTTTGATTACATGGTTTACATGGGAGTCCAGTCAGCTGTCCAGACGGACGGACTGACATCGCTAAAACGACTCAAGAAAGTGATTCTAAGTCTACTGGTACACTAAAAGGTGGGTCTAAGACAAATATTTTTATGCGTTACATACATCGGCACAAACTTACAATACCCTTTCCACCTATGGTGGTGAAGGTTATAAATATCTATAACGTCACCTGAAATGCAAAAGGGCGTAACTACACTTTCAACTTTATAACAGGAGAAGCAAAAAACATTATAACTTTCAAACTAAAACAAACATTAAATCCAAATTTTGGAATTTTTAAGAAAATTCTAAAAACTAAAATGATAAAAATTAAAAATTTTAGTTTTAAAAATTTAGTTTTTGAGCAATTGCGAAAAATATCATTCAAATTTCGACCTTTTAAAATTAAAATAGGAGACCAGTGGTTTTTAAAGACTTTTTTTAGAAACAACCCCGTAACTCCTAAACGGTTCAAGATATTTGAATGAAATTTCTTATTTGTGGAAATACAGATCCATGTGTGGTTTAAAAGTTGATGACATCGGTAATATTTTTAGTTTTCAATCAATTTAAATTTTTGTTTTGTTAGTTATGCCCTTTAGTTTTCCAAAACGGATCTTGGAAGATAAAAGTTGTCTATTGATGAGAAGCTTATAATCGAAGAACATTATTTCAGGTACCTCCTATAGTATTGTCTTACAGGAACAAATTTTATATACATTGGAGTAAAACCCAACTAGAGTGGGCCAATAAGTCCATGACTTTTTGAATTTTCAGATTATTAATTGCGAAATTCATATTCCTCCTCTAAATATACAACTGTCAGTTAACTAATGTCTAAATTTAAATAAAAAGATTTTTTCGCGTTTTGATGTTATGGGGACCTAACATAATCCATTTCCATACAAAAAAAGTTTCTTTTTGAATTTTGATGTGGTCGTCCAAGTACAGAAAATGCCAAAAGTTCTGGACGTCCAGTTAAGGTCTCTACTTACTAAACAGTTGAAAAAATTCAAGATATGATTTTAGCCGATCGGAGATTAAAAGTAAGAGAGAGATATGGTGAAGCCAAAGGCATCTCACATACTAGCCACATAAATTATCAATTGGGTATGAGATTTGGCATTTAATCATAATCAATCACGAACCCAATTTCGCAATCGGAATTCAAAACCAATCGGAATTTCAACAAACCTCCCATACAACATCTACACATAAAAGTTACTCAAATACCCCAAAGGTTAGGTTAGGCAGGTTCCTGACAATATAGTTCGCCTCACTAGGGTCCTAGAAGGTGCTCCCTTTGTGTTAGATGCTGGGGGTAGAGGAGAATAAATTCTTGACTGGCAAAAGCTCAGCAAAGGCTAAGTAGAAGCCAGCCAGATGCTACAAACGTTTGAGACCTCACATAGATCGTTCAGAGACGAGTAACACAGATGATAAGATCTGTAAGGGCGTTATGACAACTTCTTCAGTAGTCATAGCTTCATAAATTGAGTCTCCTAGTGCGTTATTCTGTAATGCAGAATTCTGTGAGGATTGATCTTAAATTGCTTAATTTGTGGCGCAGTAGAGAAGCCAAGACTGCAAAACGCTTTCTGTCGTAAGTTGGGCAGGTTAGTCTTTATACTCAATAGATTGTTTTTGTGTTCTAGTTGGTCTGCGGAGACCTATTTAGAAATTGCTTAATAAGCTATTTGCAAGCTGATAACGGTATACCTATATACCGGTCAATGTCTGTCCGAATATTGAAATGCTTTCGAAACTCACATCACTTCTTGGCTTTGGCTTTTGAAACTTGCAAATTCCGGGGCAATTGGAACCAACGCACTTCTCGTATGTTGAAGAATACCCTCACAATACTCTTGACCTATTTCTCACATCATACCCTGAAAAGTCTTATGAGAAGATTTCGGTACATTTTAAAATTTAGGATTACTGTAGTTACTTTTTTTACCTCTTTTTCGTTTTATTAATCTTTATCTACAAAAAGGCTAGTCCACAGAACTCAACATATATTTTAAGTGTCGAAAGTAATATCTAGTGTGATGGTTTCTTTAAACAGTACAATACGTTCTTCACCAAAACTAATATCCTTAATATTTATATATATGACCTATATCACACCGAGCATGGAATACAAATCTCCTGTAAGAAGAAGCTCCTTTTAAAAAGCTTCTGATCAATAGGACGAATGTGCTAATCGGTGACAGTTAAATATTCTTCTACATTGATCAATCTCCACATTGTGGGCTTAAAGAAGTAAGAACGTTACTTATCTTGCGGGTTTTCGGACAAACTTCTTAGAAGTTATCATCAAAACACCTTCAATTGTAGGTGTTCTGATTATAACTGATAGAGATGTTTAAAGCATGATATACTAAAGATATATATCGCTTGTGATATACTAAAGATATATATCGTTCTTCATTCGTGCCGTATGCATGTGAAATTGACTTCGTTGCAATATAGAAAACCTAATTTTGACCTATGACCTAGATTTTTTTTTATCAGATTTATTATAGTTTTTCCAAAATTTGTTACCCTCAGGAAAACCTGTAACCTCTAGAGTTAGCGGATGGAAATATTCTTTCCCATTTATAGGTGGTAAAAAGAGAAACAAATTTATCTCGCAATCGGATTTCTTATGCGAACCGCGCTGGGTACTTTACAGTCATAGATTATCGTAGGCCTTCGTGATACCTTGACGCTTCCAATAGTAACAATTTTTTTATAGGTTATAAACGTCTGCAAGAGTATACAATATTGTTCATCAAAAACGAATACACCATAGTAGTACTCAATACTTGTAGTATAAATGAGAGAATGAGTGTAACCGATATTGTCTGCTTTTGTTTTTGCTCATCCACTCTACCCACAAAGTCAGTAACTGATGCTTTTGCTTATAAGTTGATAAAGATAAATTTATCTGTTTACAACTGTTTCTTGTTCCAAATTACTTAGATAACTATAAGTATTTATGAGTATTTCGAATAACTTGTGGTAAATGCAAAGACAATTTCGTAGTAATTATGTTTCTGTGTTGAAATACTAACATTTTTCAGTGTTTGGGTGTATATATTTTAATTGACTATAAAAATGAATAATATAGAAATAAAAGGAAAAAAAATTGTCAAAAGAATATAAAATAAGAGAAATAAGGGTAAAAGTCAAATTTTTTAAGAATTGAAAGTTTTTAAAAATCCTATAATAACAAGAAATTTTTTTAAAAATTTCCTGTAAAAAAAAAATTAAAAATTCCCTATAAAATTGAAAAAAATTTAAAAATTTCCTATAAAAATAAAAAAAAATTAAAAATTTCCTACAAAAACCAGAAATTTTTTAAAATTTTCTATAAAAATTAAGGAAAAATTTTCTTTGAAATTAAAAAAAAATTCTATCAAATAAAAAATTTTTGAAATTTTTTTTATAAAAATAAGACATTTTTTAAAAATTCCTTATAAAAATTAGAAATTTTTCAATTTTTTTTTATAAAAATAAGAAATTTTTAACATTTTTCAGTGTTTGTGTCTATATATTTTAATTGACTATAAAAATGAATAATATAGAAATAAACGAAAAAAATGTCAAAAGAATATAAAATTAGTGAAATAAAGGGACGGAGTAAAATTTTTTAAGAATTGAAAGTTTTTAATAACAAATTTTTTAAAAACAAGAAATTTTTTTAAAATTTCCTATAAAAATAAAAAAAAAATTAAAAACTTCCTAAAAAGTTGAAAAAAAAAAATTAAAAATTTCCTATAAAAATAAAAAAAAATTAAAAATTTCCTTAAAAAACAAGAAATTTTTTAAAAATTTTCTATAAAAATTAAGGAAAAATTTTCTTTAAAATTAAAAAAAAAAATTCTATCAGATAAGAAATTTTTTTTATAAAAATATGAATTTTTTTAAAAATTTCCTGTAAAAATAAGAATATTTTCCATTTTTTTTTTATAAAAATAAAAAATTTTTTAAAAATTTCCTATAAAATAAGAAATTTTTAAAAAGTTCCTATGAAAATAAGAAATTTTTTAAAAACTTCCTATAAAAATAAAAAAAAATTAAAATTTCCGGCAAAATTAAGAAATTTTTGAATAATTTCCTATAAAAATAAGAAATATTGAATTTCCTATAAAAAAAAAAAAAAATTAAAAAATTTCATATAAAAATAAAAAAACAAAATCAAAAATTTTTTATGAGGATAAGAAATTTTTGAAAAACTTCCTGTAAAATTAAGATATATATTTTTTTTTTTAATTTTATATGAAAATAAGAAATTTTTTAAAAATATCCTAAAAAAATAAAATTTCCGATAAAATTAAGAAATTTTTGAAAAATCTCGTATTAAAATAAGAAATTTTTGAAAAATTTCCTATAAAAAAAGAAATTGTTAAAAGATTTCTCACAAAAATAACAAATTTTTGAAAAAACTCCTACAAAAACAACAAAGTTTTGAAAAAAAAAAACTAATCGAATGTCGTTTTTAGTTTTTATTTTATCCTATAAGTAAACTTCATACGACATACTATAAGTTATCTATTGTATAACCACTAATACTCATTCCATCCATTTTGCAAAACTATAGGAAAATAAATATGTTATTCTCATTGTCTTTTTACCCACTCAGATGCATTAAACACATAGACAACAGCAGGCTACGGGCTACAACCTGTCAAAATTAGAATACATGCATTCAAATAGAAATCAATTTTTTAGAGTCGACACGGCTACACGACTACCGACCACCGTTGTAGCTGTAGCCAAAATTAAACTATTTTCTATTTTTGTTGGCGACATGTCGCGACAATAATAGATTTAGTGCTGTCAACACCATATAATATTGAAATAAATGAGCGATTTAAACCACTTGACTTTATTTACCATAAATACAATGGGGAGAATTTATGTAAACAATTTACATACTTATCAGATATTTATATATGTAATGTATATAATAATATCTAATAAAATATTATGTAAAATTTTATATTTATATAACTCTAACTCAATAGAAGTAAAATTTTAAAAAGTTATTTTTTAAACTGTCTAACTCACACGTTACGTGTGCTAGAGCTACGTAGTTCATGTTATATAAAAGCACAGTATGCCCTTTATAAAATTCATTATATAAAAAAGCTTATATCTACATATATTGTTTTAAGATATACGAATTTTTATAAGAAAAAAGTCGGTTGCAGAAATAAGTTTATAGTATATTAGCTCTTAATCCATTATAAGGAATATTATATAGAATATATAAGAATATAAAAGATATTTTCAGTAGCTTTTGTTTGGTACCAAAAAAGTTAATATCGGATATAAACTTCTAAAGTTATACCGTATTATTCTTGAAATTTAAAAAGCTCATAACTCTTAAACTATTAGAGATCACACCAAAATCTTTCTATACATTTTTTTATGATATAGACATACCATCAGGTACAGGAAAACCGTTGATTTCGGAGGTTAATTAATAAAATGAATTTATGTCGTTTTTATCAAAATTTAAATTGTTATTTTGTCCATCTTATAAACGCGATATTGGCACCACTCATAAACAGGTGTTTCGAAATGTAGCTGCCATCTTAAATGTAGCTGCCGTCCCCAAAATAATTAAGTAGCTGACTACGAGGCGACGATTGCAGCCAACGAATTTTGTAGTCGGTGTTCGTGTAGCCTGCTGTTGTCTATGTGTTTAATGCAAGACTCACTTAGTGGGAGAATACAACAATACTCACTTATAACAAAAAAATTAACTACTCATCAATACACACTCAAAATGATAAAACACAGAAATGGATATACACGGATGGAACTATGCAGATGTTTAATAGGTTACCGAGAGTGATTTACTTTCCCGTAGGATCAACAATTAAAACAAACAAAACAATAAAACTAAAATATTTTTTAATCATAAAATTAAATGTGGGCTTCAATCCGAGAATGTATTCACTACAGACACATATTGATGATCAAGACCCGATGTATCCTTTCTAATGCCCATCATGGCAGAACATTGTTCGATTGAATTGGAAGGTAGCCTGTAGAGAATGAGAATGTTTAAAAACATCTTCTCAGTACTTGCCCTGTTATTTTATACAGAAGATGACTAAAAATAGGTTCATATTTCTTTTGATATCTCTTTATAAGCAATTCGGATAGTTCACCGGGGAAGCCAGTGTTAAGTTTTTTTTTGTGATAGCTTGATAACAAAGTAGACTTTATTGCCTAAGTAAATATAATTAGCAAACCAGCAAACTTACTATGATTTTTAGGGTGACAGGAACATTTTTTTCTTTGATTTCAAATGTTTTTCTACGGAATATTGTGACACTAGGTCTAAAAGCTTAGATCTGAAAATTTGAGCCAAATCGGACAATGTTCTATGAGCGCATCGGATCAAAATTTAGGAGCCCATTTGTATGGTGAAAATATGTTTTTTTGTTTTTGCAAAATTTAGACCAAAAATAATTATTTTTTAGAAGAAAAACCAATAGAATATTAAAGAGAACTAACACTGCTTTATTTCAAATCGTGAAAGACGAAGATCCATGAGGTAGTTTGAAAGTTATTGCAGTTTTCCCCCGAAATTCATGTCCTTGAAAACGCGCCTAAGGATATGCATCAAAAATTGTAAGTTGTATATAAAGAAATTCCAAAGTTAGACATGATTTATCATTTAATGGCTTGTTACTAGTAAATAGTTCAGTTTTGTTTAAATATAATCAAATTTACTTAGTTTGTTTCATGTTGGAAAATTGTACATTTTTCTCAGGTCGGTTTCAAAAATCATTTCTTAAATTTTTGAAAATTTTGTTCAACAAATATTACAAATTTAGAATATTCTCTTCAGTGTGTTAAAACAGATAAATGGGAGAATAAAAACCAACAGATATTAGGTCGATATCTTGAACCGTTTCGCCGTAACTGCGATTTCGAATTGAAGAATTTTGCGAAAATGTACATTTTTGGGAAAAATTCGAGTAAATGCTCGAAAAATTTTACTTGTATTCAATTTTAACAAACAAGATAATTAATATTATTGCTTCGTTTATGGAAACTCTATGCTAAAAGGTTTTTTAATATTGGACAAGAAAACTGCAATAACTTTTAAACTACCTCATGGATCTTCTTTCACGATTTGAAATAAAGCTGTGTTGGTTCTCTTTAATATTCTATTATTTTTTCTTGGTCCAAATTTCGCAAAAACAAAAAATAACCCGTTTTCCCCATACAAATGCGCTCATAAACTTTGGAGCCGATGCACGCCCATAGAACGGTTTCCGATTTGGCTCAAATTTTCAGATCTAAACTTTTAGACCTAGTGTCACAATATTCCGTAGAAAAAGTTATAAAATTCGAAAAATCATTTTCCTTCATCCAAAAAATTGTCACCGATCTAGTTTGTTTTATCGTTGCGTTTACGAGTGTGACATTTCGAGTTGATATTTCGTTATGTGATATGTTTGACACATTGACGGTGAAAAAATTGAGTGAGAAAATTTTAATATTTTGAAACTTTATAATTGATTTTAGTAATTGATAATTATCTTCGAAGATAATTTTGTCCAAATTTTGATACCATTTATATTTTGATAAGAGATATGTTTGATATCTTGAAATACTTAAAATACCTTGAGCAATTTTTAACTAGGCGATTAAAATTCTGTATAAATTTTGACATAATACTTAAATAATATCCCGATTAAAGAATGCATATGTTCATGTCTTGTGTGCAAGATAATTTCGTCTAGATAACTAATCCATTAATATTTTTCAGAAAATAAATGATAAGTAACTGAGTAAATTGTAGCTCCTATCCAAAATATCTTTAAAAAGTTCTTTTCCTCTTAGTTGCCAACTTAAAATCTCAGATGAGTCTAAATACCGAAATGTGATTGACCTATTTATTGTATGTTTCAGTATTTTAATTTAATCAGATATATAAGATTAAAGATTTATAGTCAAAACGAGTAGCTTTCTATGCTAGAAAAGCAATGATAAAGCAGTTCCCACTTCTAGATCACGTGTCTTTGTAGAGAGATCTAATTAAAAAGAAAATACTGATCTGCACCAACATTTCACTAATCTAGTTCTAGAGTAAACTTTTAGTATTCTAGTTTATTTCTTAACAAAGTTTAGTTTATTTCTTAACATAATAATTGAAACATCAGCTGAATGCAAATTTAAAATGTATAAATTTGAGCAAAAGTTTGTTCAAAATTAAGTCATAAAATTGTTTAAATTTCGAAATTGTGATCGTAAAATTGTTTAAAATATTATTCCTAATCACAGTTCCGCTATTGTTATAAAAACGTGAATGTTGTGGTCATTCTTTCAGGCCTCCTCTATCTATAATGCCAATAAAAAGGTTTAAGTTCAGGAAATACTTGTTATTTCCAGTAAATAAATTAACTTTGTCATCCTGTTTGTCAAATCCAGATGTGGCTTCAACAAGAAGACCGCTATCAACTGTCAAAGTTCGAAAGTCCCTGAAAAGATCAACGATTATTATACGATCGATTGTTATAAAGCAGGGGTGGGCATGACGTCCTGCTGCGGGACAGAAATTGCAATCCACTGAGCCGAGTTCAAAAATAATTTGTTCAGTTTTTCTTCACATTATTACTTTTAAATTTTCAAATTAATAATTCGAAAATTAAAAAAGAACTCAAGCCTGATTAATCCTAATTTTTCAACTAAAAATATTTCTATAGAAAAATTTTTGATAAAAAAATTTTCTATGGAAAAATTTTTGATAAAATTTTTTTTTTTAATAGAAAAATTTTTGATAAAAAATTTTTCTATAGAAAAATTTTTGATAAAAAAAAATTTCTATAGAAAAATTTTTGATAAAAAAATTTTCTATAGAAAAATTTTTGATAAAAAAATTTTCTATAGAAAAATTTTTGATAAAAAAATTTTCTATAGAAAAATTTTTGATAAAAAAATTTTCTATAGAAAAATTTTTGATAAAAAAAAATTTCTATAGAAAAATTTTTGATAAAAACAATTTCTATAGAAAAATTTTTGATAAAAAAAATTTTCTATAGAAAAATTTTTGATAAAAAAATTTTCTATAGAAAAATTTTTGATAAAAAAATTTTCTATAGAAAAATTTTTGATAAAAAAATTTTCAAAAAGAAGTGTATTTGCATTTGATCCCAAACCTGTTACATTTATTTATTAATGTAACAGATCAATTTATTGATAAAAAGCCAAAAAATGTTTGCGGAGAAACCAAATTCCTCGACGCGTTTCGATGGTTGGTTAAGGAGGATTATCCCCAATTTAGACAGATCGAAAACCTCGCATTATTACTCAATTTACAAACATAACTATTAAGAATTATGTTCATAAACTAAAAGTAAAAGCGTAGATTATCGACTGAACAAAAACAAACATTTTTCAGTTTTCATCTACCTTCACTTCCCACATTCTTGCTGTAGCCGTCGGCTACTATATCCTGAAGAGATGGCTTAACCAACCATCGAAACGCGTCGAGGAATTTGGTTTCTCCGCAAACATTTTTTGGCTTTTTATCAAAAAATTGATCTGTTACATTAATAAATAAATGTAACAGGTTTGGGATCAAATGCAAATACACTTCTTTTTGAATAATATTTACATACCGACTATTTTGTTATTTTTTGAAAAAAAAATTTTCTATAGAAAAATTTTTGATAAAAAAATTTTCTATAGAAAAATTTTTGATAAAAAAATTTTCTATAGAAAAATTTTTGATAAAAAAATTTTCTATAGAAAAATTTTTGATAAAAAAATTTTCGATAAAAAATTTTCTATAGAAAAATTTTGTATAAAAAAATTTTCTATAGAAAAATTTTTGATTAAAAAATTTTCTATAGAAAAATTTTTTATAAAAATTTTTCTATAGAAAAATTTTTTATAAAAAAATTTTCTATAGAAAAATGTTTGATAAAAAAATTTTCTATAGAAAAATTTTTGATGAAAAAATTTTCTATAGAAAAATTTTCGATAAAAAAATTTTCTATAGAAAAATTTTTGATAAAAAAATGTTCTATAGAAAAATTTTTGATAAAAAATTTTTTAATAAAAACATTTTCTATAGAAAAATTTTTCGAATCGGAACAGATTAGAAAAGTTATACGCATCAAAGGGTCTTACATACCCGACTTTGGTAGAGCTCACTGTGCTTCCGATAAATACGAAGGTATTTATTATCTGCAGCCAAAACTTTTCAAAGCAAGTATTTGAAATATGTTTGATCTTCACGGTTACTTTATAATGTTGACAACACTTTTTTTCTCCCCAATTTTATTGTAGTTTTCATTGAAATAATATTTTTTCAAATTCCTCACCCAGCAACAAAAAAAAAATCTTGTTGCTAAGTTTAATTTACACGCCGCAATGTTGTTGTCGTCATCGTCATGGATTTGCAATTAGAAAAGTGTGTCAAGTTTAGCTTCAACTCTAACAATTTATTTTCTTTTGCGGGCGTTGTTTTCACTTGAAATGTTTGTGCGAATTGTGTTTGTCTGTTGCAAGTGCCGATCCGTTTGCATGACTATTCGACCATTCATCTGGTCTGATCTTTTGCGTCTGTCCCGTTGTGTTTTGTCAACATGTCAGTCAGTCAAGCTGTAAGTTGCAAGCAAGCTTAGTTTTTTTTGTCATTTTTGCGCTATTCGAAAAATTTAAGTTTTTACTTGATTTGTCCATGTTATGTTTGTTGTATCTTTGTCATCATTGTCGGAGTTTTTTTTCTTTTTGCCAGATCTTTTCATATCTCTTGAACTCCTAAGTTTTAGATATGGCCTGAGTGTCTGTCTGTCTGTCTTTCGGCCGCGACTTTGTTAATTTTGCTATATGTTGCACATACCATTTGGTTGTTTTTGGAATTGTTGCAACTGCAATCTTTTTGTTTGGAATTATTTCAAACTAAAATCTCATGTTGTGATAACTGTTCGTTCATGTTTTGTGTTTGCACTTTAATGATTAAGCGGATTTTATTAAATTGTTTCGATGTTAAATATCTTTTTCTTCGTGTATCTACAATTTCACATAATTTTCTAATCTCTTTTCTATTTCTTTGAGCAGTTGAAAAGTGTTGATAGTCATTTAATGAAACGTCTTAAATGATGGCGAAAAAAGAAGATAATTCATTACAAGAAATTGTGTGAAATTTTTACTCATAATCATTTGCAGATAATTCATCATATTCGTTACTTTTGACAAGACTTTCAAAAATATTACATTCAATTATTAATTAATTTAGCAAAGAAAGGAAATTGGGCAGTCATCGGAAAGTGTTTGCGGTCATTTGTCTTTTTTTGTAAAGAAATTATGAAAATGTTTTTGAAGCAAAGATAATAATAATCAGTCATATTTTCAGTTTTTAATCTTTAAAAAGCTCAATCTTTGGTATTTACGTACAGTCCAATACTTAATCGTAGGACTTTTATACCAATTTGATTGTATGGATCTATGCAAATTCCAACTTTCAATCGTGCCGCTCTAAAACTTAACAGTTAATAACGGTCATCTTCTTGAAGCTGCATCTGTCAAATTAGTTATAATTTATTCAGTCTGTCTGTCAAATAACTATAACTAACTATAGAAAACTTATCACCCACTTTGTCCATCCTACGATCGCTATCGTTCTACTGATAGGACTATTTGCAACGTGTTGCGATTTTCTACCCATGGACTAAAAGTCTTAATAATGTAAATTTTAAAAACGAGAATCTCAATGTAGTTCTAATTTCAATATTTACTTTACTTCTCTCAGACAATGAACTGCATCCGATTCTATTTTTAGTCTCATTAAAAGGGACCTACGTTTTAAATCCGGCTCCGAACGGCAAATGCATTAGTTAGAGAAGTTTTACATAGCCTAATTCTCAATAAGCAGAGGCTAGCTGAGTTATGAGGTGAACCGCCGCTTTTTTGAAAATTTAAATTTTTCATTTAATTTTGCCGGAAATCGAACTTGGGACCTCTGGTATGCTAGGCGGATGACTAACCTGCTAACTATAGTACAAATTTCCAACGTGGGTTTTAATATAGTCAAATTTCCAGTCGAGAGCCTCAATATTGTCTAAATTTTAATTTTAATATTGTCCAATTTCAATCGTGGGTCTTAATACAGTCCAAATTTCAATCGTGGGATTAAATATGGTCAAATTTCCAGTCGAGAGTCTTAAAATATTACAAATTTTAATCGTAGGTCTTAATGTAGTCCAAATTTTAATCGTGGGTACTAAATAGTCAAATTTCAAATTGAGAATCTCAATATTGTACAAATTTTATTCATGGATCTCAATACTGTCCAAATTTCAATCGTGGGTCTTAACATAGTCCAAATTTCAAGTCGAGAATCTAAATACTGTCCAAATTTCAATCGTTTGTCTTAATATAGTCCAAATTTCAATCGTGGGTCTTAATATAGTCCAAATTTCAATCGTGGGTGCTAATATAGTCAAAATTAAAGTCGAAAGTCTCAATATTGTTCAAACTTCAATCGTGGGTCTTAATATAGTCAAAATTCCAGTCGAAAGCTTCAATATTGTACAAATTTATATCGTGGGCCTTAATATAGTCCAAATTTCAATCGTGGGTGCTAATATAGTCAAAATTAAAGTCGAAAGTCTCAATATTGTTCAAACTTCAATGGTGGGTCTTAATATAGTCAAAATTCCAGTCGAAAGTTTCAATATTGTACAAATTTATATCGTGGGCCTTAATATAGTCCAAATTTCAATCGTGGATGCTAATATAGTCAAAATTAAAGTCGAAAGTCTCAATATTGTTCAAACTTCAATCGTGGGTCTTAATATAGTCCAAATTTCAATCGTGGGTGCTAATATAGTCAAAATTAAAGTCGAAAGTCTCAATATTGTTCAAACTTCAAACTTTCAGTCGAAAGTTTCAATATTGTACAAATTTATATCGTGAGCCTTAATATAGTCAAAATTTCAATCGTAGGTACTAATATTTTCAAAATTTCAATCGTGGGTACTAATATTTTCAAAATTCCAGTCGAGAGGCTCAATATTTTTAAAATTCCAGTCGAGAGGCTCAATATTTTCCAAATTTCAATCGTGGATCTTAGTATATTCCTAATTTCAATCGAGGGTACTAATATAGTCCTAATTTCAATCGTGGGTACTAATATAGTCCTAATTTCAATCGTGGGTACTAATATAGTACTAATTTCAATCGTGGGTACTAATATAGACGAAGTTCCAGTCTTAATGTCCTAATATTGTCCAAATTTAATCGTGGGTCTTAGTATAGTCTAAATTTAATCGTGGGTCTTAGTATAGTCCAAATTTCAAGTCGAAAGTCTCAATATTGTCCATATTTTAATCGTAGGGTTAATATCGTCCAAACTTCAAGTCGAAAGTCTCAATATTGTCCATATTTTAATCGTAGGGTTAATATAGTCCAAATTTCAATCGTGGGACTAATATAGTCAAAATTGCAGTAGAAAGTTTAAATATTGTCCAAATTCCAATCGTGGGTCTTAATATAGACAAAATTCCAGTCGAAAGTTTCAATATTTTCCAAATTTCAATCGTGGGTCTTAATATAGTAAAAATTCCTATCGAAAGTTTCAATATTTTCCAAATTTCAATAGTAGGTCTTAATATAGTCCAAATTTCAATCGTGGGTACTAATATACTCAAAATTCGAGAGTCCCAATATTTTTCAAATTTCAATCGTGGGTTCTAATATAGTCAAAATTTCAAGTCGAAAGTCTCAATATTGTCCATATTTCAATCGTGGGCTTAATATAGTCCAAATTTTAATCGTGGGTACTTATATATTCTAACTTCTTAAAATAGCCCAAATTTGTAGTAGAATGTCTCAATATTACCCAAATTTCAAGTCGAGAGTCTCAATATTATCAAAATTTGAATCGTGGGACTTAATATAGTTCAAATATCAATCGTGGTTCTTAATATAGTCCAAATTTCAAGTCGAGAGTCTCAATATTGTCCAAATTTCAATCGTGGGTTTTAAAATAGTCCAAATTTGAAGTCGAGAGTCTCAATATTATCCAAATTTCAATCGTGAGTTAATATAGTCTAAATTTTAAGTAAAGAGGATCAATATTGTACAAACTCAATAGTGGGTCTTAATATAGTCCAAATTTCAAGTAGAGAGTCTCAATATTATCAAAATGTTGATCGTGGGTCTTAAAGTAGTCCAAATTTCAAGTCGAGAGCCTCAATATTGTCCAATTTTCAATCATGGCTCTTAATATAGTCCAAATTTCAATCGTGGGTATTAATATAGTCCAAATTTCAATCTTAGGTCTTAAAATAGTCCAAATTTTAAGTCGAGAGTCTCAATATTGTCCAAATTTTAATCATGGGACATAAAATACTCCAAATTTCAATTGTGGGCACTAATATAGTTCAAATTTCAATCGTGAGGGTTAATATAGTCCAAATTTCAATCGTGTTTCTTAATATACTCCAAATTTCAATCGTGGGTACTAATATAGTCCAAATTTCAATTGTGAGTCTTAATATAGTTAAAGTTTCAATCGTGGGTCTTAATGTAGTCCAAATTTCAATCGTGTGTCTTAATATACTCCAAATTTAAAATCGTGGGTACTGATATACTCCAAATTTTAATCGTGGGTTTAATATCCTCAAAATTTCAATCGTGTGTCTTAATATACTCCAAATTTCAATCGTGGGTTTAATATAGTCCAAATTTTAATCGTGGGTCTTAATACAGCCCAAATTTGAACCGTGTGTCTTAATATACTCCAAATTTCAATCGTGGGTACTTATATAGTCAAAAATCTTCCGATCTTTAATAAAGTCTAATTTTAAACATAAAGAGTTATATTTTTATATAGTCATAGTCATAGAGTTCTTTTTTAATTCTGTCTTTTTATAACCCCATTTTCCAACCTGGGGGATTATGTGGAAAAATATTCTCTTGAAAATTCTTCTATATCGAATTTTTTAGAACCTCGTCAACTTTAACATTGAAGAAAACCAAACACATTCCATTGAGGAAATCCAACAGATATGCCGTGAGGTCATTAAGTATTCGGTAAAAACCAGTCACGGACGTTTTCATAATCAACTTTTTGGACAAATGGATCCCTATGGCCTGGCTGGCAGTATAATAACAGAAGCTCTCAACACAAGTGCGTAAGTTTAATGAACTACAAAATAAGCCTGGAATCATTAAATAATTAAATGTTTAATAACTTTCTGCTTGACCCAGTTATACTTACGAAGTTGGGCCTGTATTTTCATTGATTGAAACTGAAATAATACGCAAAGTTTGTGAATTATGTGGTTATGGTCAAGGTGATGGCATTTTTTCGCCAGGTGGATCAATATCAAATATGTAAGTACATATGAGAAATGTCTAATAATTATTTTTATTTATTCAAAAAACTTAAAAAGCCAGCGGGGCCTTAACATTAAATAATTATCATGTAGATGCTCAATGTCCATTGGAACGTCTAAATGCCACTTGTCTATGATGGAAATAAAATAAGATTTTAATTTATTGTCAAAACAAAGATGTATTCAATGGCAAATTTTGAACAATATAGCCAATTTGTTTTAGAGAAGTCATAGGCTAATTGATAAATTCAATATGTACCGACATCACATTAATTAATTTACAAGTTATGGAACATTGTTTTAATTTGATACCACATATTTTTTTTTATTGGAAAAGATAAAATTGCGCATTATACAAGGGTAGATATTCCTAAAATCCAAATCTAAATAATAGAAAAAATTCTAATCGTAGCTCTAAATGCAGTCAAATTTCCAATCGTGAGGGTTAATATGGTCAAATTTCCAATCGTGGGACTTAATATTGGCAAATTTCCAATCGTTGATCTTAATATAGTCAAATTTCCAATCGTGGGTCTTAATATAGTCAAATTTCCAATCGTGGGTCCTAATATAGTCAAATTTCCAATCGTTTGTCTGAGTATAGTCAAATTTCCAATCGTTTGTCTGAGTATAGTCAAATTTCCAATCGTGGGTCTTAATATAGTCAAATTTCCAATCGTTTGTCTGAGTATAGACAAATTTCCAATCGTTTGTCTGAGTATAGTCAAATTTCCAATCGTGGGTCTTAATATAGTTAAGTTTTCAATCGTGGGTCTTAATTTAGTATAAATTTCTAATCGTGGGTTTGAATGTAATATGGTCAAATTTCCAATCGCGGGCCTTAATATAGTCAAATTTTTAATCGTGGGTCTTAATATAGTCAAATTTCCAATCGTGGGTCCAAATATAGACAAATTTCCAATCGTGGGTCTTAATATAGTCAAATTTCTAATCGCTGCTCTTAATATAATCAAATTTAAAATCGTGGGGGTTAATATGGGCAAATTTCCGATCGTGGGTCTTAATATAGTCAAGTTTCCAAATGTGGGTCTTAATATAGTCCAGTTTCCAATTGTGGGTCTTAATATAGTCAAATTTTTAATCGTGGGTCTTCATATAGTCAAATTTCCGATCGTGGGAATATAGTCCAGTTTCCAATTATGGGTCTTAATATAGCCAAGTTTCCAATTGTGGGTCTTAATTTAGTGTAAATTTCAAATCGTGGGTATATAGTCAATATTCCAATCGTGGGTCTTAATATAGTCAAATTTCAAATCATGGGTTTTAATATGGTCAAATTTCCAATCGTGGGTCTTAAAATAGTCAAATTTCAAATCGTGGGTCTTATTATGGTCAAATTTCCAATCGTGGGTCTTTATATAGTCAAATTTAAAATCTTGGGTTTTAATCTGGTCAAATTTTCAATTGTGGATCTTAATATAGTCAAAATTCCAATCCTTGGTCTTAATATAGTCAAATTACCAATTCTGGGTCTTAATATAGTGAAATTTCAAATCGTGGCTTCTAATATATCCAATTTACAATCGTGGGACTTAATATAGTCAAATTTCCGATGGTGGGGGTTAATATAGTCAAATTTTTATTTGTGGGTCTTAACATAGTCCAATTTTAGACCTATATATAACCCATGTTTTAATTTAATCTTTCTATATATTATTTGAATTATATTCCAGGTATGGCATTGTTCTTGCACGCTACAAACGTTTTCCCGACATCAAAACTACCGGCATGTTTGGCCTACCACCCATGGCCCTATTCACCTCCGAAGAATCACATTATAGCTTTAAAAAGGCCGCAAATTGGTTGGGATTTGGCGTTGATAACTGTGTCATAGTCAAAACCAATGACAAGGGACAAATGCTTATAGATGATTTGGAAAATAAAATATTACAGGCTAAATCCGAAGGCAAGGTACCGCTCTTTGTAAATGCCACCGCGGGAACAACAGTATTGGGAGCATTTGATGATTTTGAAAAAGTGGCCGATATATGCGAGAAATATGATTTGTGGATGCATATAGATGTAAGTAGTTCGAATTCTTTTTCGAATCCTTTTTAAAGTAGTTTGTATATTACAGGCTTGTTTGGGTGGCTCCTCATTATTATCATACAAATATCGCAGTTTAGTTAAGGGCTTAGAGAGATCGGATTCCTTTTCTTGGAATCCCCACAAATCCCTAGGGGCACCTCTTCAGTGTGCCCTCTTTTTAACACGGGAGACTGAGCTATTGCCTCAATGCAATAGTTTAGCTGTGCACTATCTTTTCCAGCAGGATAAGTTCTATGATGTCTCCTATGATACCGGCAACAAAAGTGTACAATGTGGTCGTAAAATTGATGCCTTCAAATTTTGGCTTATGCTAAAGGCTAGAGGTTATGGTGGCTTTGGACGCATCTTAGATCATGCCCTAGATATGTCGAAAGTATTTTTGAGCAAACTTCAGCAAAGAGAAGGTTTCCGTTTAGTATTAGATGAATTTCAGTATACAAATATTTGTTTTTGGTATATACCCAAAAAGATGAGGGGAGTTAAAGAAACAGAGCAGTGGAAGGTTAAGTTGTATGAGGTATGTATTTAAAACTAATTTAAAAAAATTTTATAAAGTTTTGATTTCGGTTTTGTTTTTTTTTGTAGATCGCTCCCAAAGTCAAGGAACAAATGATACGTCAAGGCACTTTAATGGTCGGCTATTCGCCTTTGCTGTATCGTAATATTGGTAACTTTTTCCGCATGGTATTCACCTGCTTCCCTCTGATGGAGGACAAGGAATTGGATTTCATTTTGAATGAAATTGAGAGATTAGGGGAAGAATGTATTGTTTAAGTTGATAATTATAGATGTTAATTATAAGATAATAAAATTGTATTAAGGAAGATATGTATTTTTTAGAAATTTTTTTATAAAGGTCTAATTTTTAATCTTAAATGCGAGTGTGACATTCAAACGTAAGTTACATCGACAGAAGCCCAAACGTGGTCCGATTCAATACCGAATATCCTCGGGTGTTGCCCGAACAGTTAAATCGTAATTGCTGGTGACTTCAATGTTCACAATTCATCTTGGCTTCGCTATTCGAGCTATATGACTTCTGAAGGCCAATATGTTGAGCTATTCGACGCGCATAATTATCAAGCGCAACTGGCGAATGAACCAACACATATTCCGTGTGTTAAAGGGCACCAACAAAACACCCTTGACCTTTTCCTAGCTTCACACCCTGACAAGTATGAAGTCAAGGTTCTTTTACCTCTTGGAAATTCTGATCATTGTAACATGTTCGCCAATTTTTCGTTCTCTGCGCTTTGTAATGTTTCATAAACAGCCACGAAACGTTCAACTTTCTTATACCAAAAAGGTCGTTCGACTAAGCTCAACGAATTTTATAGGCACTTCAACTGGAAATTTTGTTTCCTCGACAATAATGTCTGTGTCTCGGCGAAAATGGTGTCCATTGTTATCCCAGTAAAACATATTTCGATTAAACCTAAACTGAAGACTTGGTTCAATGAGACGTGCAAACATGCAGTCAGATCCTGAGAGGTTGCTTTCAGAAACTGGCGTAATAACCAAAATCCAGTTGCTGATTTGCAACGCAAACAAGTTAGACGTACATGTGCTATAGTATTAAGACATCAAAAGCAGGCGTAGGCAGCCGATACTACCAGAAGCCGATGAATTTTTGTAATTTTCGTAAATACGACGATCATTAATGAAACTCGTGAAAGTAGGTATTAAAATCATTCAGTTGGAATTTGGATGTCAACAGAGTCGGTTGGTGCCGCTTTGTTAAGGAAACGACAAAAACAAAATAGGCAAGAAACAAAATCAAAGTCTAATTTATAGCAACGAAATACATGGCTCGAGAGAACAAAGAAATATAATCTCGAACATTGTTGCCACAACACTGTTATTTTTAAAACGGGAACTCTGCCGACGTTTTCTTTGTTCTGTTCTCTTTGTGCAGACCCACGGTCAAAATGCTCTGTACGAGCAATGTCTTCGTACTTCGTTCTACTCCTCAGGACAGAAAGAATTTCTGGTCATTCGTTAAACGATTTGAGAATAAATATAGTTCTTCAATTTCTTCTCATTTAAAGGATGGTTAAACATTTACAGACCCGGTTGATAAAGCTAACCTTTTAGCTGAATTATTAGCAAGAATTTTTCACTTGCCGGAAAGTACTCAACCTCTGCCAAAACTATGCCAAAAATATACTTTCGTGCCCGCTCTGTAAAATGGGTTTTAGCGGATCTCAACATAAACAAGTCTCTAGGGCCGGATGGTATTCCAGAGCTGGTCTTGAAGCAGTGCTGTTTGACGCTTGCGCGTCCATTAGCTAACCTCTCCACCACCTTGTACCATGTCGGTAAATTTCCTCGGTGCTGAAAGGTTACTAATGTTACGCCAATCCCCAAAAAGGGTAAAGTTAACAACACTGAAAATTACCGTCCAACAGCAATTTGTTCTGCAATCTCCAAAGTTATGGAGAATATAGTGAACCACTATCTTGTTAAATATCTAGAGTCTAACAACCTACTAAGCGACCGCCAGTATGGATTTCGGGTGCTCTGCGGGAGACCTACTAGCCTTTCAATCGGAAAAATGGTGTTAATCAATACAATTTTTTGGCAAAAGTAAAGTTGTGGCTTTGGATATTTCCAAATCGTTTGATAGAGTGTAGCACGGAGTACTTCTATCAAAACTTATTGCTTTTGGTGGCGGTAATAACTTTTATCGATTATATCGATCTTTCTCAGAAATCGCACTATACGAGTCGTTATAGATGGTATCTCATCAAACGAGTTCAAGACTAATTCAGGGGTACCGCAAGGCTCTGTTCTTTCTTCTATACCATTTCTTATCTTTGTAAATGACCTTTTACATAAAACTTCTAATCCTACTACTCTTTTGCAGATGCTAGTAACATTTGACATTCATATTCATTCAATCATAGACCAAGCCTTTTAGAGGTTTACGCTATCAGACAAAACATGAATGAATCATTAAACCGCGATTTAGAAACAGTTTCAGAGCAGGAGAGAGCGAAAGTGCTCATCGGTGACAGAAGCGTATTTACTCTATTGATACACTAGAACACTGTCCCAATGTGGGTTGCGTTACACTGTTCTATCGTTACTACTTTGGAATGTGCTCTAACGAAATCAGGCAACTCGTTTCCGATACTAGAACTTTCTTACGCAATACACGTCTATCTGTTAGAGGTGATCCCTTCGTAGTAGATTGGTCAGTAGTCAGAACAACACACTACAGAGAAAATTCGTTCTTTAGCCGACATTTCGTGTGTAGAATTTGATTCCCGCATAAGTTTTCCCAGTCAGTTGCAATATAGGAAAGTTCAAATCAAATGTCCCCAAACACTACTCCACCTATCCCTCTCCCATAACAAATTTTTCTAGGGGTCATCCCCTAAGTGCTGGTCCTAAAATAAACAACTAAGCCAGGAACCCTAGTTTTCTTACTTAAAATATACCTAAACTCAATTATCAAACTTGTAATAATCATACTCTTCTTGAATTTGCACTGCATTGCATTTCTTTGGTATTGCTCTAAGCAATATGGATAATATATACATTTGTTCCACTGATAGTATTTATGCGATGGTTCGCATTCTAGCTAGACAATGTAATGGTGTTCGTATATGTCACATTAATGCACAAAGTCTCGGCAAAAAAATTGATGAATTCAGAGTAATATTTGAAAACTCCCAAATTGACGTGATATGTGTAACGGAAACGTGGCTTAACGAAGATATACCTGATAGTCTCATTCATTTAAATGGGTATGAATTATTTAGAGCTGATCGAAAGACTCGCGGAGGAGGTGTAGCGATATTTATTAAATCAAATATCACATCGAACTTCAAATGCAAAGCTGCACTCGGAGAGGAAGTAGAATATATATTTGTTGAAATTTTATCGAATGGAAGAAAACTTCTCGTTGGCTGCGTTTATAGACCGAACCGTTACATTGAAACATCTACTTTTTTAACAAAAATTGCCACAATAACTGAATCCTATGCAGATCTATTAATTGCTGGTGACTTCAATTCTAATTTGTTGGCTGAAAACATGCTTGCTGAAGATATGCAACAACTTGGGCTTGTAACAATAAACAGCGAAATACCAACTCACTTCACAAATACTAACAGTACTCTTCTTGACCTGTTTTTTGTTAACTATGATTCAAAAATATTACTATATGATCAACTTTCGGTTCCAGGTTTTTCTCGCCACGACTTGATATATACTACATATGATTTCTGCCTACAACGTAAAGATGAAACTATCAAATATCGCGACTTTAAAAAAATTAATTTTCAAAATCTTGAAGATCAGTTTTTTTCAATAAACTGGGATACAATGTTACATATGGACTCCGTACATAACCAGCTAAATTTTCTAGAAGATAACAAAGACTTTTAAGCCAACTACAAGACCGTGGTTTACTTCGTCAATAAAAATTCAAATTGAAAAACGCAATAAAGCTTATACCAGATGGAAAAGATTTAAAACTGATAACTTATATACTGAATTCTGCAACGAACGAAGAAAAGCTAATGATCTAATCAGAAAAGCTAAACGTGATTATTTTATCGAACGTTTTGGACAGGCAATAAATGGTAAAAAGACTTGGAACACTATTCGTGATATTGGTATTAGCAAATCTAAAAATGATAGCATAAACACGAATTTAACTGCAGATGAACTAAATCGTGCATTTACAACTTTACCGTCTGTTAAATCTAACCTTCCGGTGTATAGCGATACTACACTTAACCAGCAACGTTTGGAAAATAGCAATATGTTCAACTTTCATACTATTGGCATAACTGATGTTCTCTACAGTATTAAATCTATAAAATCCAATGCTACTGGCTGTGATGATGTAAATCCAAAATTTATAAAAATACTACTGCCACAAATACTTCCATATCTCACTCATCTTTTCAATTCCATTATAGTATCTTCAAATTTTCCCCATCGATGGAAATTTACAAAAATTATACCAGTGCCTAAGTCAAACTCAGAATTTAGACCAATTGCTATCTTACCATATCTCTCCAAAATTTTCGAAAAAATAATACACTCACAAATAAGCAAGCACCTGGATTCGTATAATTTATTGACGGACAGACAATCAGGTTTCCGCCCGAAACACAGTTGCACTACTGCCCTTGCTGACGTTGCTGAAGATATCCGTAGTGAGGTCGATGTTGGGAAAATTATAATGCTTGTCCTGCTTGACCACTCCAAGGCATTCGACACAGTCGATCACAGCATGCTCTGTACCAAACTTTTCTGTCAGTTTAATTTTTCTAATTCTGCTGTCTCGTTATTAAATTCATACCTAATAAATCGTTCACAATCCGTTTTCTTGAAAGAAAAGTTTTCCACTGCTTTACCAGTCACCAGGGGAGTACCACAAGGATCAACATTGGGCCCATTACTTTTCTCAATGTATGCAAATGATTTGCCTCTGCATGTATCACACTGTAAAGTACACATGTACGCAGATGATGTTCAAATCTATCTAAGCTCATCGTATAACCTTATACATCAAAACGTCAACAAACTTAACACCGATCTCAACAACATTTCTATTTGGGCTTCTAATAATGGTTTATGTTTAAATCCCAACAAATCCAAATGCATTATATTTCATAAAAAATCCAAAATCTTAACACACAATTTTGATGTAATCATAAATGGCGAAAAAATCGAAGCAGTAAAATCAGTGAAGAACCTTGGTGTTATATTTAGCGACACGCTAAGCTGGTCGCATCACGTTAACAAAATTGCATGCCAAATCCAATCAATGTTGCGTCCTCTATGGTCCGTGCAAACCCACACCCCATTCCATATCAGGATGCTGATTGCCAAAACATACCTTATGCCTAGGCTACTCTATGGATGTGAAGTTTTTGGACATTGTGACTCCTCTAGTTTCCACAAACTCCAAGTGATTTTTAATAATATAGCCAGATATGTTTTTAGTTTACGGAGAGGTGATCACATAACTACCGTATCAAAACAAATGTATGGTATGTTTTTCCAAAATTTAATCAACTTTAAAATTCTCATTTTTCTGCATAAAATTATATATATAAAACTTCCGACTTATTTATATTGCCGTTTAACTTTTGCAAGATCGAGGAGAGGATATGTGCTGATAAATATAAGGTACCAAAGCCTTATCTCTGAGTGGCAATTTCTGGTAAATGCTATCAGATTATGGAACAGATTACCCACTAGAATTCAGACCATAAGCAATGCAAGCAAATTTAAGACTGAATTAACAAAATATTTTGCAAATCAATAACTAAAAATTTCATTTCTTTAAAGGATTGTTTCAATACTATTTAATTTCTTTTTTTTATTCTCTTTTATTGTTTTATATATTTTTTTTTGTTTTTGTTCTTGTTTTATTTTTTTAATTTTAAAACATTAAAATATATGTATTAATTATTTCAAAATCTGTTCAATTAATGTATAACATTGTATAAACCCTGCTGTAAATTATAAGATTCAAATCTTGTTGCGAGGGTAAAACTATGAATAAATAAATAAATAAATAAATAAATAAATAAATAAATTACTTGCGATTGATAATTCTTACATAGTTTAATTCAAATAATAGGTTATTTATTGTCGAATTTGCAATTTAAAAATTTGTCCCTATGTAGTCCAATTTGCATTCCTTGGTTTTGTATAAAGAATTTCAAAATTTTAAATTGTAGGTTTTGTTAGTCCAATTTGCACTGGACCCTACCAGTTTACAAACGTAGAAATTTATATAGTGCAATTTGTAATCGTATATAGGTTTTTACATAGCTCATGTTGCAATCGTAGGTTTCTATGTAATTATTTAATAGTCCAATTTTCAATCAAAGATATATTATATAGCCCTTCTTGCAATAAATAGTAGAGATTAATATAGTCCAATTTGCAAGCGTAGCTTCTTAATCTTTCCTTTAAGGTAGAAGGAAAATGCACGCGGCTGCGGGCGGCAATCAGCTGTTTGTTGATTTGTCAAATTTCAAGCGGCAATGGAAAAAAGTAGAACTTTGTTCTACTTTTCCGCGCGGCAGAAGTTTTCAGTGCTGCCATTTTAATTATATCCTACTCAAATATTTTTTTATATGAACATTTTTGTAAACAAGCGCACATTTTATGTACTGGCAATACTACGACCGCCCGCAGCCGCATGCCGCGTGTATTGGCCCTGTACCTTTATCCTAATAAAATTGTTTAAATATCCGCATTGGCTTCTCTATGTGGATCGCATCCAAAATGTCCAATTTTCTATGACTCCGGAGCATAAATCAAACTTAATTTGTTGGCTATGAGAACTGTTATGGTTTGTGTTTAATGCACCTACACCTGCGACTTAAGAAAAAAGAACAATTTTAACGAGGTCAAATCGTACGATCTCAATCGCTAGTTCTCACCACTTGTGAGATGATTATATATTTAAATCGCTCTTGCGAAATATCCAAAGTAGCGAGAACTGTTTGTCACTTCGTTCTGTTAAAACCACATGTCGTTGGTGTCTAGATCATCCAATTTAGGTCAAGCGAAGTTGATAATCACCACCTACATTTTTTTTCGGGTACATATGTTTTGCAAATCACTTTCACGTGATTTTGAAAACACATGAAATTCAAAAAGGCTGTAATTTCTATAATTCTAGAAATTTTCAAAGCATTTATCAATAAGTTTCTATATCCATATAAACGGGGCCAATTCACCATGAAATGACACCAATATCGCCAAAGTTTTCACAATTCATCTGTAAAATCAAAAAGTTGCTTTCATTTGGTCTAAAGCTGCACAGGATGAAAGGAGTTATCGCTATAATACATTTTTTTTTCGCAAAACTGTTCTTACAGAAAAAAACTAAACAAATTTTTCCAAATATCGTTTCCATTTTTCTGGATTACTGACTTATACTCTTATAACAGAAAAAATATGGCGTAAATGATTTATTTGTATAACCACAAAAGTACAAAAGTTGCACTTAAAGTTTGCCATATTCAATATTTGGATAAAATTTATTTAATGTTATTTCGAAAAATTAACATAAAGCTCTTAAAACAAACAAATCAGAACGATCAGTTGTTTTTATTATAATTTTTTTTTGTTAAAGTTTTGTTTTCTTCATATACTTAACATCCCAGCAAAACTTTGGTAATGGCAAGTACTCTGATAACTGGTTACCTTGTAACGACTACAACATACCATCCGAATAAATAATAAGTTATTACAGAAGTACTTATTTGTAATTAAGATGGTAATTTAAACTGAATGGCCCCGGTTCAAATCCCACTAAGGGCAACAATTTTTTTAGTTTTTTTTTTATTAAAAGAGTCTTTTTAAATGATTTTTGAATTTTAAGAACTTAAATATTATCTTCTGTAAAAAAAATTTGTAAAACTAACTCACGTTAATGAAAAAATACCATCATGAGTCAATTTTGATTATGTAGGGGATGTTGAATTCCAAACACGATTCTAATTGGTCTTAACTTGGTAAGCCCAACTTATCTGGGTCATCCTTCATCTCAACTGTGGACACACACCTCCTCATGGTATCACCCGGGGAGCTGGTTTAACACCCATTAATATTGTGAGTTAACATATTCCGAGAGTTGTCCCATAAGATCGATAAAAATGGGTTAGGATTACGGGCTAGTAACCCTCTCTTGAAAAAAAAAAATACAATGAAGAGGATAAAATTAGAATTGAAATGTCCCACTACCTAATGTTAGAGGAGGATGTCCGAAACTTCGATAGAAAGACCAAGTAGAGGAACATTTTTCAAAGCTTGGCCTATAAAATTGGAGAATATTCGCACAAGATCGAAATCTATGGAATTCTAAAATATGCTCGGACTTTGACCTTAACAGGTTGTAACATTTAAGTAAGTAAGAGTCAATCTTATGTAAAAACTAATACAAAAAAGAAGATTTAAATTGTTTAAGTTTTAAAATAATTTAAAAAAAGTTTTAAAATAATTACAAAATATCGTATACAAATATTTTTCCAAAAATTACAACAAAGCAAAAAAAGCAGGGAAAAACAAAGTTATTTTCACATGATTTTGGATCTAAAAATAAAAATTGTTTATATTAATTATAAACTGCTAAGTTTTCAACATATGAAGTAGCTCAGTGGAAGAGTCTCTGCCTAGCTGTCGGAGAGTCTGGGTTCGAGCCCCCATGGGATCATAAAAAAAATTTTGTATTTCGTTTAAAAATATATGTTTTTAATAAAACAACAACAAAAAAGTTGTTGCTGTTGTTGTTGTTGCTTTCAAATTGCTTACCCAAGTCATTACTTTTCTGCAATTGGTAAGTACTTGCCTCCAATCACATCCCCATGTTAATGTAATGACTTAAACAGCGAATGAGTAAGTAGTTCATGTTCAATAGTTTAACTGTTTAACTCATTATTTGGTAATGAAAAGTTTTACTGGGATATTCCTTCATTTCATATTTTATTGAAAAATTCAATCCCTTTTTGTCTTCGATACATGTAGGAAATGTGCGGAGTCATGTTGTAGTTTCAGTTTAAGAATTGCGGAATTGCAATTTTTATGTTTTTGTATGTATTTTTTTTTTCGAATATAATTGTTTTTTTGTGGGCTTTTAATAATAATTTATTTGTTTTTCGTTATTAGTTTTTGTAAACTGTCTTCGTCTTTTTTCTGAAGTTTTATTTGTGGTTTCTGAAGAGTTATGGTTGACAATATAAATTGATTTTTTTTTATATTTTGGTGGATTTTGAAAATTTTTAATTAAAAACATACTCTTTTTGGTTGAACTAAATTAAAAAATTTTTGCAGCCAATTTTTTAATTTAGCAGAAAATTTTTGATAAGTTTGGCGAGTGGCGATAAATTGTTAATTTCAAAGAAGTATTTCAAGCATTTTGAAAATCATTGCACTTGGTCCATTAAAGAACTTTGGTTAGCTTTATCTTTTTACACTTAGTTTGGTTGACTTTTTTCAAACTGCAAACTAGGGTTATTCCTTTATAAAGATTATGAAAGACAATAGTATTATTTAATTATTATGTTAAATATGTACCGAATATTAGTAATAGTAGTAGCAAAATGAATCATAAATTAAAATTTTGATATTAAAGTTCATAAGAGATAAAAAAGCCATTAAAGACTTGATTCGAGGATTTTTTTTTTATCTTTCAAATCGTTTTGAAATTTAAATTATATAAAAACCTACCATTAAGAATTGGACAATATTAATCCACGACTTGAACTTGATCTACTTCAACCTACTATTGAAACTTGAAAAACATAGAAACTCACGATGTACTTAAGTATATTTGGAGTATATAAAAACCTACGATTGCGAATTGGATTATACTAAGCCACAATAAGACCCTACGATTCAGAATAAAACTTTATTAAACTACTACTGATATTTGAAGTACATATATATAAATTTACGCTTAATATTTGGAGTATATAAACCCTACAATCGAAAATTGGACTTAATTAATTCATGATTGAAACTTTAACTATACAGAAACCTATGATCGATAGTTGGAGTATATAAAGACCTACGATTAAGAATTTAACTATATTAAACCACCATTAAAACATACGACTGAGAATTGGGCTATATTAGCCCACTACAAAAATTTGAACTATATAGAAGCCTACTTTTGATTATTGGAATATATAAGCTCTACGACTGAGAATTGAATTATATTGGCCTAATGGCAACACTGCTGTAAAAGAATCATATTCATTGAGTATACGAGTCTATTATAAACAACTAACATCGTTTCGATATATAAGGATTTTGTCTATAGTTTCTTAAGATGACGATACTAGGCCGTTTATATAATTGAAGATAGATGATGGAAAAGTAAAAATATTATTGGATATTGGAGCCAATAAAAGTGTTATTGGAGGTGTGTTAGCTTTTGAGAGTAAAAACTTTGAATGATACAAAAAATGCAATGGGAACGTTAAAACGGCGCACAGTGGTTTACGGACGCTTTTTTTTGGAAATAATTCTGTAACTTTTGAACGACTAGAGATATTTGAATGAAATATCCCATGAGGTGTCGGGAGAGTGATTGATGGACCTTCAAAGTTGGTCACCTCGGGTGTTCGACTTTTTTAAAAATTCGCCAAAAATCCATTTATGAATGGATTGAAAAGAAATTTTAAACTTAAGTTCTCCTTCAGAAGGTCTACAAAAAATACGCCTACATGTGTAGGTTATCTCCTTTGAGTTTCGAGATATTTGGATAAAAAGGAATTTTTGGGTTGATTTTTTACCTATTTTTTTAAGCTTTTTTTGATCTGGTGGACGCATCTGAAGATCAAAAATTTTTCAAGAATATTCGTTAAAATTGTAACAAAATTTTAAAACACTTTTGTGCAAGTTGGTTATAGATATCTTCTTTCGTTTAAAAGTTAAAAATATTCAAAGTTGAAACTTAAAAAAATTTTCGCTTTTTTTTTTGAGTTTTTCCCTAAAAGATAGCTATATTTTTTCACTAATAAAAAAATATTTTCTTAAGAAACATAAAAATATTTTTAAAGTTTTTCAAAGAAAACATAATGAAAATGCGTATAAAACAAATTTCTTGCTAATTGGACTTTTGGTCCTCGCACATGCTCTCTCCAAAAAATGCCAATTTGTAACAAAAAAATTTGGTTTAAATAAAAATTTCTCAAAAGGCAAAGCACCGATTTGAAAAAAATAATAATGTCCGTATTTTCTAATATATCTGTTATTGATTGAAAAAGTTTTTTCTGAAACGAGCTGCAAATAGAGTCAGTGTTGCCATTTTTGTAAAAAAACTCATTTTTTGAAACCCTTTTTTCCGAGTTCGAAATTGGGGAATTTTTTAGTTAAAATTGGGAATTTTTTTTAGTCTATTGCTTTTAGATCTTATTGGTCTACATGACTACAAATTTTCATTGAGATATCTTCATCTATGTCATTTCTACAAAATATCAAAAATTGAAATTATTTTCCTTCTAAAAGTAGAAAAATAATATTTTTTTGTTTTACGATACAAAGTGTAAAAATATTAACTCACTAAAAAAAGATTTTTAATTGGTGTTCATCTCCTGGACTTTCCCGATCCAATGATACTAAACACGTGTATCAAGCTTTAATACATAGCCTTTAAAAGCTCTGAAAACTTTGCCTCCCATAGCATTTTTAAGCTAAATATTGGAGTATTGGAGAGTAATGTGTGCAAATAAAGTTAATGGTGCACAGTGGTATTAACTCTGCAATTTCTAAACTACTAGACGGATTTTGACAAAATTTGGAACGTCAATAGAAGAGGTGTGAGGCTTTTAGATCAATGTTTAAGAACGTATTTGTCGGTAGCACAGTGGGCTCTACAGTGGGCCAAAGTTGCCTACCTCGGGTATATAAAACATTTGGGGGCGTATAACTTTCCTCAATTGGGTCCGATCTAAAAGATTTTTACGTTTTCGAAAACTTCTTAAAAAAATTAAGAAAAAAACATGCTTACTTTACTACCTCATCTCTTATAGTTTAAGAGATATTCGACTCCATAAAATTTAAGTATAATATTTTAACATTACTTTGTAATTTTTCGCAAAAATCTCTAAAACTAAACAAGGTATTGCCACAATTTTTGTACATAGTATGGACCTGTATATGCAAAAATCAGAAATATAAATTTCGGAACAAGTTCTGAAATGTAAATGAAAAGTTTTGAATACAGAAGAGTATGCTTTTCGCAAATTTGAGTTTTTTTAGAATAGCGGCCAGTATGACCCGATTAATAGCCGGGCTCTATCAGATTTTTGCACAGATATTAAAAACATTATATTTAATACAATTTTGTTAAAAAAAAAGTTTTGAGATTAAATAAACAATTTTTTTACAGTCACAAAAAACACAAGTTTTGTTAAAAAATGGCTGATTTTCGACTACCTCTGGTTGTAGGGTGCATGTCCAAAATTTTTAGAAATATAGTTTATACTGATCCCTCAAGTCCAGCCTTTTAGAAAATGTAAAAAACGAATTGAGTCTTTTGAAAAAATTTTTCAAAAATATTGAAAAAATAATATTACTTTTTTTGAAAAAAAAAAAAATTTTTCAGGCTTTTTTCGGTACACAAACTTTGAAGAATTTTTCTGTGTTATTAAGTTTATATAATAAAGAACTTGTTTCTTCCAGTTCATTTAGAAATTTATCAGCAATCTTGCAGTATTTTTTTTAAATTTAACGTAGTACAAGAAAAGATAAATAGGCAAAAAAAAGGCCAGAAGACATACCATAAAAAGCAAAAAAAAATTGGATTCAAATATCTCTTAAACTATAAGAGATAAGGTAGTAAAGTAGGGATGCTTTTTTCTTAATTTTTTTAAGAAGTTTTCGAAAACGTAAAAATCTTTTAGATCGGACCCAATTGAGGAAAGTTATACGCCCCCAAATGTTTTATATACCCGAGGTTGGCAACTTTGGCCCACTGTAGAGCCCACTGTGCTACCGACAAATACGTTCTTAAACATTGATCTAAAAGCCTCACACCTCTTCTATTGACGTTCCAAATTTTGTCAAAATCCGTCTAGTAGTTTAGAAATTGCAGAGTTAATACCACTGTGCACCATTAACTTTATTTGCACACATTACTCTCCAATACTCCAATATTTAGCTTAAAAATGCTATGGGAGACAAAGTTTTCAGAGCTTTTAAAGGCTATGTATTAAAGCTTGATACACGTGTTTAGTATCATTGGATCGGGAAAGTCCAGGAGATGAAAACCAATTAAAAATCTTTTTTAAGTGAGTTAATATTTTTACACTTTGTATCGTAAAACAAAAAAATATTATTTTTCTACTTTTAGAAGGAAAATAATTTCAATTTTTGATATTTTGTAGAAATGACATAGATGAAGATATCTCAATGAAAATTTGTAGTCATGTAGACCAATAAGATCTAAAAGCAATAGACTAAAAAAAATTCCCAATTTTAACTAAAAAATTCCCCAATTTCCAACTCGGAAAAAAGGGTTTCAAAAAATGAGTTTTTTTACAAAAATGGCAACACTGACTCTATTTGCAGCTCGTTTCAGAAAAAACTTTTTCAATCAATAACAGATATATTAGAAAATACGGGCATTATTATTTTTTTCAAATCGGTGCTTTGCCTTTTGAGAAATTTTTATTTAAACCAAATTTTTTTGTTACAAATTGGCATTTTTTGGAGAGAGCATGTGCGAGGACCAAAAGTCCAATTAGCAAGAAATTTGTTTGATACGCATTCTCATTATGTTTTCTTTGAAAAACTTTAAAAATATTTTTATGTTTCTTAAGAAAATATTGTTTTATTAGTGAAAAAATATAGCTATCTTTTAGGGAAAAACTCAAAAAAAAAAGCGAAAATTTTTTTAAGTTTCAACTTTGAATATTTTTAACTTTTAAACGAAAGAAGATATCTATAACCAACTTGCACAAAAATTATTTAGAATTTTATTACAATTTTAACGAATATTCTTAAAAAATGTTTCATCTTCAGATGCGTCCACCAGATCAAAAAAAGCTTAAAAAAATAGGTAAAAAATCAACCCAAAAATTCCTTTTTATCCAAATATCTCGAAATCCAAAGGAGATAACCTACACATGTAGGCGTATTTTTTGTAGATCTTCTCAAGGACAACTTAAGTTTAAAATTTGTTTTCAATCCATTCATAAATGGATTTTTGGCGAATTTTTAAAAAAGTCGAACACCCGAGGTGACCAACTTTGAAGGTCCATCAATCACTCTCCCAACCCCTCATGGGCCAGTGCTTTTGAAAACCAACTCGAATACTCCTTGACTATCACCATGCCAAATTTCATTCAAATATCTCCAGTCGTTCAAAAGTTACAGAATTATTTCCAAAAAAAAGCGTCCGTAAACCACTGTGCGGCGGACGTTCAACGACAAAATGCTTTAGGATCTGTGACAGTGACATTTCAAAACATGACGAGACAAATTGACTTTTTAGCTGAACCAACTATTCAGCATGATTTAATATGCAGCCCTAGACCATTTTAGTACCACCGTCAAACATTAGAGTTTTTTTTCACGTCTTGCTCCTGGAATCTGAGTTGGTTTCACGTCTTGCTTCCTGGACTCTGGAGGTCTTGTCAAAGAGTATTTGGTCAGATAAGACCAAAACTAATAGCCCTGGGTCGGATCTGAGTGAATGGTGCTGGCGAAAGCCAAGTAAGGACTTGCAACCAAAAGACTTGAGACTAACTCTAAAGTTTGGCGGTAAATCTATAATGGTATGGAGTTGCATGGTGCCTGATGGACTTGGAACAGTTCACAAAATTTTTGGTACGATGACTGCACAGTTTTACGTTAATGTTTTAGCTGCCAATCTCCCCGTTTTCTGTGAAAATTTTGGATTCTTGGAGGAAAAGGTAATTTTCCAACAGGATGATGACCTCAAAAACACCGCCAAACTAACACAAAAATGGCTCAATGACAACAGGTACTTTGACTGGTCGTCCCAGGTACCCGATCTTAGCCCCATCGCGCACCTCTGTGGCGTTCTTAAGATAGGTTTTGTCGGAACTTCTGGTAAATTAGATAAACTGAGGGCAGATGTGGTGCCAGATTAGAACGGCATTGCTCCAAGTGATTGTAAACATTTAGTAGAGAGTATAGAAGCCGTTATAACTATCAAAAAAGCCTGTACAAAATTTAATTAAAAATAGCATTAAATATGTTAAAAAATCTAAAGTCAAACAACCGTCCCAATAAAAATTTGATTTTTGATAAATATTGGTCCAAGACCCACCTTTTAGTATACCAATCGGCTTAGAATCACTCCCTGAGTTGTTTTAACGATGTCCGCCCGGCTGGCTGGCTGGCCGGTTATCCATGTAAGCTTGTTATCAGTGTACAGGTCGTAACTTTAAAGATAATTTGATGAAATTTGGCACAGACTCATATACTTTTTGAGTAAAATTGGATTACTATTTCGGGTACCTCCCATGAGGATGCCTTCCCGGAATAGAGTTTTTGGTCCTTTACAGCCACAAATTTACTTGTATTTTAATAATATTCAGCACAAATATTGCCTATGATTACCATAATTAGTGCAGCTAATTTTGTAGGAATCGGCCCATATTTGATCATACCTCCCATACAAGACACATTCTCAAAAGACGTTTATGTACACATAAAAGCACAAAAACGTTTATAACTCTAAAGATAAATGTATTTGATTACTAAAACTTTGCACATACACATATTTCAGTATATATAAACCAACAACCAATCGGTCCACAATTGACCCTAGCTCCCATATCAGGCCCTTAGCCGGAAAAGACATAAATCTCAAAATTTTGAAAAAATAACTCATAGTATATGTATGTATGTCTCTAAGACACCAGGAAAACTTGTTAAATTGTTGGTCCATATTTGACCTTAGCAGTGAAGGTTATCTTATAGTCGGGCTTGGCCGACTATAGCTTTTCTTACTTGTTTTTAATTATAATTGTCAGCACGATTCCAGTATACAATAATACCAAATATCAGAGAGATTGAGCCTTGTTGTTACACTCATATTCGTTAAAAAAAAAATCGGGACAGTAATTTGAGTGACTATATATAGAGATCCAAAATTAAAAGTTAAACTTTATTTCCCTCGATTAAAACATGCACTATATAGAGACTGTTCCACGGATATTCCATACTAAAATATCAGACTTTCCGGCATCTACCAATTGCGACACTAATGTTACTTAACCTGGCATATCCCTTAATAAAACCTGATATAACCCATTAAGAAGACCTTATCATGTGCGTTTGTTGGAATACCCAAAAAGCTCGCGATAGAATTTTTGATGTTTGGACGATCATCAGGAAACTCGCCCTTAATCGAACTTCCACTATTTAATTCAGTATATCAACGACTTTGGATTTTAATGGTACTTCATCGATTAAAATAGAATTGAGTAAATCGATGCACTTAAACCTAATAATTTTACTTTTATGTGTAATTTTTGTTGAAATGAATTTCCTTTTCAAAGCTTCTGGCAAAAAAAAAACATTAGAGCCGGAGCTGCTGAAGATGATGACGTTGGTGGCAGAGACATCATGCAGCATTAACATCTTCAATTACACGTCACAAGGAACATGTTCAAAAAAGATGTTTGAGTTTTTATTTATTTTTTTTTTTTTTTGGATTCAATACATTTTGAAGTTGTTTTTTGTTTTGTTCGCTGTCTTCAATTGTTGGGTTTTTTATTGATGCAGACTCCAACGCATTAAGTGAAAACACATGAGTAAATTTTATTGTGTTGCATGTTGGCAAAACTCACAATGCAACCCATGTTGCTTGCCACATATGAAATTAAATTCATACAAATTTATGTATAAGTTGAAAACTTTGGATGTCAGTAGTTTTTTTTTGTGATTTTTTTTTTAGAAAATCAACAATATGTCCTCCATTGTGTGCCGTATGTTTGAGTGCTTGCAAGTTGGTTGCACCACACCCCGTTGGATTTTGTGGCATGAAGTTAATGTCTTGGTTTTAATTTTTATTTCTGTATTTTTCTTTCAAAACGTATTCAAGTTCATATGAAATCATGAGTTTGTGTTTATTGTTAGTTTTTTTTTACTTATTTTTTAATTCTTTCTTTCAAATTGTTAAAACTTTAAGGCACGTTTCATTTGTTATTGCTTCTGCTGCTGCCGTTTTTTTTTTGTTTGCCTTCAAATGCGTTTTTTTATTTTCCTCATGCGGCAAGTTCTTCTTATGAGCAACATTTATATTAACAAGTAAGAGTGTTATATTCGGCTGTGCCGAATCTTATATACCCACCATCAAGTTGTGTTAAATTTAGAAACATATCTCATATATCTACAAGGGTGCAGCTAATTCAAAATCTGCACCAAAACTGGAAAAATCGCTAAGCTATTTGGTATTGCTGGTAAAACCTTTGGACTAAATTAGGTTTCCGTAGCTTTATAGTTCAACATTCAAAAATATTTTAGTGGTTTCCCCAGTATTTACTTTGATCAAAATTCGGTCTCATAACCAGGTATAGTTTTACATTAATAAGTTGTTAAATACTTTTCGTTGTGATTAATATGTAGTTAGGCTAAACACGTTAATAGTAATACGACAGGTCCATATATTTCGTTATGAGTTCCTAATGCATTCATCATATATAAAGTCTGGGCTGAACATTGATTGATGCCTATATAATTTCATAGGTGCAATCTTAATATAATGAATGTACCTCCAAATCTTTTTGATTGTAGATATAAAAAGGGGATGTTATATATATAAGAATTATAGCCAAATGTTGACCGATTATAACAAAATTTTACACACTGGCTGGTATATATAGAGAGCTAATTCTTGCAAAATTTAGTGACCATAGCTATCATAGTTTCTAATTTAATAGCTTTTAACTGGCCTTTGCTAAAATTTTTGGTTTCCGTGAGTGTTTTTCACATGAAAGCTAAAGTCAAATATGGATTGATTCCTATAAAATTTGATAAACTGATCAAAAATTGCATAAAACTTCCCTATTTTAAATTTAATCGTCATAGCTATTACAATTGTATTCAATTTATCAGCATTAATGTGTTTCCCGGGGCGGGGTTATATGGGAGCTCTAACTAAATTTGAACCGATTTTGTCCATTTTCAACACACATCTTTTTCAAGATATCCAAAATACTTTCGTAAAAATTTTGTCCCTCTAGCTCTTTTCGTTAAGGCGCTATCGTGCTTTTATCTGACGGACAGACGGACATAAACAACCTTTTCTTTATGTATTTTTGTGTTTCCATAAGTTTTTTATATGGGAGCTATGGTCAAATGGTGACCGATTGTGACGAAATTTTGCACACTGGCTGGCATTGACATAAGACTTCCTTGTGCTTAATTTAGTCTTACTAGCTCTTGTAGTTAAGGAGCTATCACGATTTTATCTGACGGACAGACGGACATAAATCCCCTTTTCTTTTTGAATTTTTGTGTTTTCGTAAGTTTTTTATATGGGAGCTAGGTCAAATAGTGACCGATTGTGACAAAATTTTGCACACTGGCTGGCATTGATATAAGACTTTCTTGTGCCAAATTTAGTGGTTATATCTGTTATACTTTTAGATTTATTGGCATTTAAGTGTATTTTGGGTGAAATTTAGCCTGTTTTCGTAAGTTTTTTGTATGGGAGCTATGGCTAAATGTGAACCGATTTCGATGAAATTTTATATGCTGCCTAGTGCTTATCTAAAACTTCTAGATACCAAATTTTGTCATCATAACTGTCATAATTTGTCATTTATTAGCAAATAAGCGATTAGCCTAGACGAGGTTATACGGGAGCTATGGCCAAATGCTAACCGATTTTGCCCAATTTCAATACCAAAATTTTCTCATAGATAAAGAATGTTTTTGCTAAGTTTCAGTTAGCTAGCTCTTTTCGTTAAGACGTTATCGTGATTTCAACAGACAGACAGACAGACGGACATAGTTCAATCGTCTTAGAATTTCATAAGGATTCAGAATATATATCGTTTTTGATTTTTGAACCAATATTAAGGAAATTACAAACGGAATGACAATCTCAATATACGCCCCATTCTTTTTGATGGTGGGTATAAAAAGTTTGCGCATAAACTAGTAAACGGGGATTTACTTAAGCTCTATTCACACTGGCAATGTATTTTTGAAAAAATAAGATATCATGCACTTACAATTGATGTCAGGAAAGTTAAGTGTAAATGTGGCTCAAGTTTGCCTAAACGTTGTCGTTGCTTCACTTTTTATTTTCCTGCCATCGGTTTATTGCGAATGTCAGATACAATAATAGAACCAAGAATTGGCATTGATGTCAGCTTTAGGGTTCTGTTCTTTTCATTTAATTTTTTCCCCAATCTTATGTACTTTGGTTATTGTTTTTCTCTTATATTTTCTGGATTGTGTATTGTCTTGGTTTTGGTTTTATTTTTGAATAGTATTCGCTTGTGGCACCGCTTCAACACTTACGTTAACGAGTTCTATTCAGGCTTTGAGAAACAGGGATTCTTAAAAGTTTTAATTTGCAACAGAAATGGATTTTGTACCACATATTAAAACAATATGTACTTTTTAGACCATTTTTATATAAAATATACCACAATATATAAAATAGAAGCATTTTGTCTTGAAAAAAAGGCCGCCTTTGACATTTATCAGATCAAAACTTCTTCGATCGCACTTTTTTTTGTAGTTCATTGAGGCGAAAAATATGCTAAAATCTTGTTTTTATCGCTTTTGATTCTGAATATATACAAAAGGTACCTTTTTTACCCGTTTTTTTTTTTTGGTATTTGATACCTTTTTGATGTTTATCGATTGAGGTATAAATTTTCTTTCTATACTACATAATTGGATCAAAAGTTATATATAGTTATATATGTATATATCAAAAAAGTACCAAAATTTTATTTTTACCTTACTTTTCGCAAATGAGGTAAAAATAGGGTATAAATTTTTACCTCATTTGCGAAAAGTGAAAAAACTTGACATTTTCTATGTTAGTTTCGGAGATATAACTTTACTAATTTTTTCCTTTTCTACTCTATCTTAACCCCAAAATGCTCCAATTTGCAAAAAGTACCGAATCTTGAAACATTTAAGTTTTTGTTTCTATCACCTTTGGCTTTGAAGATATAATGTCACTGATTTTTCCCCCTCAACTGAAGAAAGTACTAACAATTTATTTTATTTTTCTTCATTGTGAATGAATCCGTCTGTAAATTATACTTCTGACTTCAAAAAACCTACCCTTGAATATTTCCCGTTTTTATCCTTTTATACCGCATTTATCGTAGAGAAGTTTTACATAGCCTAATACTCAATAACCAGTGGCTAGCTGAGTTACGAGGTGAACCGCCGCTTTTTTTTTATTTTTTTAACTGGGTTTGGCCGGGGATCGAACTTAGGACCTCTGGTGTGCTAGTCGCATGACTAACCTGGTATAACTCGGCCTTATTAGTCACCCTTATAAGCAGCAAACACGTGTCCCCTTATTTTTCTAGCCGATCCAAATCCAATTTCAACTTTGTTTCTATCAATGTTGGTTTCGGAGATATGATGCCCCAATTTCTCAATTTTCTACCCTGTTTTACCCCCTAGGCGGCCGAATTTAAAAAAAGTACCGAATATGTGTTCCTTAATTTTTAGTGCTGATCCCAGACCAATTTAGTCTTTATTTCTACCACTTTTGGTTTAGAAGAAATTACTTTACCGATTTTCACCTTTTTACCCCCAAAATCAGAAAGAAGTACCAAACATGTGTCTTATATTTCTTCAATGTAAATCGACCAATCTTCTGGCTTCATTAGCTTAAATTATATTCAAAGTTAAAAAACAAAATTTTTCCCGTTTTTACCCTTTTGTACCTCATTTATCGTAAAAGTACCAAATAAGTATTTAATGTTTTTTTTAGGACTTATCAATTGTGATGTAATTGAAACCTTTTATACTTCAAAAGATACGTATGGGTTAAAAAAAAGTAACAAATGTAGTTTTTACCCCTATTAGTGCCATTTCAAAAAATGTACTAAACATGTGTCCCCTTATTTTTTTAGCCGATCCAAATCCAATTTCAACTTTGTTTCTATCAATGTTGTTTTCGGAGATATAATGTTACTAAAAAGTACGTATTTGTATTTCATATTTTGTACTTGACAATCGACTTCCCTATAAACTATATTTCTAGCTTTATTGGTTCAAGTGATATACAAAGATAAAGAAAAATGGACATACCCTAAATTTTTCCCCGTTTTTACCCCCTAAATCAAAAAAGTACCAAACACGTGTCTAATTATTTCTGCAGCTTATCCAAAAGCAATTTTAATTTTGGTCCCATGACGTTTACTTCCAGAGATAGAGCATTACTAATTTTTCCCTTTTTTACCCCTTATTACCCCCTTAAATGCTAGTAAATCTGAAGATAATGACAGTTTTATATTAATTTTTTTGCATACATAATTTTTGTAAAAACTGTAATCGAATTGCAGAATTTCTAGACAATAGGTCCGCATTTGATCCCAGCTCCCATATAAGTCAAATTGACGAAAATAACTAAAATATAAATATAAGTTTTGAGAAAATCTTTGTATGATGAAAAAAAGACATTGGACCTCAGTGATGAAGGATATCATATGATCGGTCTTGACCGACTATAGCCATTTCTTAGTTGTTTATAAATCAAACAAATTGTAGTGGATGTTTTTAAAAGCTTATTAAATTTATTTTATCGATGCTCATTTTTGGGTAATATTTGGCAAAATAATGGTATTTTTAAAGATATTAAACTTTTAATATGTGTTTAGGTACATTCTAGAGATGATCCCTTAATATATAAAATAAGACTCAGTCACACATTTCGGCAGGAACGCTCTAAATCAGTCGATTTGGATCGCCGGCGTCGTGGTCTTAACTTGTTATTGCTTATCAACTAGGCCGAGAATAACTACCGCAAATTGGAGTTAACGCTCTTAAAGTTGCGGTCACCGATTCCGAATTTCTTTACCATGATAAAAATGTTGAATTTACTGAAAAAAGGAAAGTAACAGTTAGATAATCAGTGAAATTAGAAAACTCTATGTATGTGAGCTTAAAATGATTTTAAGAAGGAGTAGAAACAGTTTATGGGTGACAATAGGGTATTAAATATTTGAATAATTGGATCCGATTAGAAGTGGTCCATTGACCAGTGGACCGAAAAACACACTACAAAGATAACTCGTTCTTTAACTGCACAAATTATAGAATTCACTCCCCACTTATATAGGAAAGTTCAAATCTAATGTCTGCAAACACTATTCCATCTCACCTGCTTCTCATAAACAATTTTCCTAGTTTTATCCTGAGATAATACTACTACACCATTTTCAATTGTAATTGAGAAATTTTCAAATTGAATTGAGAAATTTTCAATTGAAATTGAGAATTTTCAATTGAAATTGAGAAATATTCAATTGAAATTGAGAATTTTCAATTGAAATTGAGAAATTTTCAATTGAAATTGAGACTTTTCAATTGAAATTGAGAAATATTCAATTGAAATTGAGAAATATTCAATTGAAATTGAGAATTTTCAGTTGAAAATGAGAAATTTTCAATTGAAATTGAGAATTTTTCAGTTGAAATTGAGAAAAGCCCAATTGAAAATGAGGTTGGTTTTTTTAATTGAAATTGAGAAATTTTCAATTAAAATTGAGAAATTTTCAAATGAAAATAAGAAATTTTCAATTGAAAATGAGAAATTTTCAATTTAAAATGAGAAATTTTCAATTGAAATTGAGAATTTTAGAATTGAAATTGAGAAAACCTAAATTGAAAATGAGGTTGAAATTCCACTTGAGGTGTTCTCAATTTCAATTGAAAAATTCTCAATTTAAATTTTTAATATTTCTCAATTTCAATTGAAAATTTCTCAATTTCAATTGAAAATTTCTCATTTTCAATTGAAAAATTCTCATTTTCAATTGAAAACTTCTCAATTTCAATTGAAAACTTCTCAATTTCAATTAAAAAATTCAACCTCATTTTCAATTGTGCTTTTCTCAATTTCAATTGAAAAATTCTCAATTTCAATTTAAAAATTCTCAATTTCAATTGAAAATTTTTCATTTTCAATTGGGCTTTTCTCAATCTCAATTCAAAAATTCCCAATTTCAATTGAAAAATTCTCAATTTCAATTGAAATTTTCTCAATTTAAATTGAAAATTTCTCATTTTCAACTGAAAATTCTCAATTTCAATTGAATATTTCTCAATTCCAATTGAAAAGTCTCAATTTCAATTGAAAATTTCTCAATTTCAATTGAAAATTCTCAATTCCAATTGAATATTTCTCAATTTCAATTGAAAATTCTCAATTTCAATTGAAAATTTCTCAATTCAATTTGAAAATTTCTCAATTACAATTGAAAATGGTGTAGTTCTATAGATATTCAAGTTAGGGAATCCCTGACTTTTCTCTACATGCATTTAATCTACATTCTAGCCAACAACCAGTCCTTTAAATTTCTTTCCTTAAAAGAGAATCTATACTTGCAATTGTAATGATGTCACACGCACATTAAAATTTTTCAAGTACATTCATAACCGGCAGTTTCGAAGGTAAGAAACTTTTACATAACTACGTAGAAATTTTAGCACTTTATGGAAAATAGGTACTTTTTAAATCACAAAAGTTGAATTTTCAAAGATTAAATAATTGGGATTTGTCCTTTTAGAAGTTTTGGAAAATGGCCTTCAATTTAAAACTACTGGGTACATAAATCTTGCAAACCATTGCATTTGCAAGAACTCTGGCAATGCAATCAAGAAGCACTTGAATGCACAAAGAAACGATACAAAAAAACGGCACATATTGTACGTTTTATAGGTCGACCATTCGGACGGATCTAGATGTTGTATTGCGTACAATCAAGAAAATTGTATGTATTATAATATATTAAACAAAAAAAAAACTAAGTAAATACAAATAAATAAAACAAGAATGACTTAAATAAATGCAGCTTAAAATACGACACATTATAAAGAACATTGGCTCTTTCTTGCAGTTCCATGGAGTTGTAAGTAGTTCTAAATTTTTTGCTGCAATTTTCTTTTTTGTGACTTCGGTTTATGTCAATAAATTAGTTCATTAGTAAATAAACAAGAATAAACATCAACATAACATACAACATATTATACATTATTTGTAAATTTTTTGTTAAATATATTTTTCTTAAGTATTTACACTTTTGTTTTGAGAGAAAACAAAGCCGGGCTTTTCGATCCTTATTGAAGAACAAATAAAACACGATTAAGCTCTATCGGTGAATTTCTTTGACGGTATTACAGTTTTTTATTAAGCCTAAATTATTCAGACGATCAGAGTCAATGTGAACATTAACATTAGTCATAAAAATACGTCTCATATCAAAAAAAAAAAAAAAAAAACAAGTAAGAAAGTGCTATAGTCGGTCAAGCCATACGATACCCTTCACCACTAAGGTCAAAGGTCTTCTTTTTCCTGTATAAAGACAAATATTTGGTAAATTTTGCCATCATATAAAAATTTTCTCAAAACTTATATATTTAAAATGTTTCCATCATTTGGATTTATATGAGAGATTGTAGACCGATTTTCTCGAAATTTGGCAAATTGATAAAAGTTTTTACAAAAATTATGTATGCAAAAAATAAACTCAAAATTGTCATTATCTTTAGGTTTAAAAGCGTTTTTAGAGATTTTTGTCTCATCTAGTGCGTTTTGGCAGAAGCGTTTGTATGGAAGCTATGGTCAAATGTGGACCGATTTCAACGAAATTTGGTACAGTCATTTTGGTTTACATAAGCAGTATTTGGTTTAAATTTCATGAAAAAATATTGATATTTGTGGCCAAAAAAACAATTCCGAGAAGTGGGACCTATGGGAGGTACCATAAATAATGAACCGATTTTGACGAATTTCAATAGCCATGGTCCCACTATCAGAAAAATGATCTGTGCTAAATCGACTCAGAAAGTGATTCTAAGCCTATTTGGTATACTAAAATGTGCGTATGCGTTACATACATCAGCACAAACTTATAATAACCTAAATTAAGAATAAAAACTGTCCCATCCCCCTAATGTTGACTACTAGCCATACGAAAAAGTGACCATCGGCACCTGGAACATCGGATTAAGTTGATGGAAGTTCTTGATGAATTCAAATGTGATGTGACTGTAGTCCAGGAATGTAGGCACTAATTGGGTTGTGGTTTTCGCTCTAGTAAGCGAAAGGTAAGCGACAACACGCGTCAGAGCTAAATACTTCTATCTGAGCCTGATTTCTGATCACGTACCCACAAAGGAAAAAGAAGATAAAATCAAAACGTCTTTATTGATCATGTTAAAATAATACTCGGTAATTTTAACTGTTTATACCCTTTACCACCATAGGTGGAAAGGGTATTATAAGTTTGTGCTGATGTATGTAACGCATAGAAATATTTTTCTTAGACCCACTTTTAATATACCAATAAGCTTAGAATCACTTTCTGAGTCGATTTAGTGATGTCAGTCCGTCCGTCCGTTTGGACGGCTGGCTGGCTGGACCCCCATGTAAGCCATGTAATCAAAGTACAGGTCCCAATTCTAAAGATCATTTGATGAAATTTGGCATAGATTAATTTTTTGATAGTGAGACTATTGAAATTCGTCAAAATCAGTCCATTACTTATGGTACCTCCCATAGGTCCCACTTCCCGGATATGGAATTTTGGCGACAAATATCAATATTTTTTTATGAAATTTAAAACATATACATATTGTTTATGTAAACCAAAATCATGTTCCGAATTTCGTTAAAATCGGTCCACATTTGACCATAGCTCCCATACAAGTCTTCTGTCAAAACGCACTAAATTGGACAAAAATCACTAAAACGCTCGTAAATCTGTAGATAATGAGAATTTTGAGTTTATTTTTTGCATACATAATTTTTGTAAAAACTGTAAACAATTTGCCAAACTTCGAGATAATCGGTACATATTTGACCCTAGCTCTCATATAAGTCCAAATGACGGAAACAGTTTAAATATATAAGTTTTGAGAAAATGTTTGTATGATGGCAAAATTTATGAAATATTTGTCTTTATACAGGAAAAAAAAACAAATATTTTTCTTTAAAAAGGGGGAAAATCGAAAATAGTTTATCTCCTAAAGTAATAGGCATAGAAATGAAATTTAAATTACGTTTTGAACAGCTGCTAAAATAAGCGGATAGGGGCTTGGTACTTTTTGAAACTATGCCAGACAGGGGTTAAAAAAGGGTGAAAATAGTTTTTTTTTGTACTTTTTTAACCCATTCTTATCTTTTGAAACAATGAATATAGAAAGAAACTTTGTACTGCAATCAATAGATGTGAAAAAAATATTGAACACTTATTTGGTACTCTTTGATTTCGGGAGGGAAAAATGGATAACATTATAACTTAACATGTTATAGAGTAATAAGAATAAAAACAAAATTTTAACTGAGTTCGATTGGTACCAAAGAAGTACCAAATATGCATATGAAGCTTTTTTGAAATTAAAAGATAAAAGGGGAAAAAATGGTAACATTATAACTTTTTTAAATTGCGTTTTGGTCAGCTAAAAAAATAAGAAGACGAGTAGTTAGAACTTTTTTGAAGAAACGCCAAAAAAAAAAACAAAAATGTGTGAAAAATATTTTTGGTACTTTTTTTACTTTTAAACTAATGAACTTGGAAACAAAAAGTATATCGCAAGTATATACATTATATTGTAAAATAAAATATATGAAAAGTTTAAAATTTTCTTTGAAAAGCTTATCATAAAACTCCAAGCAAGGCTCGGTCAATTTGTCTTTATACAGCAAAAAGAACTTAATGGTGAAGGGTATAGTATGGTCGGGCTTGACCGACTATAACTAGCACTTTCTTACTTGTCTTAAATTCAACCCTGACAGCGAAACCCCTGACAATGTTATGAGGTTGATTCCTAGAAACACTTGGTATGACGAGGAGTGCCGCAATTCCACGGCTGATAAACTTTTTTATCGCTTACCAAATTAAGACTAATCAGAACTATTGATTGGTATTCAAAATCCCCCTACATCACCTAGGACTTGTAACCCACTCCTGGAAAAAACAATTACTATGAAAAAGCTAAATTTAGAATAGAAACGGCAGCCCTTATGTTAGAAGAGTACGTCCAAAACTTCGATGGCAAGACCAAGTAGAGGAAAATCTTTCAAGGAGTGGCCTACGAAATTGGAGAATAAAGCTGGTTGGACTAGACATTGCATTTGTATATTCTTACTTAGCTGTTGACATTTGCCGAGACTTCCAAATACATCGGGGACTGGCCAATGAAGATTTTGCCTTATTAATTGAATCGCCAATTCCACGTCGGCGCTACCTTTTGTATAAATTAAACTGCCCAATAAATTCGTTATCCACATTCTTGTGTGGTGAAGGGTTTGCAGCATAGCCTTCAGGCATAATCTATTTCTTGGAAATATTGATTTTCAGCCCAGCTGCCCTTTAAGAAAATATTGATAATAAAAGTGTCAATATTCTTTTGGAGGTGAACTGAACCATGGCTTAGAAAATATCGGCATAACACCTTTAGTAACCTAGAACGAATTACACGATAAATCCTTGTATAGGACTCGATATTTAAAGTCCTAGTACATGATCAGAATTAGGTTCAGAATTTTCGTTGGCATCTTACGATTTTCTCAAATTCTCCACAGATGATAGCGATTATTGACCTTCACTCCTCATCTGTTATCATTGACTCCCAGTGGAGCATAAGGCCTCCATTGACCTTCATTAAGGCTATGTTAAACTCACTATGGATATATTCAATCCCTATATACTGATGATATAACTTTATTTACCGACTGTTTTACTACTCCTCTCGGCTGACTGTGGATTGAACTCTGGTGTTATGGAGCCATATTTCATCCATTATCACATATCAAAGTAAAAAATCGTTCTTATTACGCTTAAATAGCTCACAAGACAATTTTGATATTTTCGTTGGTAACAGCTTCTTTGGGGGCATCCTACGGTGTTTGATTCTTAAATCCAGCTGGTCAAAATTAATAAATTCGGAGTAAATGGCGTATAAAGTATTTTTTTGTTCTCAAAGACTTTGAACCTTTAACTAAAAATTTTAACAAAACATTAGAAAAATCCGCCTATGGACGGATTTCTTGCACTTAAACCACACGGTTCCTTTAAAAGATCCTTGCAAAAATTTGGAAACCCGCCCACTTTTTTTTTAATATACAATTTTGAAAGCGTTTTTTAAATTAATTCATAACTTCGGAAATAAATCGCATATGATGATAATTTCTTGGATGTAGACTATCAGACGCTCACACTAGATCAAGGCAATAGCCTCGAAAAATCACCATACAGACACGCCCATATTTCTTATGTAAAATATATCAAAGTTTTTAAAGATTCTTTTGATCAGTTTTGAAATTTAAGCCATACGAAGGTGATTTCTTTAACGTAGATTTCTAGGCTACCATACAAGATTAACCGCCTACAAACACGGCCACTTTTTTTAATTAAGAAAAATAAAATGTTAAAACCACTTACTTTTTGACTTATAAATTCGGAAATAAAAGGAAATTTCTGGAGATTTCTTTCAGGTAAACAGCCAATCTCCTATTGAAGATTTTTACAAAAACTTTTTAAAATCTGCCCGGAGACATCTTAAGTAAACAGACGGACATAAATCCCCTTTTCTTTTTGTATTTTTGTGTTTCCGTAAGTTTTTTTTTATATGGGAGCTATGGTCATTGGTGTCCGACTGTAACAAAATTGATCACACTTGCTGGTATTCATATAAGACTTTCTTGCGCCAAATTAAGTGTATTTAGGGTCAAAATTGGGCTGTTTCCGTAAGAGTTTTGTATGGGAGCTATGGTTAAATGTGAACCGATTTCGATGAAATTTGTTATGCTGTCAAGTGTTTATGTAGATTAGTCTAGACGAGGTTATACGGGAGCTATGGTCAAATGTGAACCGATTTTGCCCAATTTCAATACCGAAATTTTCCCAGAAATGAAAGATATCTTTCAGTGAAGTAGCGGACAAACAGACGGACATCGCTCAATCGTCTCAAAATTTCATAAGGATTCAGAATATATATCACTTTTGGTTTTTGAGCCTATATCTCTTTAATCGCCATCTTGATATTATTGAAAAAACTAAGTTAATCACTTTTTAACCAATTTTCTGGTGCAGAGTCCGATAAATGTTTAACAGGTCAAGTCTGGGCTTTAATAGTATGTTTTACTATTGCGATTTAGATCGGATTGGGCCGTCTAATGGTTAAATATGACTAATAAAACTCTGCTGAGCTACGATCAATTAAAGATATGAAGGGTATCTATTGGATTTAAGTTGCTGACGAAATTGGAATTGTAGCATTTGGAAACCGCTTAGCTTCACTTTCATTTTGCATGTTCGGTTAAATTAAGCTCCGAAAAAATGCAATTTTTTAAATATTTGGCAAAGATATATGACGAGTAATTTCTTAGAAAAAAATTTCTTATCTCCAAACACGTTTTCAAATTATAAAATTCTTAAACCTTATCATTTGCAGTCCAGCATCTGCAAAGAAAAGAACAATGAAATTTCTGCTGCTAATAAGTTTAATCTGCGGCCTTATTTTCGCTACTAGAGCATCATACTTGTCTAGAGGACTTTATAAAGATCCAAGTAATAATATTGTTATATAATCCATTAAAAAAAAATATATGTGATCCGTTCTATGAAAAGGTGGCTTATGACTCAAAAACAAAATTTCGAAAAATTAGCTAAAAATTTCGAAAAATTAGCTAAAAATATCGAAAAATTAGCTAAAAATTTCGAAAAATTAACTAGTTTTTCGAAATTTTGTTTTTGAGTCATAGGCCACATTTTCATAGACCGGGTCACATATACCTTTTCGAATTTTTTACAATCTTTAGATCACCCTGGCAAATGTGTTGTACGCGATGTAATTATGTTGCCTGGAGATGAGGCAAGACATGCTTTTTCAGAATGCGGTCGAATGTAGTGCCAAAATAAAGAAGGCCGTGTTGTATTTTTTACGTAAGTTTATTCTTATTAAGTTGAAGTCTCAATATTATAACGAATATTTTTATTTTTTTATATTTTCAGCTGTAAAAAAATAACACCTCCAGATGGTTACAAGTTAGGTGAACGCGTTGAACCATTAGCGTTTTGTTCAAAATGTTGTGAACGGGAATTTGTTTTACTAGAGAATAAAAATAATTACATTATGATAAAATGCCTAACTAGTACCAACTTTATAATAATTTATGGAATAAAAAAATATTACGGTATTTTTTTAAGAAAATACTAACAGATTTTTAATAATTTTATAAGACATAAGACAGATGTCGGGCTTATAATTTGGGAGATATAGCACTTTAAGTAAATCACCTTTAAATTCTTTCTTTGTGTTTGTTACATTATTTTTTGGAATCTGCTCTAGAAAAATCAACATTTGAGAAATTGTTTGATAAGCTTAAAAGAGGTGAAATGAGCTCGTAGGTTGATGCCTCCTCACAATATTTTTGGTTGACCATAAAGGTTGAAAAAGTTGACTGAGACTTTAGCGATATCAGAGGAACGTAATGGATACTTCGTAAAAATATTAGGGAGTGCGCTAAGTAGTTAAAGCGCTAGTTGACTAAAAACAACAACGAAGTAAAGCCGTGGATTCAAAAAGAAGCCTAATCGACAGACAGTTGGGAGGAGTGCACGTGATTAACCGATTTCAAGCCGTACGAATATGCTGGAACGGTTATGATGTCAGTACTTTGGGATGAGCATATTTATCGACTAGCTTTAAAAGGAAAAACCATTATTATCGTTATTGTAGCCATAAAAAGACGATATCTCTGAAGAACAGATTCGGAATCTTAATAGATTATTTTAAACAATAAAGTGTCTAGTTTACGTTTAACAATCGAAAAATTAAATTGAGTTGCTGTTCTGGAAACTACACGGTCAAGACTGAAAAATTGGAAATTTTTTGCTTGATGCTGAATCCCAACAGCATGCAGATCTAAAACTCCTGTTATACATAAACGAAAGCCAAACTTCTGAAGATTCTAGAACCTGAACAATATTGAAGATATTCTAGCATCACTTCATTGGAGCGGTTTGATTTTTGATTGTAATTGTAATTCATGGAATAAGTATCTGCCTCCAATGGTTGTTGTTTCGATTAAAGTTGGTGGTACAATATGAAAATTGGATTTTGCCACGCCTCCCCGCCCGCTGACCGAAAAAAATAAAAAAATATCAGACTTCACAGTGCCTGGATATTCTGAAGACTCCATGAAAATTTCATCAAAATCGCTTTATAGATATAGAAGATTAGAAGACAGTTTTTAAGGATATTCAAGAATAAAAAACATTTCTTCTAATAAAGGTCCTTGAGAAAGGATAGTAGATACATTCAATATATAATCAGAAGTTATTGAGTAGTAAACATTGCCAATTTTTCACAAAAAATACTTCAAACGAGACCTCAAACTTTGGAAGCATATAGAATCTAAGCGATATAAGATATGAGGGTGATTTTTACACCATAATATCCGGAGACAAAAGGAAAATATATCTTTTGAGTTTAAATAAAATCGAAGATATTCATTTTGTAAATTTCTATTTTTGGGACGAAAATTTTCAGAATCATTCAAATATAATTTTAAATCAAGCTTACCTTCAAGATAATATATTAAAATTTTCTGTATTTTTAGTTGTATTTATATACAAATTTAGCTACAAAAATAATTTCATCGTGGCAACACTGGAGCTTTTTAAAAAATAAAACTCCGTTTCACAAATCAATGAAAACGTTGGCAAAATAGCATGAATTGGATATCGAACTAATTCCGCATCCAACGGGTTGTACTGGCCTCAGCTTCTTTTTCGTCTTTTTAGATCTCTTGAGAATGCCCTCCAGAACGAAATTTAGACGCAATAATGAGGTAGTCGCTGAAACTAAAGTCTATTTTAGCCCAAAAAAAAGTTATTTTACCAAAGTAGGTTCTTTACTTCTTCTGTTATACTTGACTTCCAGAGAAGCATAGATGTTAGACATTCGTCATTCCATGAATAGTTTACTGCTTGCAACTCCACATCAATTGAACTTTTCCACGTTCTAGCAGTTGCACCAACACGACGCCCGTTTTGATATTTACCGTGATTTCCAAATAGCTCGGAGAATGTCGAATGCTGTTAATACGTGATTCAATATCGTCGTCAGGACCACCTTTTGTAGATACCAAACTACCAAGATAATTAAAGGTACCTATACATCCAATAACCTCGTTATACACATTGATGCGTGTCGACGGATTTGCGCCACAGCCTCCAGGCATAATCTTTGTCTTAGAAATATTGATTTTCAGCACATCTCTCTAAACCCTAACTGATTTTCGCGGAGTATTACGGAAACTGCATCGGATATTCTTTTCAAAATTACTTGGTATTTTGCTGGGAATTGGAAGAAGTTTTATTTATACCCCTGTAGTGATTGCAGTCTATGGAGTCACCATTTTTAAATATTTTGACTAGTATACCTCCATTCCTGGAGGTTGGCTTAAAATATGGGAAGAAGAAGTCTTCCCATATTTTAAGCACAAATGGGTGCCAAAACCATCTCCGCTGAGATATTGTCATTGCACGGGGTCTTGTTGCGCTTAAGGCTTTTAATGGCGTTCTTTACTTCTTGTTGGTGAATTATCTGAGGTTTCATTATGCACTCCCATCAGATTTCTTCTTCCCATATTTTAAGCACAAATGGGTGCCAAAACCATCTCCGCTGAGATATTGTCATTGCACGGGGTCTTGTTGTGCTTAAGGCTTTTAATGGCGTTCTTTACTTCTTGTTGGTGAATTATCTGAAATACCATTGAATATACTATCAGGTTTCATTATGCACTTACGTCAGCGATTCCAATCCAATAGATCTGCTTAATGTTGACTTGGAGTGTTCCATTCAATGTTCTAATTGTTCATCCGGGGTTATGAGAAGTGTGCCGCAACTACTCAAGATAAGACTGTTGGTGGAGGTAGGTTTGCCACACAACGCCCTTGATATATTCTATAATGTCTTCAAGTCGCCTTTACTTGCAGCTGTGCTCTAGTTAGGTTAGGTTATAAAGGTGCTGTCAAGCGACACCTTCACTTGGAGACCCCTTTAATAAGGAGAGGAAAGAGGAGAATAAAGATAGAGGAAGAGTATATAGAGGAGAATAAATATAGAGGAAGAGTATAGAGGGATAAAAAGAGTACCCTATCTAAGCCAACCGGGACCAGTTTTGAACCCTACAATATCATACAATTCGCACTGTTGCAGATCCTGAAGTTCCACAAAGAACCTGCTACCTAGATGTCTGAGCCTCTGATTTTGGAGTGAGAGATAATGTATTCTACCGATTCGGACAAATCCTTATTTAGACATAATCTGCAGACATAATAGAATATAATAGATAGATTATAATCTATCTACTACCTTCCCACCTATTTAACCTCGAATTTAAGGCACAATATCCCGTTAAGAACCCTATACACAACTTCTTAAGCTTGACCTTTTCAGACCTAGTAGAATCTTGGTTCCACTTATGTCCAGTTTAGGACATAGAGCTCTTGATGTCCTTCACGTAACCATGTTTCCCCTTGCTGTTCCAAGTCTTAATGCCCAGATAAAAGTGACAAATAAGCGGAGCAATATCCGTCATTCTTTGACTCAAGTCTTGGCTCGATCCTTGCCTAGCGACTTCGTCATCAACTTTGTTGCCAGCGATGTCGCAATGACCCGGAACCCAGCACAATCTTATCCTAGTGTATTCTTTAAATTTTTCTTAAGCTTCCACTTGTTTCCCAGGGTATCTTTGGTAGAGCCGTAAATTCTCTTGAATTTAGCCAAACTCTGCCTGTGCTTCTTCAGCTTCTTCCTCTCGTTCACATCGAGCAGCATAGGGTTCTTGTCGGCCATATTTTTAAGATAGGCTAAGGAACACTTAGTGCCACTCTTAGCCTTGGAGAATTTAGTTCGGCCGGGTTTTTGCTTAACCTTAACGAACTAACCTTCCACGAATGGTTAATGGGTACCCGAGATAAGATCGGGCTGGCTCTCCTTCACCACTGAAGCCATAGATCTTAGAGGGGATCTTGCCTTATCCTGACCAGAAGTCGATATCACAGTGATATCGCTCTACGTCTCAGAATCTAGTTAGATAACCGCAGAGACCTGAGTGGCGTCGGTGCTGTCGGAACAGTCAGGCTGATATCTCGGTCTTCCGGAACCAGTCCGGCATGTCTCTCCTTCCCACTGCTACCAGATATCTCAAAGGAGATCTCGCTAAACCCTGACCTGAAGTCAGTGTCACGTTGACATCGACTCCCTCGTCCGAATCCAACGAGACCGCTGCTGCGCATCGAGTGGTAACCGTGGAGCCGGAGCCAGACTGTTTCTTCTGGGTCTCTCCGACCAGTGTATCCCGAGTTTCTGAAGGAGATCCCGACTGAGATCGGCCATTATTTGAGATTACAGTAACTTTAAGTTCCGAATACGACTCAAGTGAGACGTCCGCCAGAATCTGTGTGGCTGCGGTGGTGTGAGAGGTGTCTAGATAGTCCAATAGTATTTGTCTCTCCTAATGGAGTATGTCCGCGTTAATGTCACTAAAAAGAGTCAGTTCATCAATATCGTCCATCCCATCCCGTCCATCAAACGTGAGCCATAGATCTTAGAGGGGATCTTGCCTTATCCTGACCAGAAGTCGATATCACAGTGATATCGCTCTACGTCTCAGAATCTAGTTAGATAACCGCCCCGTGTGCCCCGTGTGGCCCTGAACCCGTCTCCTCCAAGGATGTCCCGTCCGAGTTAATTTTGTTTTAGCCCCGACTGGGGGCCGAAAGCCCATTACACGGTAATGCACTTGAAACCGGGGCTTGGGGGGGTTAGTTTAAAGTATTTACCCAATACTACGTGTTTGGTCCTCGGGAGATATTTGATTTTTCTCATACCACCCACGAAGGAAAGGCGTCCCTCGCCATCTATTTATGTGGCTGGTTCCCCACCCATAAATGTGAGGCATTTCCCTATCCGCCACCCGGGGACGCGCCCTGTAAGGATTAGGTTACCTCGAGGGAACCTAAATAAAGTCTCAAACGAAATTACTGTTTCCCTTAACCAATACTGTTACTATACTACATCCCAAGATATGAAAATTTATAAACTTCTGCCTATATAATGTTTTCTTTTTATATACTTTTCTCTTCTCGTTTTTAAGCTTCTTTATTATTATTATTTTAATAAATTGGCGCTTTTCAATGAACGTCAAGGGTCTTGAAAAGGTCACAAATAAATAAAACTGCATATAACGCTAAGGAATAGCTTGTTTGCATTAAATCAAAATGTTAAAATAATCAAAAATATTTATAAGAAAGATTTTTATTAAATATGAGATAAAGAAAAAAGTCATTGAAATTTGGTGTGGCAGGCAATGAGGCATTCACAATTTGAACCAAGACGACATTAACAGCGAAGATGCTACAATTGCTAGATGGCGACTAAATGGGTGGGAGTTGATGTCTGATGTTTGAAATGTCTGTATTATTTGATTAGACAAGTAGCATGATAAATGGATGAGTCTAATTGATGTAGGTTTCAGAATGAAAATGTAAATGGTTTAATTATTTGAAATATGGCAAAAGTAAGAGTTTCTCTAAATTAATTGTTACAAAATCAATTTAATGCAATTCCTAGCATTCACTCAATTAAGATTGAATAAATTGTAAAAATAACATTTTATTAAGATTCCCAATTTTTATATGTAAAATTTTTAACTTCTGTCATAAAATAGATTTTATGTATAACATCATGTTATTTGATCATTTTATGAATTGTTATGAGGATCATAAAATCAACGCCCTCTCTTTTTCTCGATCTTCTCTTTTGTGGTGATAATTTGTGGTTTTATGACTTTAAAAATGGAAATTGAAACTTTGGGTGTTCTCGGAGTCGTTTAATTTTTATGTGCCACATTTTGCTAATCCTCCATAAAGAACGTGGGCTGTAAAAAGGATTCTCAAAAATGAATATAAAACTTAAAATTTTATATGCAATGAAAACATAATAATCATGAATTATTATTATAATAATTTTGTCAGAAAAAAAACAGAAAATGCATAAAATTTGTTAAATAAACAACCAGAACAGGCAGAAAGACAGACAGTGATATGCAAAAGATGCTGAGGACATTAACAAGAAAATATAGTTATACTACAGGTTAATTTGCCTAAAACGAACTTTGCCAGATCAACTTCTAACAGTTCAAGCAATATTTTTTCATATTTTAGCTAAGCTTAGATATATATAGATAATACTCCTTTCTAGAAATGCACAATGTACTTCAATATGATGATTTAGCACAGAAAAGTTCTACATGATCATTAAGCAGCGTATAAAATATCATGGGAATCGGTTCATATTAAACCATAGCTTCCACATAAAACCATTAAAAACAGCTTTAATTCCACCTAAAATACACTTAAATTCCAATAAATGATAAACTATAATAGCTTTGGCCACTAATATTGGCACGAGAAAGTTTTATGTGAATAACAGCCAGTATGTCAAATTTAGTGACTATCCGTCTCGATTTGACCATAGCTTCCATATAAAAAAACTTACGGAAACGCAAAAATAAAATATAGGGGGTTTAAGCCCGTCTGTCCGCCAGATAAAAGCGTGATAACGCCTAATCCAAAAGTGCTAGAGAGACAATGTATTACAATAGTATTTCCTGTTTCTTGAAAAGTTCTATATTGAAAATGGGCGAAATCGGTTGGCAATTAGTTAGTGCGCCCATATGAAAACTCTCAGGAATCACTTTAATATTCAATGTTGCGCTTCAATCGATCAATATTTGGCTATAGTTCTGGTATATTTAACATCCCCTTTCTACACCCACCATCCTTTAAGAATCCTTTTATATATAACAAAATTTAAGATTCTTCACAAATCTTTTAGGTTCTAAACATTAAAATATTTTACAAAACTCAATTAAGCCTAAAGATATGCTACAAATATTAATATATACTTTACAATACAAGTATTAAATCATTTTTATTCGATTTGCTTTGAGGCAAAACTCAAAAAAACTTCAATCAAAAAAAAATTAATGCTAGAACATTTTTCCCTTTTTTTAGTCAAGAAAATTACATTAAAAAATTTGTTTCTCAAGATTTTTTACGATTTAAAATATTTTAGCCTAAAAATAAAATATGTATATATTCGAACACAACAACATTGGTTCATTTTCATGGCTCGAGACAAATAGTGCTAGCACTTCCGGACCTCACACATAGAGGGTACATTTAAGCATCCAAATACAACGGAATTTTTAGGTTTTGGAGCATCTCTACTACGCTCCAAATATGAAGGGAGTGGAGATTGGATTTTTTTACGCTTTACTTTCAGTTTCGGGATCTTACATTTGCAGGAATAACTGCAGTTTTTGGTGTTTTATTGTGGATTACCTGGCATCAAACAGCCTTAGGTTTAATAAACAAATCGGTTAAATTACTCCAGGTTAGTTGGTATTTACGATTAAGTTTATCCGTTCTTCTATAATACAAATCATCGAAGCCGGAACAAGACATGAAGGCAGGGATCACCACAACATTCCAGCAAAAGGGATATTTAATAAAGGGATTCTCTGTCGGCATTGGTTTCGATGCTGGTTGCTTTTGCTTCAAGATCACTTGTTTGGTTTCTTAGGCTTTTGTCTTAAAGCGTTCACCACTTGCTGGTATAAGATGTTTGCGATCTGGTGGCTTAGTCGTTTTTATACGTCGCTGGATATTAAGGACACTGTTAGATGCTTTGTTGTCTGATAATAAGATACGATTAGCCCAAGTATACATGTAAGATCCCGAAACTGAAACAAAAGAGTAAAAAACTCCAAGCACCATTTACATCATATTCGGAATCCAGTTGAAATGATCCAAAACCTAAACATTCCGTTGAATATGGATGTGCCCTCTATGTGTGAAGTCTAGGCGCGTTATCACTATTTGCCCCGAGTCAAAAAAAAAAAAACCAATGTTGTTACATTCAAATATACAATTTTTTTTAAGCTGAAATATTTTAAAACTTCAAAAATGTTAAGACACAAATTTTGTTATGTAATTTTCTTCACTAAAAAAAGAGAAAAATGTTTTAGCCAAGGCGAATTCATTACAGGTGGTGGTAAGAATACAACAAATACAACATGACAAAATGAAACCCCATGTTGTTTTTGTAGGTTTGCTTACATTTTGTCAAATTTTTGTATGTTAAATTTCCAGGCGAATTCATCAGCTGGGCTCTTGATATCACTTTCATAATTACACTATGGTTTTAGCTTTAATTTTTTTTTTGAGTTTTACTTCAAAGATAATCGATTGAAAATTATTGAATATTTGTGTTCTAAAGTACAAGAATTATAAAATATAGATAACGACTTCCCAAATACAAAACTTGAGTTTTCTGTGCATGTTGGACAAATGACGTCACTAAACAGTGGGACATTTTTTATACCCACCATACGAATACGAATGGGGGATATATTAAAATTGTCATTCCGTTTGTAATTTCCTTAATATTCGCTCAAAAACCAAAGCGATATATATTCTGAATCCTTATGAAATTCTAAGACGATTGAGCGATGTCCGTCTATCTGTTGAAATCACGATCACGCCTAAACGAAATGAGTTAGCTCAATGAAACTTAGCAAAAGTATTCTTCATTTCTGAGAAAAGTTTGATATTGAAATTGGGCAAAGTCGGTTAACATTTGACCATAGCTCCCGTATAATCTCACCTAGGCTAATCGCTTATTTGCTAATAAATAACAAACTATAATAGCTATGATTATCAAATTTGGTGTATAGATGTTTGTTATCTTACTCGTCAGATTCTGTCGGTGCGTAGCAATATAAAATTGATATTTTTCAAAATCTTGAGTGAAACGTACCTCGGAAAATACGTTCCGATATAGCAGCTTATACGAGCAGAATGTTTTTTGCTTTGCTTTGGTGGCTAGTAGCAAGCCGACAATATTTTTATGACATTGGGCATTTCCCATAGAAAAACCTTCAATTTCGATGGCAAAGGTACCATTTTGTGATTGGTACATCAGAGGTAATATTTTTTCTTCAGATATTCCTATTCCCTGAGAAGCAAATCTTAGACATTCAGGACACCTAATTACGTCCCTCCTTTTTTTCAATCGGGCTTAGAGAACCGTTCAAGATCTTATTTGCTAAACTGTTAGATACATGTCAGTATTTCTATACCCACCATCAAAACGAATGGGGGTATATTGAGATTGTCATTCCGTTTGTAATTTCCTTAATATTGGCTCAAAAACCAAAAACGATATATATTCTGAATCCTTATGAAATTCTAAGACAATTGAGCGATGTCCGTCTGTCTGTCTGTCTGTTGAAATCACGATAACGCCTAAACGAAAGGAAAACTTCATTCATATTCTTTATCTCTGAGAAAATTTTGGTATTGAAATTGGGCAAAATCGGTTCACATTTGACCATAGCTCCCGTATAACCTCGTCTAGGCTAATCGCTTATTTGTTAATAAATGACAAATTATAGCAGCTATGATATGATAAAATTTGGTGTATAGAAGTTTTACATTAGCCCTAGGCAGCGTGTAAAATTTCATCAAAATCGGTGTTCATTTAGACATAGCTCCCATACAAAAAACTTACGAAAACAGCCTAAATTTCACCTAAAATACACTTAAATGCCAATAAATCTAAAAGTATAACAGATATAACCACTAAATTTGGCACAAGAAAGTCTTATATCAATGCCAGCCAGTGTTTGTCGCAATCGGTCACCATTTGACCTAGCTCCCATGTAAAAAACTTACGAAAACACAAAAATTCAAAAAGAAAAGGGGATTTATGTCCGTCTGTCCGTCAGATAAAATCGTGATAGCTCCTTAACTACAAAATCTAGTAAGACTAAATTAAGCACAAGGAAGTCTTATGTCAATGTCAGCCAGTGTGCAAAATTTTGTCACAATCGGTCACCATTTCACCATTGCTCCTATATAAAAAACTTATGGAAACACAAAAATACATAAAGAAAAGGTTGTTTATGTCCGTCAGATAAAAGCACGATAGCGCCTTAACTAAAAAAAAAAAAAAAAATTTACAAAAGTATTTTGGATATCTTGAAAATGATGTGTGTTGAAAATGGACAAAATCGGTTCAAATTTAGTTAGAGCTCCCATATAACCCCGCCCCGGGAAACACATTAATGCTGAAAAATTGAATACAATTGTAATAGCTATGACGATTAAATTTAAAATAGGGAAGTTTTATGCAATTTTTGATCAGTTTATCAAATTTTATAGGAATCAGTCCATATTTGACTTTAGCTTTCATATAAAAAACACTCACGGAAACCAACAATTTTAGCAAAGGCCAGTTAAAAGCTATTAGATTAGAAACTATGATAGCTATATTTATATACTAAATTTTGCAAGAATAAGCTCTATATATATACCAGCCAGTGTGTAAAATTTTGTTACAATCGGTCAACATTTGGCTATAATTCTTATATATATAACATCCCCTTTTTATATCTACAATCAAAAAGATTTGGAGGTACATTCATTTTATTAAGATTACACCTATAAAATTAGATAGGATCAATCAATGTTCAGCCCAGACTTTATATATGATGAATGCATTAGGAACTCCTAACGAAATATATGGACCTGCCATATTACTATTAACGTGTTTAGCCTAACTACATATTAAGCACAACGAAAAGTATATAACAACTTATTAATGTTATGAGACCGAATTTTGATCAAAGTAAATACTGTGGAAACCACTAAAATATTTTTAAGTGTTGAACTATAAAGCTACGGCATTAGCTTGGCGATTTTTTCAGTTTTGGTCCAGATTTTGAATTAGCTACACCCTGTTTCTGAATTTAACACAACTTGATGGTGGGTATATAAGATTCGGCACAGCCGAATATAACACTCTTACTTGTTTTGAATATTATCGTTTAATATCGAATGCACAATCGGTCAAAAACTAAAAAAGTCGAAGAGAAAAATACGTTTTTTAAAGAAATTACTTAAAACTCATAAAATTTATTATAGTGAAGTGTCTTTTCTCGTTTCTTTAAGCTCATTCCTAAATGTAAAAAATCAACAATATTATGCAACAATTCAAATAGCTACGCGGTCTAAAAGCTATTTTACTAGGTGGTCTTCTTAGATGCCCAATAATTCAACATGTAAAAACACAGGATAACCAGAAATCCGAAATTCAGAAAGCTTAGGTACTCCTTAACAATTCTCTTATACATACATATGCAATTAGAATTACAGTTTAGAAGATATAAACTTATTACCTCTTTTTGTTTTGTTTTAAGCCACTGACTCATTTAAAATCTAAAATACGGAATTAATTAAAATTAATCCCATAATACAAAGTTCGTCATATTAGAGTTATCCTGTAGTTTTAAATTTAAGTGTTAGCTTTCATATTAAATAAAAGTTAACATACTCTGAAAGGGTATCAAAGTCTTGATACTCTTATAGAATAAGACACACCCCAACATCAGGTCTTTGGATCTTAAATAATGAAATGAAAATAAATTTAAAGTAAACTTATGTTTTAAAAGTTCATGAGATTTTAAAGCTTAATTGAATTAATAAATATCGAGGTTGCCTAAAAACTACTATAAGCTTTTAATAGATTCCAAAAAATAAACTTTGTTAAAAAATCGATTTTCGCAAAATAAAGATCTTGAATCTCCGGCCTAGACATAATACTTGCATTAAAGTTGCGGTCAAATCATAGATGGCTCTTGAAATAGTCAGTAGACCAGTAGACTCTATAATATACAAATATTGTACTTCCGCACATTGATTTGCAGTATGGTCCCATAAAAAAAGCGAGTATACCGCTTTTACTCTAGTACGGAAACAGCTAATGGAGACGATTATCCAATGAGAGAAAGCTAATAAACAAACACGTTCTCATGAATTCTATGTTTGTTTGTGCGTTTATATGTTGTTTATTTTTCTTCATCCACTTTAATTCCACATTTGACAGAAAAAAATGTATAAAATGCAATATATTTATATTTTATTGTGTTTGGTCGGACTAAACGAAGCTCTACAACACTGATATCAATACGGATACAAATTTTAGGTTTCTCATTCAAAATCTACAACGTCATTTTCATCTATTACAAACCCAAAAATTCAGATTTTTGTTAAAATCTTTTTTACTATCTTGTTTGTATAAGCTGGCACCTCCTGAGACATTAAAAATTATGTAACTATTGCTATGTATGAAACTAGCAGTCAAGTTATATAAACTTTATTTTGAAAAAAAGCTTCTTCCTACACACATGCAAACATCCAAGCGTAATCCATACCCTTATTCATCAACGCCACTGATGGCATCTCAGACAATCCACCAACAACATAAGAAGTAAGGAACGCTATTAAAAGCATTAAATGCAACAAGTCCCCGGGTAATGACAATATCTCAGGGAAGATGCTTTATGCTATGTGACGTTGAGGGATCAGCGAGACGTAAAAAATGAGAAGAAGAAACTCTGGCAACCACCTGGAATAAAGGTATACTAGTCAAAATTCCAAAAAAAAGGGTGACTTTAAAGACTTCAATAACTACAAGGGTATAACACTTTTTCCAATTTCGAGCAAAATATTAAGTCGAGTAATTTTGAACAAAATATCGACCGCAGTTTCCTCTACACTTCGCGAAAATCTGTTTGGGTTCAAAACCGTTCGTGTGGGGATCTAATCAACACACTAAGAATAGTACTAGAGCATTGTAATAATTTCCGCACCCCCATTTATCTAGTCGTTATATACTTTATGAAGAACTTCGGCAGTGTTAACAGAAGTTATTTATGGAGAATTTTAGAAAATCGTAACATCCCAACGAAAATTTTGGTACCCAAAGGAGTCGACGGATTTCAATACAAATTAGTACAGCTTTAGTAGAGCCCTCCTGGAACCTAACTAATAGATTGAGAATAAAATTGGGTCCAAGGCAGATACCTCAAGGATTCGACGGATTTCAATACAAATTAGGTCAACTTGTATGCGTTTGCCGAATTTCATTAAATTGTGTTGAGAATATCGCCTTAAACATTGAGAATAAAAATATATAAAAAAAATTAGGGTCCAAGGCAGGTACCTCAAGGAGTTGACGGATTTCAAGCAAAATTATTAATGCTCTTTTCTGAATCAAATAAAAGACGTGTGCAAAATTTCAATTCATTTTTGTTGAGAGTTACGGTTTTAGATTGAGAATAAAATACATGAAAAAATGGGAGTCCAGCGCAGGTACCCCAATTAGTCGACGGATTTCAATCAAAATTTTTAGAGCTCTTTCTTGAATCTACTAATAGACGTGTGCCGAATTTCATTAAATTTCGTTAAGATTTACAGCTTTTAGATTGAGAATAAAACACATGAACAAATGGGGGTCTAAGGCAGGTACCCCAAGGAATCGATGCATCTCAATAAAAATAAGAAGAACTCTCTACATTGAGAATAAAAATATAGGGAAAAATGGGGGTCCAAGGCAGGTACCCCAAGGATTCGACGGATTTCAACAATTATTTTTCAAAATTTTAAATTAGTAGAGCTCTTTCTTGGAGCTAACAATGGAAGTGTGCCGAATTTCATTAAATTCTGTTGAAAATTGGGAGTTATATATTGAGAAGAAAAATAAGTGAAAAAATGGGGGCCCAAGAGATAATATAATACGCACGGCTCTAAATGGTAGACGTGGTATTCAATGGATACCCTTTAAACAACTTGAGGACTTGGAATATACTGATGACGTATGTCTTCTAACCCAAAGCTCAGGCCACCTTCAAGAAAGTACTAACGCTAACACTGTTGAATCTCGGGCAGCTGGGCTGGAAATGGCGAGTAGTAGTAGGAGTAGATATCGAGGTTATTGGATATGTATGGATATGGAAGTTTGGTATCTACAAAAGCTGGCGCTGACGTATTAATAAGGCAAAATTTGCATTCGACAATCTCCGAGCTATTTGGAAATCTCGGCAAATATCAACAACAACCAAGTTACGAATGTACAACTCGATGTCAAGACCATCCTCTATTACGGCTGTGAAACTTGGAAACGCACAAATGCAGTCGATAAGCGCTTTTAAACCTTCGCAAACAAATGGCCGAATCAAGTAAGAAATAAAGATATACTTAAAGCGACAAACCAAATTCCTAGTTCTATAGAGGTATGTCAACGGAAATGGCGATGGATAGGTCGCACACTTCGAAGGCCAAATACCAACGTTGCTCGACAAGCGCTTGGCTGGAATCCACAGGGAAGAGGCCGTCTGTTCGTGCACCTGCTAAGTCGTGGAGAAGGTCAATGAATGCTTAGTTGCAAGCATCAAGCTATTCATTTATTGACGTATGCATAACATCTCGCAATAGAGTTGATATAAAAGGATAGTTGAGGCTCTATGCTCCACTGGGAGAAGAAGAAGCTGTTGATGGGTTCAAAAATCATGTTGGAGGAATTTCAATCGGTATGGAATGAAGTTTCGAGGATAGTGATCTTCTTTTCTTTTACCCAAAAACATAAAAGGCAACTCTCGTGAACTTGGATATTCGTATGTAGATGAGCTTTTTTTTGTAAAGAAGCCGAAGTTGTTAATATTGTGCCCAAATTTTGAACCTTAGCCAAAGACAGAATTTTTGATCCTCATTGTATCAAGTTATAGAATTTCATTTTGGAATCACCACAGCTAGAATTGCTTTCTTTCTAAGCAAATATTAACATAAGATTGTTGTGCTGATATATTAAGCTGCTCTGTAAGGTATTAGCAAATCTAATTCAGGAAAATAAAAAAAGTGCTTAGCATTTACAAAAAGCTGTTCATCAAGATCTACCAAGACAAGATGGAATGAAGTTCTAACTAAAGCATAAGAAACGTATACCTACTCTTACTGACAACATGTAATCAAGTCACATACAACATAAGACGAGACAAGACAAGATGAAAGTTGCAATGTGACGAGACGAGACGGGTAAATGATGATGATGATCATTATGATGATGCTGCTGGTAAAGTTTTAAATGTAAAGCTTAAGCATAAATAAGTGGTTTCATTCTTGCAACAGAATTCTGGCTGCAGGCAACAATTGAAACATGATAACACATAAACTTGAATTGATTTAGGAGCAAAAACTAAAAAAAAACGAATAAAATAACAGCTAAAATGAGCAAACTCGACATGAATATGAAATCCCTACGACTTCACAACATCAATTCCAAAGGAACAAACAACAGTTGTAGAACTGAAAATAAAAATATAATAAAAACTTATCAAATATTCATGAAAAACATTTCAAGATTATTTATTCTGCGAATCTAGAGGAAAAGACAACAAGAGAATATCAACAAAAAATTTAGACGCCAGAGCTACAAACATGTCGCCAATGTTGAGGGTTAAGGAAGCAAAAACAAAACCCAAAACGTTTCTCGAAAACTGACTAACAGACGGACAGATGTGCGGACGAACTAGCTAAAATGTCAACAATGAAAAATCTGCGTTAAAAAAAACGTTTAACAGAAATGTGCAACAAATTGTTGTACAAAGTCAGGGTCTATCATTATTCTTTTCAAGTGCAACTGTATACTCGTACAATCAACTGAATGCAGCAGCAACTGCCAACAGTTACAAAAACTCAGGTTTTTGTTCAATTTTTTTTTTTTTTTTTTGTATCATGAGGTTGGCAGTTGCTTTGGTAGCTCCTAAGTTGCAGAACTTTAATTTAATCCAGGAACCCACCAAATATTAAAAAAAACGCACCAACACTTATCATTGGTTTTTGGTTGTTTAGAAAAAGAGGGGAGAGAAAATAATATATCGTGCGATCTTAACACGAGCCACAAACTTTTGCACTGCTACAAAAACTTTTGAACTCTATATGTTGTGATAAGGGTGACCAGATTTTATAATATAAAATTTTATTATTAAGTCTTGAAAATATGTTAAACTTTCTGTTTAAACATCCGATATGGGTAACATTTGATAACGGCCATACTGGATTCTATAGCGATTCGTTAGAATCCACAGGGAAGAGGCCGTTGTGTTGGTACACCTGGTAGAACGTGGAGAAGTTCAATTAATGCGGAGTTGCAAGCAGCAAACTATTCATAGAATGACGTATGCCTAAAATCTCGCAATAGAGTCCGATATAAGTGGATAACAGAAGAAGAAGATATTTTTAAAGCAACATCTGTCAAACTAATTGTAATTTATTTAGTTTATTTTGCCAAATGGGATATAGGGTGAAATTTTTCGAACAAAAAATACGAATTTTGAACCACAACATCTCCGATTTTGATGAAATTTTGTATAAACATTCTCCTATGTCATACAATTTTTAATGTTCTTCAAAATTTTGAATTTTGGACCACTATAAAATCCGATAAAAGGTAAAATTTAAAATTTGCCTTGGAACTTTATGCACTTTCAGAATGTATATACAATAGATCTAACAATCTAACGATATTTCGAAATTTTTTTAGAACTTCGGTTCGATTTCAATTACAAACTACTGTCAAATCTACGATTCGACTAGATAAATGCTTTGAGTCTTTGCTGCCTAACCACTGTACAGGCCTACAATCCAACAAGATTAATGCCACTGCACTCCGATGAGAAACAATATTTGTCTCTAGGTCGATTAATTACTAGGAATATAAAAAAATATAAAATCTTTGACCTTCCTTCGGCAAACTACGGGTCTACAAGAAGAAAAAATCTTTTGCTCGGTTGGATATCTATAAAAATAGGGCGCTCGCAAAGATACAAAATGGAAGAATTTTGCACTGTGTATAACATTTGTAACGGTACGTTACACAATGCATCCCGAAAAAGTCTATATTTGAAGAGCGTTCTGATATTTTGATAGAGCGTTTTATGTAGAGGGATTTTGAACACAAAATATAGGTTCTAATTGGTAAGCCCAGACTTATCTTGGTTATTCTTTATCTCAACTGTGGACACCGACCTTCTCGTCGTATCACCCGGGGAACTACATTAACCGCGAGTTCTTCCATAAGAACTATAAATATATGGGTTGGGATGTCGGGCTTGTAACCCACTCTTGGAAAAAGTAATTACTATGAAAAAGCTAAAATTATAATAAAAACGGTTCCCCTTTATATTAGAAGAGGGCGTCTGAAACTTCATTGAAAAGACCAAGTAGAGGAATCTCTTTCAAAGCTTGGCCTACAAAATTGGAAAATATGCGCACTAGATCGATGCGCATGGAGTTCTAAAATATTATCGGCACTTAACCTAAAAAGGTTGTAACTATAGGCCATTTAAGTAAGTACGTTTGAGAGCATGGTTATCTCACATTTAGGTGATATGAACTGGTCAACGAGATTTTACGATTTGACCTGGTTGAAGTTTTTCTCCAGCTATCGGTCAAATTCAGCTTGATACGAGGGCGGATTAATAAGTCCGTGAGTTTCTATGTTCTATGAAATGTAACACTGTTCCCACCAAGTATTATATATTAATTAACTACTATTAAATTTTAAGCAAGTGGCTTTATTAAGTTAGCATTAAACAGCTGATCAAAATATACAACCTAGCGGATTTTTCTAAAAATGGAAAATTGTGAATTCCCAGTGCTCATTAAACATTATTTTTTCGAAAAAAAAAAACTGTAACTTAACCAAGGAAAAGCTCGATAAATACTATGGGGAATCTAAAACTGATTTCAATGGCAATAATGTGGTTTACTGGCTTTCGTTGTGATCGCACAAGTTCAAATGACGCTGAACGTTCAGGACGACCAATTGAGGTCAGTACACCCAAAAATATCGAAAATTTACGATATGGTATTAGCTATACTATAGCTTGAATTAAGATAATACACACGTGTGCAGTCTCAATGCTAAAATTCTATGAATTGGACTACAAATTATGACCTCATCCTCCATTTTGTCCGGATTTATATCTTCCACAAAATCTGGTTAACTCAAAGATACGAAGCTCTCAATTAAAGACATCCTAACTCTAAAGTACACATGCTGCTTTTCCCTTCTGGAAAAATTCTGTAAGAACGACTCCTTATTGGATATCTCACATTTTTATATTGATTAAAAGATTCCATTAGAAGCTTCCTTCCCTTTGGGCGACTTCCTGTTTCTGTATGGATGTCTATTTTATTTAACTTACTTAATTAAAATCCCATGTCTACCGGCTTGACATAAGTTCTGTATTAAATAGCAGAACTAAAGAGTTCAATGAGTCTTAATAGCGGCTTTTACTACAACAATTTGTATGCATATGCCTTGCTCGTCGCCATCTGATTAAGAGCTGCTCTAACACTGAACATAGATTGTCCAAAAGTTTTTTTCAGCTGACATTTGGATATATTGGAGTTTTCTGCAAAGTGTACCATTCAGTCTAGTAGTCATTTGTATTCAGAATCTTTTTAATCTGTTTAAACTCTTTAAACTTAAAGAACAGCCTGGTCACCCCAATTCCTAAAAGCAAACAAAAAAATAAAACAATCAGCTTTTAGAAGCTTTGGCAAGCAAATAAGCATTTGAAGTAAGTCAAACCGGTTTCAAAACTGCCATATGTACAGACGAATACTGTAAGTAAGTACCAGAATATACCCGTTTTTACTCTACGTACAATAAACTCCATATGACATTCATGACCATTTAATGATATACAAAGATATTCGCTAAACTGACATACAAGGTAAAACTGACTGACGATGATGATGATGATGACAACGACTCCGACTACGACAAGAACAACAAATGCCATGACTATGATGCTCACAAAATAAGGGGTTAGATGCTGAACCAAAGGCTGGATATTGAAGTATGTTTACAATTTTTAGCATGACCACATAATAACAACACATACTAAGGCACATATTCGTATTTATGTGGCATTGCACATATTTACAACTCCTTTTCATGTAAACATGCAACATACCTCAAACTGATCACGATCATAATGATGCTGTTTACTGATCATCATTATCAGGCATCAACATTTTCTATGCGTATTTTGTTAAGATTGCAGACTGACCATATGCCGCATCCTAGTGCATTTACATTCGAAAGAAGAAAAAATTCATGACCACATTTATACATAAATACTTCTTGCATTCATGTGGATGCAACATAAAAAAGACATGACTACAAAAACGCACATGACAAAATGCGTTTGTATCAAAGTGATGCCTAAAGCTTTGACCACCACCATCACCACCACGAACGGACTTACCGAACCACCACCATCATCATTATTAATACTTTGAACTATATATGGTCAGAGTTTCCAAAGAATTTCTTCCTCAATTGAAAATTGCATTTATTTGTAATGAGATAATTCTTCTTGAATGTTTGAAAATTTCTGGAACTGAATATTGATACATAGTATTAAAAACAAAATTCTAAAATAAATTTTAAAACGTGGACTGAGTTCTAGATTCTTTATACAAACCAGCAGTTCTGAGAATTAGCAAAAGTCAACGACTTTAATTTAGAATCTAAAATTTACAAATTTCATTCAGAAATTTATAAAGTTTTCAGTTTTTTCGAAATTGAAAATTCTTTTAATACTAAAACAATTTCAGGAGCTGCTTCATGGTTCCTGATCTTGGCTTCTGTTGCTTTATATATTCGATTTCTGCGTTATCTTGCTAACTTTTTTTAGTCTTCGAGAAACATTTGCAGTTAGATAACAAGAATTCCAAGCCAAACTATTAGTTCATATTCGATAACCACTAATAGAGCTCACGAATACCAACTCGTGACCGCTAAACACTAAAAATCAAATATCACTTTTCGAAGGTGAACTTTACAATCCAATTTCGATCTCGGTTGCTACTAGTTGTGAATCTATAAGGGGACTTGTGTTGGATAATCGCTAATTGAACCTCGACTTTCTAACTACTATTTATCTTTATCTCGTGCTCGTTAACTGCTCCGTAAGGTCTACGAAGTACAAGCTTCCACTAATGGAATCTTCATTCTATCGATAATTATATCCTTTACCACCATAAGTGAAAACGGTATATTGGGTTTGTGCTGATGTTTGTAACGCATAGAAATATTGGTCTAAGATCCACCTTTTAGTATACCAATCGACTTAGAATCACTCCCTGAATTGTTTTAACGATGTACGTCCGGCTGGCTGGCTGGCCGGTTATCCATGTAAGCTTGTTATCAGTGTACAGGTCGTTACTTTAAAGATAATTTGATGAAATTTGGCACAGGCTCAATGACGATCCCTATTCTTTTTGAGCGAAATCGGATTACTATTTCGGGTACCTCCCATAGGAATGCCTTACCGGAATAGAGTTTTTGGTCCTTTACAGCCATAAATTTAGTTGTATTTTAATAATATTCAGCACAAATATTGCTTATCATAATCTAAATTAGTGTTCCTAGTTTTGTAGAAATCGGCCCATTTTTGATCATACCCTCTCATACAAGACACATTCTCAAAAGACGTTTATATACACATAAAAGCACAAAAACGTTCATAACTCTAAAGATAAATGCATTTGATTACTTAAACTTTGCACAGATAAATATTTTATAAATATGAATATATATGATCTTCTCCACGATCTAGCAGGTGCACCAACACGACGGCCGCTTCCTTGTGGATTCCAACGAAGCGCTTGTCGAGCAATGTTGGTATTTGGCCTTTGAAGTGTGTGGCCTATCCATCGCCATTTCCGTTGACATACCTCTCTGGAAGCAGGGATTTGGTTTGTTGCATTAAGTAGATCTTCATTTCTTATGCGATTCGGCCACTTTATATTAAGGATTTGTCGTAAGCATTTGTCAGCAAAGGTTTGCAGGCGCTTATCGATGGCATTTGTGCGTTTCCATGTTTCGCAGCCGTAATACAGGATGGACTTGACATTCGAGTTGTATATTCGTAACTTAGTTGTTGTTGATATTTGCCGAGATTTCCAAATAGCTCGAAGAATGCCGAATGCAGATTTTGCCTTATTAATACGCGATTTAATATCCTCGTCTGCACCACCTTTTGTAGTTACTAAACTTCCCAGGTAACTGAAGGTATCTACACGCCCAATAACCTCGTTATTCACATTGATGTGTGTCAACGGGTTTGCGCCATAGCCTCCAGGCATAATCTTTGTCTTGGAAATATTAATTTCAAGACCAGCTATACGAGATTCAGCAGTAATAGCGTTAGTATTCTCTTGAAGGTGGCCAGAGCTTTGGCTTAAAAGTCATACGTCATCGGCTTATTCCAAGTCCTCAAGTTGTCCATTGGATACCGTGTCTACCATTTAGAGCAGTACGCATTATGTTGTCGATGACGAGGATAAAAAGTATAGGTGATAATATACATCCTTGTCTTACTCCAGTAGTAACATCGAACGGATCTGATAGTTTACCCTTGTGTAGGACTCGACTTTTAAAATCAACGTACATTGCCCGCATTAAGTTGAGAATTTTCGTCGGCATGTTACGATTTTCTAAAATTATCCATAGATGCTTCTATTGACACTGTCGAAGGCCTTCATAAAGTCGATAAACGCTAGGTAAATAGGAGTGCGGAATTCATTACATTGCTCTAATACTATTCTTACTGTGTTGATTAGATCAACACAAGAACGGTTTTCTCTAAACCCAAACTCATTTTCGCGGTTGTAGAGGAAACTGCGTCTGATATTCTGTTCAAAATTACACGACTTAGTATTTTGCTAGGTATTGGGAGAAGTGTTATACCCCTGTAGTTATTGCAGTCTTTAGGGTTACCCTTTTTTGGTATTTTGACTAGTATACCTTCATTCCAAGAGGTTGGCAGAGCTTCTTCTTCCCATATTTTACGCACAAATGGGTGCCACAATCTCGACGATCCTTCAACATCACATAAAAGCATCTCCGCTGAAATATTGTCATTGCCCGGGGCCTTGTTGCGTTTAAGGATTTTAATAGCGTTCTTCACTTCTTGCATTGTTGGCGGACTGTCGGAAATTCCTCTGAATATACTATCATGGTTGGTTTCATTATGCACTTCAGCCAGTGGTGTTAATCCAATAGGGTTGTTAAGCGTTGACTTGAAGTGCTCCATCCAGCGTATTAGCTGTTCATCCGCAGTTGAAAGGAGTGTGCCACTACTACTCAAGATAGGACTGTTACTGTAAGTAGGTTTGCCACACAACGCCCTTGATATGTTATACAAGGTCTTCATATCGCCTTTGCTTGCAGCTGATTAAGCTTGGCTTGCTTGCTCGTCTATCCACATTCTCTTGTCCCTTCTTGCAGACTTCTTTATTTTATTGGATAGATTACGATATGTTGCTTTGAGGGCTCCATCATCTCCGTTTTCATTTAGCATTGTATTTTTAAGGGATCTGCGTTGTTGTATCAAGTCCCATGTTGCCTGTGTTATCCAAATTTTTCTTTTGTGATCTTTAAATCCTAGGATTTGTTGACCAACTTCATTGTATGTTTGTGTGACACACCTGGAGATTTCATTAATACTGGCACCGTTGCTGTTTATTACATCTGGAAGCCGATTCCTTTTGGAAGTAATAAAGGCATTCCGATGACTTTCGGATTCCAGTTTCTCTACATCTATTTTACGATCTGCTTTCGCCGTATTAGACCTCAGATCAGCAACCTTTAGTCGAATTTTACACATCACTAAATGATGGTCGCTATTTATATCAGCTCCGCGTCTGGAGCGTACATCAAGTAAAGATGATCGCCACTTAGAATTTATTAAAATATGGTCGATTTGTTTCTTTGTGATGCCATTCGGCGAAATCCAGGTTATTTTATGCTGTTCTTTATGAAAAAATATACTATATGCTATTTTTTTATGCCTCTAAGACTTAAGGAAAACTTGTTTAATTGTTGGTCCATATTTGACCTTAGTAGTGAAGGGTATGATATAGTCGGGCTTTTCTTACTTGTTTTATCTTTACCTCGTGCTCGATGACATTTATTAGGATTGTGAAATAACATCTAAGTTCGTGATGGAATAACATTTGTTGGGCTTATGTCATTTTAGACTTTAAAATACTTCTGTTGCTGCTGAAAGAATATGAAAGTTACGATAGGTAAATAGGATATCATGTATTTTTCGGACAATACTCAGATCGCATAGCGATCTGTACGTGATTCTTATTTTTCCAATTCCGAAAGAGACTACACGACCGCAATTGGCACTTGATTTTAAGTTTCGGCTGGGTCATTGAAATATCATACTCTAGATCTCATAACACACGTTTGCAACTGTGAGTATTCTTTTAGCGCAAATGAATATTGTGGGTGCTCTTGTGTAATTCAGGCAGTGCCGTAATACAATTAAGCCTAATTGAGCTTAACATAATAAGTCTAGTATGAAAAAAGTAGATATATCAATCGATATAAAGCTATGCAAGTCTGACTAGGATACACGCTAAGCAAAAGAAAAAAGAGACATCGCTTCTTTTATTTTCCACCGATTCATGAAACCCAATAAAATATAATAATTTACAAAAATTTAATCAAAATGATCGATCGAAGACAGTATGCCATTCTGGTATCTTATTTCCCAAAAGATTGCAAAAAGTGGTACATAAAAGTAGGAAATGCTAATCGAAACCTAACGATGTGTGACTGCCAAGACATAACTTAGTCGACTGGGTATCAGGAAAAATGTTCAATGATGTCATGCATTTTGGCGATAGTTAAGCGGTTCCAAAAAGTCGGAAATATTATTCGAAATCTAAGAATGTGTAATATGTAAATATAACGCTTCTAACCTTTCAATGTCACCATCAATTGATATACTAGGTGTTTAGAAAATTTGTTTCCACAATCAATGAGGTCGTGCCTTTTGACGAAAGTGAGGTGATAGTAAATATTTCCAAGGCGTTTGATAGAGTGCGACACGGAGCGTTTTGGCTAAAATCAGTTTTGGTGTCAGTAAAAGCTACTCTCGATTTATATCGAGGTTTCTCAGAGATCACACTTTAAGAGTTGTTATAGATGAAATCTTATCATACAAGTTCAAGATTAATTCCGAGATAGATCTTGATCTGTTATTTCACCTACTCTTTTTCTTATGTTTATGAGCGAACTTCTACGCAAATTTCTAACCTATCTTATCAAGTGCATCGCTTTTAAAAGAGTTTGGAGATACTTCACTCCATCTGATCTCCTCACTATTTACTCCACTTTTATCCGACGAAAAATGAAATAGAATTTTTTCTAACGAAATTAGGTACCCTTTTCCAAAACTCGGACTTTCTTACGTAATACACGTCTATCTATAAGAGCTCGTGCCTTCGTGGTCAATAGGCCAGTAGACCGAACAATATACTACAAAGAAAATTCGTTCTTTAGCAGAATAGAATTCGCTACCCGAACAAGTCTTTCCTGTCAGTCCATAAATTCTACTCCATATATCTCCCAAAACCTATATTCCTAGTTTCAACACAATGCATATGTACAAAAAAATAAAGGATTTTGAACTACTAAATATCAATGCGATTTGGCCAGATCCCTAGATACTTTGCCTTTATTGCTAGTTTTAGCTCAACTTAATTGATATTTAGGCCAAATCGCATTAGAAATGAAAATCTACTAAACGCTACAAACCAAATCCCTTCTTCTATAGAGGTATGTCAACGGAAATGGAGGTGGATAGGCCACACACTTCGAAGTCCAAATACCAACATTGCTCGACAAGCGCTTCGTTGGAATCCACAAGGAAGCGGCCGTCGTGTTGGTGCACCTGCTAGAACGTGGAAAAAGTCAATTGATGCGGAGTTACAAGCAGCAAACTATTTATGGAATGATGTATGCCAAACATCTCGCAATAGAGTTCGATGTGCTCCACTGGGAGTCAAAGATAACAGAAGAAGAATCTAGGGATCTCCTTGGATTTTAAGTTAGCATTGAAAAGGAATATGCAGAAATGTATTAAAGGACTAAACGCTTACTACATTTGAAGCAATTAAGGAGAGAAGACTTGGGGATAACGACCGATAATTGTGAATTCGATTTACACATCTAAAGACAGTCTTGTACTATTGTCCTATTTGAGTATGCAAAATGAGGTTCATTGTGTGCTGTTGTCAACCTCTAGAAAACTTCCCAAACATCCCTGAACATCTTTATGCTTTAATTTCTATATAATACGACATAAAAGTGATGGCAGCTAAGACAAAATGAGTCGGTTATGTTAAAGCCTAGACTAGAGTAATAAATCTAATAGATCTGGGTCAGATAAATTTACAGACTATTTAGTCAAGAAGATTTTACTTAGTTCTGAACCGATTTATATTATAATAATGTTATAATTCCTGATGATTGTATATAGCAAAGATTAAACTGGCGTCAGCTTCCGGAGTGTGTCTTCTAGAAAAATATAACGAGATTTCTTACATATTTTGAGATCCGCGACTAAATTGATACTGAAGGCAAGTCTTAATTTTCAGAATGTAGTGCTAGGGATAGGCTACCTCTAATGGACATATTGGTTACATATAGGGTTGGTGTGTCTCAGGTCATTACAACATCGAGCACAAAGAAATAGTCGAGGAGAATTAAGACCTAAACCTGAACCAGACATAAAACCCGTTATTTGCTAGATATACATTTCTTGTATTAGTAATCAGGAGTTGTATAAGTGAGGAAACCATAAAAGCCTGTTGCAATGTGAAGACCTAAAGAATAAAACTAGTGATGCCAAAGAAAAAATGTTTGCTAGACTTGAGGAAATTAGCCACCACTGTGCCAAAAATGTGTAGATGAGGATTCTTCCGAATCTGTAAAAAATATTCTACGTCATTTTCCAGTGCTCCAAAGTCAGAGACTTAAGTTTTTAGGTGGTAGATTCCGCAATGGGCTCTATGGCATCCAGACTTGTATGCTTAAACGATGTTGTAAGTTGAGTTACAGGAATCAGTGGGATAAAATAGAATTCTCAATATACGAGAGTCGATAGAAATTATAAATTTACGACTCTTAGTTGGGAAATTTGAATTGCTTCTGTCAATAGTTAAATTTAAGTTGACTAATGTCTAAATTTGTTTGTGTTTGGCTGCCGTTAACAGTAGACTACTTCGCGTTTTGAAAACAAATGGATTCACTACGCAACACCCACTGTTTTAACTGTCGTTTGGTACCCAGTGTGTTGTGGTCCACTGCTACGAAGCTTTCACAAAAGTTCGTCCATATTGCAATTGAATAACGCCGAACATTCCTGTAAATTTTTAGACGGTTGCTTTTGTGGTTGATTGCAAGAAAATGCGGCAGCCATTTTGCGGAAAGTTTTCTCATACCTAAGTCTTTAATTGGCTTCACAAAACCTCCTATGGTCTTTAAAAAAAACCTCCTATGGTCTTTACAAAACCTCTTACTTCTAATCTTTGTTCGGCTAAAATCAAATTGTGAAATTTTTAATTGTTTCGAATGTAGAGATCTCAACTGGGCGAAATTCAGTAAACCTCTTTTTACCATAAAAAGGGTTAACATGATCAACTTTGGGTCCTTTTGACGATCGTTTCAATTTTGCCGAATTTAATGAAATAGATTTTTCTCAGTGTAGAATAGTATTTTTCTTTGGTCTGTAAATATACACTTTTTATTCAATTTATTTATCTGTTACTTCACAAAAAATTGCTGCAATAAAATAGCGAAATCTCCCTCATTATGGAAAATTTCAATTCAATTGAAAAATTTTCTTCAATTCTCTAATGTTTCTACGCAATTTTCATTAGTTTAAATTTGCCACACAAAACAAAACAAAAAAAGTGAAAAGCAATTTAGGAAAAATCTTTTGATTTTGGGATATTGAAATCTTTCGTTTTATTTATTATGCCCACATTGTCACTTCGAACGGAACGGAATGGAATATCTATGTATTTGACTGTTGTATTTGATGTGTTTTCTAAAAGTTTCTTTCATTGACATAAACTTCGGCATCTCCGGCTTTAGGAACTGTTTAAGTTTTATATCTTAGATTTTTTTTGCTTTAATAAAAATTATTTTCAAATCTGGAGGGAAAATCTCTGGCATTAAAGATTGAATGTTGGATGGATGTACTTAATAGGGGTACGTGTGGATGTTGGAGTACGTGTGCCCCCATTCCCATTATGTCGTTTGCATTGTTTTGATGAAACGCGTTTATACAAACAAACAACTATTCATCCATCCATCTCCATTTACTTATAGATTCAACTCTGTTGTACCTTGCACACGCATCCAACAAATTGTCTTTAATTTGTTCCTTCAAGTAAATGTCACTCAAGGAAATCTTCAGCCTTTTAAAACTGAAAGCAAAAACTAGAAAAAAAACGACTAGAAATAAAACTTTGATTGAATCTAATTGTGGTAAATTAATAAAATTGTAGTAAATTAAAATAAAAAATAGTTCGAGTAGTTTAGCTCGAAGTGTTGAAAATATTTCTCTATTTTTATCTAGTGAAATCCAGTAGATGATGCATTTTTGTTTACCACTGAGATTAAATAAGCAGCTGTAGGATGTTAATTTTGTCCAGTTGTATAGAAATTGCTGTAATCTTGGCATGGACTTTAGCCTCCTTCGCTGATTTAAAGATAAGTACAAATTATGTTTTTATATGAATAGTTAAGAACTAGTTTTCGAAAAAAAATTTGACTTGCTTCTAAAGGTATCAAATCGCACAAACTCTATTTTTAAACTTTCCTTTTAAAGATCTAGAATTTATCAGATATGCCCTATGATCCCTCGAGATTTTCATAGAAGAACTTGTCGAAAATTGTTTATATTTGGCCTTCGGAGTGTTTGGCGTATCCATCGAGAAGCAGGGATACCTCCACGGAAGCAGGGATTTGGCTTGTTGCGTTCAGTAGATCTTCATTTCTTATGCGATTTGGCCACCATTTATTCTTCTACTTCCCTTATCCTTGACTCTCTATGGAGCATAGGGCCGGCCTCTATTTATTTATAATTTGCCGTATGCTTTTGTTTGCAAAGATTTGCAGTTACACATAGATGTTATTGGTGCATTTCCAAGTGTCACAACCGTAACACAGAATGAACTTGATCTTCTAGTTTTATATTCTTAACTCAGTTTTTGTTGATGTTTGCAGATTTTGCCTGAATTATAAGCTATTCCTCGTTCTTTTGTAGATATCAAACAGCCCAGATAATTGAAGGTAACTACACATCCAAAACCCTGGTTTTGCCTCTTGGTGTAATCTTTGTCTTGAAAATATTCATTTCTAGCCCAATTGCCAGAGGTTGAACAGTCAATGTTTTCTTGAATATGACCTAAGGCTTGGCATACGAAATCGGCATATTTTAAGTTCTCGAGTTGTTTAAAGAGTGTTCATTAAGCACCTTGTCTACTATTCAAAGCCGAGCGCATTATGTCAACGATGACAAGAATATCAAGCATATACCAGTACTAACCTCGCACGAATTTCAAAATTTACTCTTGTCTAGGGGTCGGTATTTACAATCAACCGAATGTAGTTTAGAGTCTTCACATCTATGGAGAATTTTTGAAAATCGTAACATATCAACGAAAATTCTGAACTTAATTCGGGCAATGTACGTGAATTTTAAATGTCAAATCCTACACAAGGGTATATTGTCAAAACCGTTCGAAGTTACTACTACTATTCTCGTCATCGATACCCTTTAACCAATTCGAGAACTTGGAATACGCTGATGAGGTATGTCTTCCAAGCTAAAGCTCAGGTCACCTCCAATAAAAACCTAAACCATCACTGTTGAGTCTCGGGCAGCTTAACTGGAAATCAATATTTCCAAGACAAAGATTAGGACTGAAGGCAATGACGCACATACGTTTTCTTGAATATGACCTAAGGCTTGGCGTACGAAATCGGCATATTTTAAGTTCTCGAGTTGTTTAAAGAGTGTTCATTAAGCACCTTGTCTACTATTCAAAGCCGAGCGCATTATGTCAACGATGACAAGAATATCAAGCATATACCAGTACTAACCTCGCACGAATTTGAAAATTTACTCTTGTCTAGGGGTCGGTATTGACAATCCACCGAATGTAGTTTAGAGTCTTCACATCTATGGAGAATTTTTGAAAATCGTAACATATCAACGAAAATTCAGAACTTTATTCGGGCAATGTACGTGAATTTTAAATGACAAATCCTACACAAGGGTATATTGTCAAACCCGTTCGAAGTTACTACTACTATTCTCGTCATCGATAACATAATGCTCACGGTATTCAATGGATACCCTTTAACCAACTCGAGAACTTGGAATACGCTGATGAGGTATGTCTTCCAAGCTAAAGCTCAGGTCACCTCCAAAAAAAAACCTAAACCATCACTGTTGAGTCTCGGGCAGCTGAGCTGGAAATCAATATTTCCAAGACAAAGATTAGGACTGAAGGCAATGTCGCACATTCGTCGCAAGACATCAATGTGGGTAGCGAAGTCATTGGATCTGTAGGTACTTTTAACTATCTTGAAAGTTTAGTATCTACAAAAGGTGGTACCTACCCAGCAAAACTTTGGTAATGGCAAGTACTCTGATAACTGGTTACCCTGTAACGACTACAACATACCATCCGAATAAATAATAAGTTATTACAGAAGTACTTATGTGTAATTAAGATGGTAATTTAAACTGAATGGCCCCGGTTCAAATCCCACCAAGGGCAACAATTTTTTTTAGTTTTTTTTTTATTAAAAGAGTCTTTTTAAATGATTTTTGAATTTTAAGAACTTAAATATTATCTTCTGTAAAAAAAATTTGTAAAACTAACTCACGTTAATGAAAATGAGTTAATTTTGATTATGTGGGGGATGTTGAATACCAAACACGATTCTAATTGGTCTTAACTTGGTAAGCCCAACTTATCTGGGTCATCCTTCATCTCAACTGTGGACACACACCTCCTCATGGTATCACCCGGGGAGTTAGTTTAACACCCGTTAATATTGTGAGTTAACATGTTCCGAGAGTTGTCCCATAAGATCGATAAAAATGGGTTAGGATTACGGGCTAGTAACTCTCTCTTGAAAAAAAATACAATGAAGAGGATAAAATTAGAATTGAAATGTCCCACTAGCTAATGTTAGAGGAGGATGTCCGAAACTTCGATAGAAAGACCAAGTAGAGGAACATTTTTCAAAGTTTGGCCTATTTAATTGGAGAATATTCGCACAAGATCGAAATCCATGGAATTCTAAAATATGCTCGGACTTTGACCTTAACAGGTTGTAACATTTAAGTAAGGAAGAGTCAATCTTATGTAAAAACTTATACAAAAAAGTAGATTTAAATTGTTTAAGTTTTAAAATAATTTTAAAAAAGTTTTAAAATAATTACAAAAAATAGTATAAAAATATTTTTCCAAAAATTACAACAAAGCAAAAAAAACAGGGAAAAACAAAGTTGTTGTCACATGATTTTGGATCTAAAAATAAAAATTGTATAAATTTATTATAAGCTGCTAATTTTTCAACATATGAAGTAGCTCAGTGGAAGAGTCTCTGCCTAGCAGTCGGAGGGTCTGGGTTCGAGCCCCCTTGGGATCATAAAAAAAATTTTGTATTTCGTTTAAAAATATATGTTTTTAATAAAACAACAACAAAAAAAGTTGTTTCTGTTGTTGTTGTTGCTTTCCAATTGCTTACCCAAGTCATTAATTTTCTGCAATTGGTAAGTACTTGCCTCCAATGACATCTCCATGTTAATGTAATGACTTAAACAGCGAATGAGTAAGTAGTTCGTGTTCAATAGATTAACTGTTTAACTCATTATTTGGTAATGCAAAGTTTTACTGGGTAGGAGGACATTGAATTGCGTATTAATAAGGAAAAATCTGGATGGTCGACATTAAAGGATGGTCGAGGCCCTATGCTTCACTAGGAGTCAAGGATAACAGAAGACAGAAGAATACTATTCTTACTAAGATAGGAAGAACACAGGAGTAGATTAAACTATGTACGTAGGATAGTCTTTTCAAAATTAGAAGTTGAAAGAAGAGTATCAATGATGCACAAAATTGGACTGTAGGCATTTGTCACATAACGCCCTTGATATATTATATAAGGTCTTTATGCCGCTTCCTGCTGATTAAGCTTGGCTTACTTTTATTTCTTTCTAATTCTAAGTACAAAACTTCAAATTTACGATCGTATTTTGCAGCATAAGACCTCAGAGCCGCAACCTTCAGTCAAGATCTATAGATAACTAAATGGTAGTCTTTGTTATATCCGCTCCGCGATTCGATCGTACATCAAGTAAACATGATTGCCACTTGAATTTATCAAAATGTGATCATTTTGGTTTTCAGTAACGCCTTTACCGATATCCAAGTAATTTTATGAGTAGATTTATAAGAAATAATAGTGACACGATTTATGATTTTAAAAGTTTTTATAGTCCAATATCTTCGGACAGAATTGGTTTTATTCATCAGAATGTTCTTGCATAGATTAGGCACCTCCAAAATCCTTGTGCCAGCTGCCGTAGCAGGGGTATTTCTTGCATGATTACCCCTTGGAGTAGTATATTCTGTAGCTAAAAACATCGAAAGTGCTAAGTCGATGGGTTATGAGTCCAAAGACAAGAGCCACGTTTGTAAAGCGAGCCGCTCTGTCCGAGACAGACGCCCGCTTGTAGCCGCAACTAACATGTTGAACAGACGCTACAGTTTCGTACTTTACTAAGTACAATTATCTTAAACCCTTAGACCAAATACGTTGGAATGGCTCTAAGATAACTCCCCTCACGTTAGCCCTGACCTAGAATCCCATTCGGATTGTTTACCGCATCAACTAGGTTGCTCAGGTTTCCAGGATGTACCACGAGGAGGTGTGAGTAGGAATTGAATACAGTTATTACCTGTTAGCCGGAAACCCAGGCAACAACTGCATCCCATTTGCATTCCAATGATTTCCCCTTGGAGTATTATATTATGAAATGTTATTTCATTCCATGCTTGAAACATCGTAAGTGCTAAGTCGATGGGCGATAAGTCCAAAGAAACGAACAGCGTTTGTATAGCGAGCCGCACGATCCGAAACAGATGCCATCTTGCAGCCGCAACTAACATGTTGAACAGACGCTGCAGTTTCGTACTGTAACAAGTACAGTTATCTTAGACGTTGAAATGCCTTCAAGATACGTTAAAATGCCTTCAAGATAACCGCCTTTCATATTAGTCCCGACCTAGAATCCCACACGGGTTGTTTACCGCATCTTCAACTAGATTGCTCAGGTTACCATTTGTACAACGAGGAGGTTAGAGTAGGAATTGGATACAGTTCTTGCCTGGTAGCTGGAGATGCCAGGCAACATTCCGAAGGCCAAATACCAACGTTGATCGACATGCGCTTCGTTGGAATCTACGGGGAAGCATCAGTCGTGTCAGTGCACCTGCTAGAACGTAAAGAAGGTTAATTGATGCTGAGTTGCAAGCAGCAAACCATTAATGGAATGATGTATGCCTAACATCTCGCAATAGAGTCCGATTTAAAAGGATGGTTGAGGCCCTATTCACCACTGAGAGTCAAGGATAACAGAAAAGGAATAGTGACATCCACAATAAGTTTTTTATCGCCTCGAAATTTGAGTAATCTTCCTCCATTGTCGTTCCTTACTTCGACACCATGCTTATACAATTTGTTGTGCTGATGCTCATTAGTTGACGTGCTAACCAACTAACGAACTAAACAAACTTACTCCAACACCATACTTTCCAATGTAATGGCTGAGGTGTACCTATGGCCTCACAACCTCAGTACTTGGGCAACTTGTAGGAAGATAACACCCAACATAATTAATACTAGGTGACTTCAACGCCATGGTAGTTTCAAATAGAACCGGTTTGGAGCATCAACATAATAAATTGTGATTGAGTTCGAGCCCTAGTCATGGCAACGTCAATTTCTTTTAAAATTTTTAATAACCACAGCATCCTCCATCATCCATCTGTCAGTAAGCTCAACAGCATTAACATGCCGTCGATGTAAAAAAAATAGAATTGGATGCAGAACAAGATGCTTAAATATGTATCTACCCATGGCGCAGCTACATTATTCTAAAAGTTGACATGACGTTCAATAGCTAATTTAACTAATTTGAAGTCTGCTTCCAAAGGCTTATGTAATATTCCCTCAATTTTAGTTTACATTTCCGAATAAAAAGCCCCAATCATTGCCTTAATTTATTCACAGCTTCCAATTATTTTTTGTCAAATCTCACTTTCATTTTTTGTTTAACTCATAATATCTTAATATTGTCTGTCTAGTGAATATTTGCATTTACTCTATACAGCAATTTCGTTTTTAATTAAAAAGATTTACAAACAAAAAAATTATGCTTACCAGACATTTTCATTAATGACGATCGTTATGCATCGGTTTATGGATTTTGTGTCTTAACTTATTTTCCTTCTTCTTCATCATATTTTTTGTTTCCTACTGATTTGTCTTCATTAAGTCATTTAACGTCATTGTCATCATCATGATCATTAACATCAATAATAATGATGATAACATTTTTATTCTTCCTGGCTTAAGACGTTTCTCGTAATGAGCCATAACCAAGTTTATGGAGGCATAGCAACAATAATTGTTGCCATGGGTACAGCCACAACTTCAGAGATATAACAAGTATTAACGATTTGATTGGGCTTTTTCGATTCGAATCTTTTTACATTGTAATTTAGTTGAATTTTACGGCAAAATGATTGCCAATTATTAAAACTTATTAATACTTTTAAGATCTTTGAATTTCTGCAATTAAGTGTCAATTATTATTTTAGTATATTGTCGATCACTTGTAATACTACTATAGTAATAAATATCAGATACATTTTTTTATACCCTTCGACATCATCACGTTTTTGGTGCTCCCAGAGTGCTCTATAAGGGATTTATAGGAATTTTTTAAAAAATTTCTAATATTTTTAAGAAATTAAAAAAAAAACATTCTTATTTCTATAAGAAATTTTTCAAAAATGTCTTATTTTTATAGGAAATTTTTCAAAAATTTCTTATCTTTATAGGACATTTTTCAAAAATTTCCTATTATTATAGGAAATATTTCAAAAATTTCCTATTTTTATAGGAAATTTTTCATAAATTTCCCATTTTTATAGGAAATTCTTCAAAAATTTCCTATTTTTATAGGAAACATTTCAAAAATTTCTTATTTGTATAGGAAATTTTTCATAAATTTCCCATTTTTATAAGAAATTCTTCAAAAATTTCCCATTTCTATAGGAAATTTTAAAAAAAATTTCTATTTTTATAGGAAATTTTTCAAAAATTTCCTATTTTTTTAGGAAATTTTTCAAAAATTTCCTATTTTTTTAGGAAATTTTTCAAAAATTTCCTATTTTTATAGGAAATTTTTCAAAAATTTCCTATTTTTATAGGAAATTTTTCAAAAATTTCCTATTTTTATAGGAAATTTTTCAAAAATTTCCTATTTTTATAGGAAATTTTTCAAAAATTTCCTATTTTTATAGGAAATTTTTCAAAAATTTCCTATTTTTATAGGAAATTTTTCAAAAATTTCCTATTTTTATAGGAAATTTTTCAAAAATTTCCTATTTTTATAGGAAATTTTTCAAAAATTTCCTATTTTTATAGGAAATTTTTCAAAAATTTCCTATTTTTATAGGAAATTTTTCAAAAATTTCCTATTTTTATAGGAAATTTTTCAAAAATTTCCTATTTTTATAGGAAATTTTTCAAAAATTTCCTATTTTTATAGGAAATTTTTCAAAAATTTCCTATTTGTATAGGAAATTTTTCAAAAATTTCCTATTTTTATAGGAAATTTTTCAAAAATTTCCTATTTTTATAGGAAATTTTTCAAAAATTTCCTATTTTTATAGGAAATTTTTCAAAAATTTCCTATTTTTATAGGAAATTTTTCAAAAATTTCCTATTTTTATAGGAAATTTTTCAAAAATTTCCTATTTTTATAGGAAATTTTTCAAAAATTTCCTATTTTTATAGGAAATTTTTCAAAAATTTCCTATTTTTATAGGAAATTTTTCAAAAATTTCCTATTTTTATAGGAAATTTTTCAAAAATTTCCTATTTTTATAGGAAATTTTTCAAAAATTTCCTATTTTTATAGGAAATTTTTCAAAAATTTCCTATTTTTATAGGAAATTTTTCAAAAATTTCCTATTTTTATAGGAAATTTTTCAAAAATTTCCTATTTTTATAGGAAATTTTTCAAAAATTTCCTATTTTTATAGGAAATTTTTCAAAAATTTCCTATTTTTATAGGAAATTTTTCAAAAATTTCCTATTTTTATAGGAAATTTTTCAAAAATTTCCTATTTTTATAGGAAATTTTTCAAAAATTTCCTATTTTTATAGGAAATTTTTCAAAAATTTCCTATTTTTATAGGAAATTTTTCAAAAATTTCCTATTTTTATAGGAAATTTTTCAAAAATTTCCTATTTTTATAGGAAATTTTTCAAAAATTTCCTATTTTTATAGGAAATTTTTCAAAAATTTCCTATTTTTATAGGAAATTTTTCAAAAATTTCCTATTTTTATAGGAAATTTTTCAAAAATTTCCTATTTTTATAGGAAATTTTTCAAAAATTTCCTATTTTTATAGGAAATTTTTCAAAAATTTCCTATTTTTATAGGAAATTTTTCAAAAATTTCCTATTTTTATAGGAAATTTTTCAAAAATTTCCTATTTTTATAGGAAATTTTTCAAAAATTTCCTATTTTTATAGGAAATTTTTCAAAAGTTTCCTATTTTTATAGGAAATTTTTCAAAAATTTCCTATTTTTATAGGAAATTTTTCAAAAATTTCCTATTTTTATAGGAAATTTTTCAAAAATTTCCTATTTTTATAGGAAATTTTTCAAAAATTTCCTATTTTTATAGGAAATTTTTCAAAAATTTCCTATTTTTATAGGAAATTTTTCAAAAATTTCCTATTTTTATAGGAAATTTTTCAAAAATTTCCTATTTTTATAGGAAATTTTTCAAAAATTTCCTATTTTTATAGGAAATTTTTCAAAAATTTCCTATTTTTATAGGAAATTTTTCAAAAATTTCCTATTTTTATAGGAAATTTTTCAAAAATTTCCTATTTTTATAAGAAATTTTTCAAAAATTTCCTATTTTTATAGGAAATTTTTCAAAAATTACCTATTTTTATAGGAAATTTTTCAAAAATTTCCTATTTTTATAGGAAATTTTTCAAAAATTTCCTATTTTTATAGGAAATTTTTCAAAAATTTCCTATTTTTATAGGAAATTTTTCAAAAATTTCCTATCTTTATAGGAAATTTTTCAAAAATTTCCTATTTTTATAGGAAATTTTTCAAAAATTTCCTATTTTTATAGGAAATTTTTCAAAAATTTCCTATTTTTATAGGAAATTTTTCAAAAATTTCCTATTTTTATAGGAAATTTTTCAAAAATTTCCTATTTTTATAGGAAATTTTTCAAAAATTTCCTATTTTTATAGGAAATTTTTCAAAAATTTCCTATTTTTATAGGAAATTTTTCAAAAATTTCCTATTTTTATAGGAAATTTTTCAAAATTTTCCTATTTTTATAGGAAATTTTTCAAAATTTTCTTATTTTTATAGGAAATTTTTCAAAAATTTCCTATTTTTATAGGAAATTTTTCAAAAATTTCCTATTTTTATAGGAAATTTTTCAAAAATTTCCTATTTTTATAGGAAATTTTTCAAAAATTTCCTATTTTAATAGGAAATTTTTCAAAAATTTCCTATTTTAATAGGAAATTTTTCAAAAATTTCCTATTTTTATAGGAAATTTTTCAAAAATTTCCTATTTTTATAGGAAATTTTTCAAAAATTTCCTATTTTTATAGGAAATTTTTCAAAAATTTCCTATTTTTATAGGAAATTTTTCAAAAATTTCCTATTTTTATAGGAAATTTTTCAAAAATTTCCTATTTTTATAGGAAATTTTTCAAAAATTTCCTATTTTTATAGGAAATTTTTCAAAAATTTCCTATTTTTATAGGAAATTTTTCAAAAATTTCCTATTTTTATAGGAAATTTTTCAAAAATTTCCTATTTTTATAGGAAATTTTTCAAAAATTTCCTATTTTTATAGGAAATTTTTCAAAAATTTCCTATTTTTATAGGAAATTTTTCAAAAATTTCCTATTTTTATAGGAAATTTTTCAAAAATTTCCTATTTTTATAGGAAATTTTTCAAAAATTTCCTATTTTTATAGGAAATTTTTCAAAAATTTCCTATTTTTATAGGAAATTTTTCAAAAATTTCCTATTTTTATAGGACATTTTTCAAAAATTTCCTATTTTTATAGGACATTTTTCAAAAATTTCCTATTTTTATAGGAAATTTTTCAAAAATTTCCTATTTTTATAGGAAATTTTTCAAAAATTTCCTATTTTTATAGGAAATTTTTCAAAAATTTCCTATTTTTATAGGAAATTTTTCAAAAATTTCCTATTTTTATAGGAAATTTTTCAAAAATTTCCTATTTTTATAGGAAATTTTTCAAAAATTTCCTATTTTTATAGGAAATTTTTCAAAAATTTCCTATTTTTATAGGAAATTTTTCAAAAATTTCCTATTTTTATAGGAAATTTTTCAAAAATTTCCTATTTTTATAGGAAATTTTTCAAAAATTTCCTACTTTTATAGGAAATTTTTCAAAAATTTCCTATTTTTATAGGAAATTTTTCAAAAATTTCCTATTTTTATAGGAAAATTTTCAAAAATTTCCTATTTGTACAGGAAATTTTTCAAAAATTTCCTATTTTTATAGGAAATTTTTCAAAAATTTCAAAAATTTTCAAAAATTTCCTATTTTTATAGGAAATTTTTCAAAAATTTCCTATTTTTATAGGAAATTTTTTAAAAATTTTAAAAATTGAACTGATGCCTTAATTACTTAATTACATTAAATCTACCCAACCTAAGGGGTTAATAATTAAAGTCATTTGAATTGAGTAGGAGAGGCAAATTGTGTTTATGCTGAGAGTTTCAGTTTAATTAATTTAATTGCATTGAAAATAATCAAACAATAAAAACAAATAAACTTAAAATGTAAACAAACCAAAATCATTACCCCTGTTGTGTTTGTGTGTGCGAGTATAAACAAATATTACGAATGAGAGAAGTAAGGAAACAGCGAAAACAAAAAATATGAAAAAAACTTAAAAAGGTTTATGAACTTGCTGAGAGATACATGCATAACAAATTGTATGATCAAACGTGTATGATTGTAAAAAAAGTTTGTTTATATTCTTGGTAGTGTTGGTCTTTGGGGGAATTTGGGGTAAATTTAAAAGAAATTTGTATACATTTTTAAAATGAATAAGAATATATTTAATATTTTAGCATAAATGCTTTAATATATAATAATAATTATTATATTTTACACTTTTCTAAATAAGTTGTTGGTTCCATGTCAACACGCCATTCGTGCAACAGTTGCAAACAATTTGCCATACATCTGTATATATCATTCATATCTCATATTTCTCTCACGATTTGTGACAAATATTTATATAAGTTTTTTTTTTATTTGATTTGAGTCATTTGTATTCATGACTCCATTTCTAATTAATGCTACTCTACTTGGAAATTGTATTTATATTGGTTAAAACATTGTAACAACTTCAATATTTGTTTTACTTTTTTTTTTAATTTTGCACGATCAATATTTTTTTCAAGTTTTTACCGACAACCAAATGTTTTGTGTTTATTTATTCTAGTTACAGTTTATTTTTTATTTACTTTTCTTAATTTTTTATTTTAATTTTTCAACATCTCAAAAAAGTAACCGGTTATTATTATTTAGTTCTATAGTGAGTCTGGCGCTTTTTTAAATAGTAAATAAAACTATTTGTTTGTGTGTTATTTTCCCGCTCATTGTTCTTAAGATAAATTTGTCAGTTCAATACAAAATTTTACCGCTTCCCTATCCAACTTTCCAACTCTTTTAAGGACATTACATTTAAGATAATCTGCTATATCTGTAGTGACCAAAAGTTCGATCTGAAAAACTCTGTATGTCTTCCATTATATCGTCTTTATCAGGAGTTTCGAGTGGCCACTCGCTCCTACATATGACAGAGTGTAGTAAAAAGTGATAGATATGTCAGGCTTTATATTAAGGATTACATTGTGGCCGTAACCATTGTAATAGCTCCCTTAATCCAACATCTTTCTAAATATGTACTTAGAATTTTTGCTCTTACTGCTATTGTCATATTACTCACAGCTGACCCCTGTCTAGATTTGAACAGGATTGGTCATTTAGTTTGTGTTTGGCCGCCATTGATAGCAGACTAGCTCACGTTTGTGAGGAAAGCTATTTTCGTGGGCTCATTTGGAAAAAAGTTTGCTTATTCACTCTGCGTCATCCATTGGTAGAAGCGGTTTCCTAAATTTCGATGTGGCCGTACAAGCACGAAAGACCTTGAAAGTCTTTACTTCTAAAACAGTTGATAGTTGAAGGAAAGGATTTTATATATGGGCAAATCCTGCGTGACGGACGATACATTTGTACGGATTTTGTAGTACTTAAATGTATCCCATTGCCGTTCTACACTAAATAGCTTTGCACATATTTCAGGGAATACTAGCCCATCGATTGTGCTATCGAATGGCGTTTGTTAATTTATATACTTCTTTTGGAGGAAAAAGATATTCGTTTTTAAAGTGCTGTGACGGACGCTACAAAAAATGGAAGTGACTTTTTTTTCAACACGTATTTCTTTAATTTCCATCAAAACGCTCATAGTAATAAACAAATTATAAATATGTTGAAGATAGAGGATAATCAAAGGATTACAAAACAGCTTTTATAAAATAATTTAAAGTTTCCAGTTTCACCAAAAATCCATAAATGAACTGTTGCGGACGCTACGTGAAGGACGATACAGTTTTTTTTATTAGGAAAAATGCATATTTCATATTTTTTTAAGGGTTCGTAAATCAGTAAAAATAATGGTGTTATTTGTTCCCGAATTTCATCCCTTTCATCTTCATGTTCGCGGTTAAAAATGCGATTTTTGGGTACAATTTAATGTTCCGCAAAACGGTTACATACATATAGTTATTTAAAGTTATACACTTTTTACATCTTATTTTTCTTTTGTCCCTAGAATGCTAAGGCTGATGTTAGAGTGTCCCAAAAATAAAAAAAAAAAATTTTTTTTTCAAAAGCATCAAATTTGCCCCACTGTATGTTTTTTTTAACGCATAATACCTTAAATTTAATCTGTGGATATAGATGTGTTATTGCTTTATGAATAAGACATATGTGTGTTCGTAAATTTTGCATTTAATAAATATTATTTTGTAAAAAATTTATACTGTGACGGACGCTGCACACTTTTCTATACATATTATTCTGTAAATTGCTATATTAACATCTATATATTTTTAGCCTAATGTAAAGCATACTATAAGTTCTGTTTACGAACCAAGTTCAATTGGAGAAAAAAGAAAAATTGCACTAGTCAAATCAATAAAACCCTTATTTCTGTGACGGACGCTATACGCTGTGAGCCCCTTTTTTTACTAGCCGTTATTTATATCACTCCAATTACTTTTGATGGGTTCTTTTATATCTAATTGTATAGAATTAAGCAGACTTTGAGCCCCTACTGAAACTTGATACCTAAATGTATGTTTTTGCGATTTTTATGAACTTTTAAAAAACCTATTATTTTAAAAAAATTTATAAAAATTCGAGATGGGTGCAAATAAAGACCTGCTATTCACGAAGAGAGCAATCGAAAATTGTATCCATTATATATTCTAAAGGATCAATATATGGTAAATTTTTTCGTAAACACAAATACGTGATTTTGACAGTTTTAATATTTTGTCCCTGGTTTAAGGTTTTTCGGATTTTCCCATATGTTAAAAAAAAAATGTTAAAGCTATGAAGTTCGGTTGGTTTTTGATACATATCGGGTGTTTTTCATTGAGGTATAGAACTTTAAGTTGGCATCACTTTTTTAACTGGCGGCCATTTTGTCAGCTGTCAAGTAATTAATATTTAGTTTGGTTTGCCATTTCATCATGAACAGGTTGACAAAAGAACAACGCTTGCAAATCGTGCAAATTTATTTCGAAAATAATGGTTCAGTTCGCGAAGTTTACCGCAAGCTCCGTCCATTTTATGGTCGACATAATCGTCCATCAGAGCAATTAATTCGGTTAACCATGGATCGTTTTCGCACTACGTTTACTCTATGTGATAATACGCATCCGCAGCGACGTCGAACAGTGCGCACCGAAGAAACAATTGCCGCTGTAGAGCAAAGTGTTGAAGAGGACCCGAATGAATCGATTCGCCACCGTGCACAGCAATTGGAGCTTTGTCCATCAACTTACAAGATCCAGCTTGTGCAAGAATTAAAGCCGCGAGACCATGCAATGCGTCGTGATTTTGGTGTATGGGCCGAAAATGAGATTGATCTCGATGCTGATTTTCATCGCAAAATTTTGTTCAATGATGAGACTCATTTTTGGTTGAATGGCTACGTCAACAAGCAAAATTGCCGCATTTGGAGTGAAGAGAATCCACATGAGTACCTTGAGACGCCATTACATCCACAAAAACTGACTGTTTGGTGTGCTCTATGGGCTGGTGGAGTCATTGGGCCATACTTCTTCCGAAATAATGCTGGAGAGTCAGTTACCATAAATGGAGACCGGTATGGAGCCATGATAACTGACTATTTTGTTCCCCAATTGGATGGCATGAAAGTGGATGAGTTGTGGTTCCAACAAGACGGCGCTACATGCCACACAGCGCACGTCACAATTGATTTATTGAAGGAAACATTCGATGAGCGCATAATTTCGCGGAATGGACCTGTCAATTGGCCACCTAGATCGGGCGATTTGACACCACTGGACTATTTTCTTTGGGGATATGTGAAGTCGCTCGTCTACGCCAACAAACCAGAAACGTTAGGGGACTTGGAACCCAACATTCGTGGCGTTATTGCCAACATACGGCCCCATATGCTCGAAAAAGTAGTTGAAAATTGGACCTGTAGAATTGGCTTTATTCGAGCCAGCCGCGGCGGCCACATGCCCGAAATCATATTTAAACATTAATGGCATAAAATTATCCTTCCAATAAAGCCAAATTGATGGACATTAAAACGATTTTCTTGTGTTTTATTTCAATTCGAAGTTCTATACCTCTAAAAAAACACCCATTATTATCTTAAAAATCGCCAATTTTCTAACCAAAATCTGCGTAACGGCACTTTAATATTTTCCAGCTCAAAAATCGCCAAAATGACGATTAAACGGCAAATCTGCCAGGCCTGGTTATTATGTTAGGCTAGTAACCCACTCTTGGAAAAAATGCCTTACTATGAAAAAGCAAAAAAGAAGATAAAGTTTCTTAATTTGCTTTTTCTAATAAAAGAGTCTTATTACAATCAGTTAACCTAAACCGAATAGGAATGATGTATCAATTAGTATGTCTGAAATGAAAGGTTGTAGTGTGACAACATTTGACCGTAGAGTGATCCGTGGATGGGCTTAATCTCTCTAAACTGTCATTATTTTTCTTTCTTTTAAAGTTTTTTTGATCTTCAGTTTACAACTGTCAACATTTCTGGTTTTATTAGAAGTGACGTGACTTTTAATGAATGTCTTTTCCTGCTTATTTATGAAAACTTCAACTCGTACTTATTATGAAGAACTTAACAAAAAAAGCTTTTTTTAAAGCCAATTAGAAAAGAATTTAGTTGCTAGAAGATCATCTAGTTTTTTGTATAAGATGGAATATATAGAAGTCGAAAGAGATAGATATAGATCTGTAACATGAATAATTAATTGAAAAGAAGATTATTGTGATTAAAACTTGACCAAGAATGACAGACGCTGCAGCAACAAAAAACTGATAACATTTGTAATGAATTTGATGTATTTTGTAATCAAACTAAATGTTAAGATTGTCATTGTTGTTGGGTTTTGTTAAATACAAAATTTGTAATTGATCAATCGATCATTGAAGTCATAGTTTTATTTTTTGTTCAAACAATTTTTGAAAAAAAAAAAAAAACACAACAACTTAAACAAATTCCATGACATATAAAATTAATTCATTACAACTGATCATACAACAAAAATTATAAATAAATAAATGAATGAATAAAAAAATACATAATCGATTTAAAGACAAACTTACTCACTCTTAAGTGAATTTTAATTGAATTTTGTTTAAATATTTTTTTTCTGAGTTTTTAAAACAAGCGTTTTGTGGTCGGTAGCATTTTCCCTCGAATTCAGTCTCTAAAGTATTGAATTTTTCTATACAAAATTTTCAAGTTTGTCATTTTTAAATGTAAACGGTTTTCAGTTAAGAACATTTTGTAAACTTGGATTTTTAACAAGTTTGAGTTTTTTATATGAATTTATTTATTTGTCTTTTGTTAAAGCTGCCGTTTTGAATGAAGTGTCAGTTTGAGCATGAATTTTATAAACGTACAAAAAAAAATCGTTTTGTATCTTGAGTGTTGTTTGGTGGAATGTGTTCGGAATATAGAATGAGTTCCTTAAAATTAAATTCAAAATGCATTTTTATTGCTTTATAAACTGTTTGTTAACTTTTTAACACTTGTAATAACTATAAAGTGTAATATTGTTTTTTTTTTCTTTTTGAAAATTTATGTTAATTTTTAAATGTTGTAAAAAAAATATTAGCTTTTGTTGGTGATTTTTAGATAAAATTTACATATCGTCTTAAATTTTAAATTAAGATTTTTTATTTGATTTCATGAGGGGTTACCTTTACAAACAAACATCCCAGCAAAAAAGTTGAAGTCATCAAAACATAGGAAAAACCTACAGATGTTCAAATGTTTGCCATGGCTTCATTGACTTTCAAAACGTCCATAGCTTGTTTGATCTAGTTTTTTAGAAAAGTTTTTGCTTATATGAGGTAAAAAGCACCCAGATTCTACATTCTCACTTTATATTCGGAAAGTGTACTGTAGAAAATAAAGATAGTCATGTAGCAAGAGTATATGTAAAAAATGCCTGGAATATGGAGCATATAGAGCGATTGGTCGAAAAGGTTGCGAATGTCCCTATTAACTTCCAGCAAGATTAATTATGAAGGGGTAAAGTCAGGGCAAGCAAAGGCCGCAATCGTTGTAACAGGAACCAATGAATCTAAGAATATGCTCCTATCAAAGGACGTTTTTGGGACAAATACGAGTATAAGGCTAACCTTCAACATATACTAAGTATATCTTAGGACGCTTAGATATAAACTCAACCAAAAAAGTTTGTAAATACGGTAAATGACATGTAATATTGAAGAATAGTAGTTTATTATACAGCTATAAAAACATTTATTTAATTTAATTTCTTAAATGTCTTGTTTTAAATAAATTTTCTTTATTTCTACCAAAAATATTTGGTTATTTTATATTTTATGAAATCTTGTTTAGCTAATTAAAAATATTTTTGAATATAAACAAATGTTTAGTTAACTTTAATGTCTAGGAAGCACAAACCAACCACAAAATGCAACCGACTTTTTTCATATTGAAGAATTTTTATTCAAATAAACTGCCAATTTTAAGTAATTATTTTTGCTATATAAAAACAATTTTTTTTATTCTATATAGTGAACAAAATTTTAATTTAAATTATAACATGATTTAAAAAAAAAGAAATTAGATATGAAATAAAATACAAAATTGAAGTAAAATAAAAAATTTTTAACAATTTCATATTTTCTTTGGAAAACCTTTTAAAAACATCATATTTTTATAGAACATTTTTCAAAAATTTCTTATTTTTATAGAAAACTTAAAAATTTCTTATTTTAATAGGAAATTAAAAAAAAAATCTGTTTTTTTTTAAATTTCCTATTTTTTATAGAAAATTTTTCAAAAATTTCCTATTTTTTATAGGAAATTTTTCAAAATTTTCTTATCTTTTGAAAGGAAATTTTTCAAAAATTTCCTATTTTTTATAGGAAATTTATTTTTTATAGGAAATTTTTCAAAAATTTCCTATTTTTATAGGAAATTTTTCAAAAATTTCCCATTTTTTATAGGAAATTTTTCAAAAATTTCCCATTTTTTATAGGAAATTTTTCAAAAATTTCCTATTTTTTATAGGAAATTTTTCAAAAATTTCCTATTTTTTATAGGAAATTTTTCAAAAATTTCCTATTGATTATAGGAAATTTTTCAAAAATTTCCTATTTTTTATAGGAAATTTTTCAAAAATTTCCCATTTTTTATAGGAAATTTTTCAAAAATTTCCCATTTTTTATAGGAAATTTTTCAAAAATTTCCTATTTCTTATAGGAAATTTTTCAAAAATTTCCTATTTTTTATAGGAAATTTTTCAAAAATTTCCTATTTTTTATAGGAAATTTTTCAAAAATTTCCTATTTTTTATAGGAAATTTTTCAAAAATTTCATATTTTTTATAGGAAATTTTTCAAAAATTTCCTATTTTTTATAGAAAATTTTTCTAAAATTTCCTATTTTTTATAGAAAATTTTTCTAAAATTTCCTATTTTTTATAGGAAATTTTTCTAAAATTTCCTATTTTTTATAGGAAATTTTTCTAAAATTTCCTATTTTTTATAGGAAATTTTTCTAAAATTTCCTATTTTTTATAGGAAATTTTTCTAAAATTTCCTATTTTTTATAGGAAATTTTTCAAAAATTTCCTATTTTTTATAGGAAATTTTTCAAAAATTTCCTATTTTTTATAGGAAATTTTTCAAAAATTTCCTATTTTTTATAGGAAATTTTTCAAAAATTTCCTATTTTTTATAGGAAATTTTTCAAAAATTTCCTATTTTTTATAGGAAATTTTTCAAAAATTTCCTATTTTTTATAGGAAATTTTTCAAAAATTTCCTATTTTTTATAGGAAATTTTTCAAAAATTTCCTATTTTTTATAGGAAATTTTTCAAAAATTTCCTATTTTTTATAGGAAATTTTTCAAAAATTTCCTATTTTTTATAGGAAATTTTTCAAAAATTTCCTATTTTTTATAGGAAATTTTTCAAAAATTTCCTATTTTTTATAGGAAATTTTTCAAAAATTTCCTCTTTTTTATAGGAAATTTTTCAAAAATTTCCTAGTTTTTATAGGAAATTTTTCAAAAATTTCCTATTTTTTATAGGAAATTTTTCAAAAATTTCCTATTTTTTATAGGAAATTTTTCAAAAATTTCCTATTTTTTATAGGAAATTTTTCAAAAATTTCCTATTTTTTATAGGAAATTTTTCAAAAATTTCCTATTTTTTATAGGAAATTTTTCAAAAATTTCCTATTTTTGATAGGAAATTTTTCAAAAATTTCCTATTTTTGATAGGAAATTTTTCAAAAATTTCCCATTTTTTATAGGAAATTTTTCAAAAATTTCCCATTTTTTATAGGAAATTTTTCACAAATTTCCTATTTTTTATAGGAAATTTTTCAAAAATTTCCTATTTTTTATAGGAAATTTTTCAAAAATTTCCTATTTTTTATAGGAAATTTTTCAAAAATTTCCTATTTTTTATAGGAAATTTTTCAAAAATTTCCTATTTTTTATAGGAAATTTTTCAAAAATTTCCTATTTTTTATAGGAAATTTTTCAAAAATTTCCTATTTTTTATAGGAAATTTTTCAAAAATTTCCTATTTTTTATAGGAAATTTTTCAAAAATTTCCTATTTTTTATAGGAAATTTTTCAAAAATTTCCTATTTTTTATAGGAAATTTTTCAAAAATTTCCCATTTTTTATGGGAAATTTTTCAAAAATTTCCTATTTTTTATAGGAAATTTTTCAAAAATTTCCTATTTTTTATAGGAAATTTTTCAAAAATTTCCTATTTTTTATAGGAAATTTTTCAAAAATTTCCTATTTTTTATAGGAAATTTTTCAAAAATTTCCCAATTTTTTATAGGAAATTTTTCAAAAATTTCCCATTTTTTATAGGAAATTTTTCAAAAATTTCCCATTTTTTATAGGAAATTTTTCAAAAATTTCCCATTTTTTATGGGAAATTTTTCAAAAATTTCCTATTTTTTATAGGAAATTTTTCAAAAATTTCCTATTTTTTATAGGAAATTTTTCAAAAATTTCCTATTTTTTATAGGAAATTTTTCAAAAATTTCCTATTTTTTATAGGAAATTTTTCAAAAATTTCCTATTTTTTACAGGAATTTTTTTAAAAATTTCCCATTTTTTACAGGAATTTTTTTAAAAATTTCCCATTTTTTATAGGAAATTTTTCAAAAATTTGCTATTTTTTATAGGAAATTTTTCAAAGATTTCCTATTTTTTATAGGAAATTTTTCTAAAATTTCCTATTTTTTATAGGAAATTTTTCAAAAATTTCCTATTTTTTATAGGAAATTTTTCAAAAATTTCCTATTTTTTATAGGAAATTTTTCAAAAATTTCCTATTTTTTATAGGAAATTTTTTAAAAATTTCTTATTTTTTGAAAGGAAATTTTTCAAAAATTTCCTATTTTTTATAGGAAATTTTTCAAAAATTTCCTATTTTTTATAGGAAATTTTTCAAAAATTTCCTATTTTTTATAGGAAATTTTTCAAAAATTTCCTATTTTTTATAGGAAATTTTTCAAAAATTTCCTATTTTTTATAGGAAATTTTTCAAAAATTTCCTATTTTTTATAGGAAATTTTTCGAAAATTTTCTATTTTTTATAGGAAATTTTTCAAAAATTTCCTATTTTTTATAGGAAATTTTTCAAAAATTTCCTATTTTTTATGGGAAATTTTTCAAAAATTTCCTATTTTTTATAGGAAATTTTTCAAAAATTTCCTATTTTTTATAGGAAATTTTTCAAAAATTTCCTATTTTTTATAGGAAATTTTTCAAAAATTTCCTATTTTTTATAGGAAATTTTTCAAAAATTTCCTATTTTTTATAGGAAATTTTTCAAAAATTTCCTATTTTTTATAGGAAATTTTTCAAAAATTTCCTATTTTTTATAGGAAATTTTTCAAAAATTTCCTATTTTTTATAGGAAATTTTTCAAAAATTTCCTATTTTTTATAGGAAATTTTTCAAAAATTTCCTATTTTTTATAGGAAATTTTTCAAAAATTTCCTATTTTTTATAGGAAATTTTTCAAAAATTTCCTATTTTTTATAGGAAATTTTTCAAAAATTTCCTATTTTTTATAGGAAATTTTTCAAAAATTTCCTATTTTTTATAGGAAATTTTTCAAAAATTTCCTATTTTTTATAGGAAATTTTTCAAAAATTTCCTATTTTTTATAGGAAATTTTTCAAAAATTTCCTATTTTTTATAGGAAATTTTTCAAAAATTTCCTATTTTTTATAGGAAATTTTTCAAAAATTTCCTATTTTTTATAGGAAATTTTTCAAAATTTTCCTATCTTTAAATTTTTCAAAAATTTCCTATTTTTTATAGGAAATTTTTCAAAAATTTCCTATTTTTTATAGGAATTTTTTCAAAAATTTCCTATTTTTTATAGGAAATTTTTCAAAAATTTCCTATTTTTGAAAGGAAATTTTTCAAAAATGTCCTATTTTTTATAGGAAATTTTTTTAAATTTTTCTATTTGTATACGAAATTTTTTAAAAATTTCCTATTTTCATATGAAATTTTTCAAAAATTTTATTTTTTTTTTATACGAAATTTTTAAAAATTTCCTATTTTAATAGGAAATTTTTTAAAAATTTCCTATGTTTATACGAAATTTTTAAAAAATTTCCTATTTTTATACAAAGTTATTCAAAAATTTCGGATTTTTTTTTTGAGGAAATTCTTCAAAAGTTTTCTATTTCATAGAATATATATAATGTATTATTTTTTAAAAGTTTCCTATTTTTATATTAAGTTTTTAAAAATTTCCTTTTTTTGTAGTTTATTAATTGTTGGAAGATTTATCTTACTATCCGAAAAGTTTCCAATAGCTAATTTAATATGTATAATTTAAATAATTACAAGTTAAATTTTGAATTACAACTTCATTTCTTTGTAAACTTATATCTAAGATTAAGATTGATATTAATCAGTCATTACTGAATAATTAGATCATTAGGACATTAGTTCTGGGACTGACTTGATTATAGCAATAACAGCAGACCGACATACTAATTACGGCTACCAACAACAAAACAAATAAATAACAAATCCAAACACTTGCTGAAATATTTATTGATATCTCATAAACTAATCAAATTCTACTTGCAACAAATATTCGCAAATAGCATAGCAAATAGCTAAAATTTAAATAACAAATTATATACATATGTAGAAGCTTTTGAAATTTACATAAAATCAAATGAATTGCACAACAAATTTATGTATTTTATAAAATTATAATTGTAATTCAGTTTCTATAATTTGTGATCTTGTATCTAAAATAAGATTATTGTTTATAATTCACCCGGTTTGTAGAGTAGATACATGTCTAATTCAAACTATTTCTTTTGATTTTTTTTTTATTATAATACTTTGGGTATTATCAGTTTATAAACATGAAAATTAACGGTCTTATGCAAAAAAATTTAACAACGATTGGTAAACTAAAGTTAAGCAAAATTCCTTAAAGTATTATCCAAAAACGATTGTTAGCTTAACAAACCGATGTTAATCTTTTGTTAACATCAAATAATTTAAAGTAGCTATCTACATAATTTAAAGCTACTTTAAATATTTTACTGTTTTGATAAATAATATTTTGTGAAAACTTTTAATGAAAATATTAAAGTTTTCAGACTTTTTAATAAAAAATAATATTTTTACTAAATTTCGTTATCACATTCTTTCTAATTTGCTATTTTTTTTATCATATAAAAGGTTTCGGGGGTGGGGAATTTATAAAATATAATTTCAATGACATTTCATACTCTATTTTACATATTTCATACTAAAATCAAACTTTTCAAATAATAAAAATTCTAATTTTTAACAACAAATCATTTTTTCAACAAAAAAACAGACATCGGTCAATGAAATTTACAAAAAACTTTATAGTGATGTATATCTACTCAACATGAGTTAAAAGTACTCGATTTTTAAATAATCGGTTCAAGCCCTTACTAAAAATTTGTCTATTTATTATTTTGCTGTATTATAAATGTGTTTAGTTTTTGTTTTTATATAACATAAACATAATTTTACATTAAGAAAAGAGTAAAAATGTTATTTTATATTAAAAACATACAAAATATGATTTAGATATTCGACTACCCAAAGGAAACAATGAATAATTAATTCGTTGTTTTGTATCTTTAACTATAAAGAGACAAGAGAGAATGATAATGTTGCCAGCATTAACATGTTAAATTGACTTGACGTATTTATTAGTTAAAGAACTGTTTTTGGATACTATTTTTTAACAATCGTTTGTTAGCCTTAAAGTATTTGGTAACTAACGCGTTCTTTAAGCAATATTTTAGATTTTCTTTTGCATAAGACCGTAAATATTTATGATTTTTTTTGCAAATTCTATTATTTTGTGAGTTTTACAAAAAAGCTTGAATTATCTTATGCTAAAAGTTACAAAATTATTTGTAGTCAAATGTACTTACTTATAGATTATTACTTATTATTACTTATAGATTTTGTTCTTTAAGCAATATCGTAAATATTGCTTAAAGAACACGTTAGTTACTAAATACTTTAAGGCTAACAAACGATTGTTAAAAAATAGTATCCAAAAACAGTTCTTTAACTAATGAATACGTCAAGTCAATTTTACATGTTAATGCTGGCAACATCGTCATTCTCTCTTGTCTCTTTAAAGTTAAATATACAAAACAACGAATTAATTATTCATTGTTTCCTCCGGGTAGTCGAATTTTTAAATAATGTTTTGTATGTTTTTAATATAAAATAATATTTTTCTTCTTTTCTTAATATAAAATTATGTTAATGTTATATAAAAGCATAAACTAAACATATTTATAATACAATAAAATAATAAATAGACAAATTTTTACTAAGGGTTTAAACCGATTATTTAAAAATCGAGTACTTTTAACTCATGTTGAGTATATATACATCACTATAATGTTTTTTGTAAATTTCATTGACCGATGTCTGTTTTTTGTTGAAAACACGAATTTTTTGTTAAAAATTAAAATTTGTATTATCAATTTCTTTGAAAAATTGATTTTAGTATGAAATATGTAAAATAGAGTATGAAACATCATGGAAATTATATTTCATAAATTCCCCACCCCCGAAACCTTTTATATGATAAAAAAAATAGCAAATTAGAAAGAATGTGATAACTAAATTTAACAAAAATGTTATTTTTTTATCAGAAAAGTCTGAAAACTTAAATCTTTTCTTTAAAAGTTTTCACAAAATATTATTTGTCAAAACAATAAAATATTTAACGTAGCTTTAAGTTATGTAGACAGCTACTTTAAATTATTTGATATTAACAAAAGATTAACATCGGTTTGTTAAGCTAACAATCGTTTTAGGATAATACTTTAAGAAATTTTGCTTAATTTTAGTTTACCAATCGTTGTTAAATTTTTTTGCATAAGACCGTAAAATTTTTAACATAACCTAAAAATGATTCCTATAATTAATACACATAACTCTTGTTTAACATCCGCAAACTGTAAAATGTGTTTTAAATTACAAGATTCATATCTTTATTTATTTTACTTATTTTTCCCCTCATTTTCATAAAACATTTTCCTGTTTTGTACCCACCATCAAAAAGAATGGGGGGTATATTGAGATTGAGATATTACAAATAGAATTTCCTTAATATTGGCTCAAAACCCAAAAATGAAGTATATTCTGAATCAATATGAAATTCTAAGACGATTGAGCGATGTCCGTCTGTCTGTCTCTATGTATGTCCGTATGTCTGTGTGTCAGTTGTCGGCACGATAAAACCTTAACGATAGTATATAGGTCATTGAAATTTGCCATAAATATTCTTCATTTCTTGGAAAATTTTGGTATTGAAATCGGGCAAAATCGGTTTACATTTGACCATAGCTCCCGTATAACCTCGTCTAGGTTAATCGCTTATTTGCTAATAAATGACAAATTATAACAGCTATGAAGATAAAATTTTTTATATAGAAGTTTTACATAAGCAGTAGGCAGCAAATTTCATCGAAATCGGTTCACATTTAACCATAGATCCCATACAAAAAACTTACGGAAACAGCCTAAATTCCACCTTAAATTCACTTAAATGCCAATAAATGATAAACTGTAATAGCTTTGGTCACTAAATTTAGCACAAGGAAGTCTTATGAGCCAGTGTGCAAAATTTTGTCAAAATCGGTCACTATTTAACCATAGCTCCCATATAAAAACTTACGGAAACACAAAAATACAAAAAGAAAAGGGGGTTTATATCCGTATGTCCTTTAGATAACAGCGCGAAAGCCCCTTAACGAAAAGGGCTACAGCAACAAAATTTTACAAAAGGAAGTCTTATGTGAATGCCAGCGAGTGAGAAAAGGGGGTTTAACAAAAAGAGCTAGAGGACCAAAATTTTACAAAAGTATTTTCGATATCTTGAAAAATTGTGTTTTGAAATGTATGAATTTGGTTCACATTTAGTTAGAGCTCCCATATAACCTCGTCCCGGGAATCATATTAATGCTGATAAATTGAATACAATTGCAATAGCTATGACGACTAAATTCAGAATAGGGAAGTTTAATGCAACTATTGGTCAGTATATCAAATTTTATAGGAATCGGTCCATATTTGACTATGATTAGATTTGATTAGAAAGAGGACCCCACAAAAAAAAACTGTGAGATTATGCACAAGACCATGGGTGTTGATCCATAGTGCGTCCTCGAATAAATAGCTTCATTTTCAGAAGCATTCCCAACAGTAAGCACATTTTTTTTTGTCTCCTTTATCAGTTCACATAAAGCTTCGACAATTTGATATATTTTATCATCTTAAGAGGATGTACGTTCCTTAGATCTTCTAGATTCTGAAGAAAGTAAGAATCAAAGCATTTAAATCAATTGTTAGATAGTGCAACACATTGACAAAGGAAGTGGTATGTATCTTCTTCTTCTTCGTTGCACCATCTACATATATCGTCATTTTTTAAACGTATTTTTTTCAAAAAGTAAATTAAGTCTTGAAAAAATAAAGTTCGCCGTACACCATCGAATATAAAGCATTACTATGAGGCAGTTTCGAATTTTTTTTTTTTAATTTTTTTCGTTGCACATTGGGGTCGCCAAAATACATTTTTCGTTATATCTTCGGCATTTAAAGTCGGATCTCGAAGTGTGATATATCGATGTTTTTGTCTCGAGGAGGCCAACATTTTTCTTTAATAGTAATTATTCTCAGGTATCCGGTTCTAGTATTTATCTATCAGACCCCTGTTCCTACCACCCTAATGTACCATCCTAATATCAGAAAATTAAAGCTCTTAAAAAATCGTTAAACTTTTGCTAAGGAAGTTTTACGATTTTTCAAACCGATCTATTACAAACAAGGAATTTCTTATTTTGCAGCACATAGGGATCGCCAAAATACATTTTTAGTTATATCTTCGCCATTTACTGTCGGATCTTAATGTGTAATATATCGATGTTTTTGTCATCGATATATCACACTTCGAGATCCGACTGTAAATGCCGAAGATATAACGAAAAATGTATTTTGGCGACCCCAATGTGCAACGAAAAAAATTAAAAAAAAAATTTTCGAAACTGTCTCATAGCAATGCTTTATATTCGATGGTGTACGGCGAACTTTATTTTTTCCCCATATAAGTCGAGACGCTCTAATGCCCAGTTATGATACCTACATACATCCTTAAATCATTTTTATCCATATTTAATATAGTTTTTTGTGTGTTAATATCTCTTGTCTGCCATATAGCTTTCGTTTGAGTACATTGCGTTAAGTTATTCCACAATTCATGTGATTCAGATTTAAATTTGTTTCTCATATTCTAGTAAATAGATCAGAGCCCAGGGTAAGCCTCCTCACATGCTGCATTTGCATTCAAGTCTGCTCCAGAGCGTGCCAATTCATCTGCTTTGGCCTGGTACCCAGCACAGTTTTAAAAAGTGTTGTTCGTTAAGAACCTGTAGCTCTCTGCGACAACGGCTTACTACCTTTGAACTAATAATTCTATTGCATATTGCTTTGATAGCTGCTTGACTATCAATGTAAATTGTGATATCGCTTTTGAATATCGGCATCATAGATATCATACGAGCTGCTTCCAATACAGCAAAAAATCTCTGCTTGAAAGATGCTACAATCAGTGTTTAATCTAAAACTACTACTTATTCCTAATTTTTCACAAAAAATTCCACTACCAGTACCTCGTTCCTTCTTTGAACCATCAGTGTAAATCTCTATACCCAGTGAGTTGTGGTTTGACTATAGCTTCTATATAAAAAACACTCGCAGAAACCCACAAAATTATTAAAGGACAGTTAAAAGTTATCAAATTAGAAACTATCACAGCTAATAAGCTTAACATAAATACCAACCAGTGTTACAATCGGTCAACGTTTGCCTATAATTCTTATATATATATACATATATATATATATATATATATATATATATATATATATATATATATATATATATATATATATATATATATATATATATATATATATATATATATATATATATATATATATATATATATATATATATATATATATATATATAGTATATATATATATATACTATATAAAATTTCATCGAAATCGGTTCACATTTAGCCATAGCTCCCATACAAAAAACTTACGAAAACAGGCTAAATTTCACCCAAAATACACTTAAATGCCAATAAATCTAAAAGTATAACAGATATAACCACTAAATTTGGCAGAAAGTCTTATATCAATGCCAGCCAGTGTGCAAAATTTTGTCACAATCGGTCACTATTTGACCTAGCTCCCATATAAAAAACTTAAGAAAACACAAAAATTCAAAAAGAAAAGGGGATTTATGTCCGTCTGTCCGTCAGATAAAATCATGATAGCTCCTTAACTACAAGAGCTAGTAAGACTAAATTAAGCACAAGGAAGTCTTATGTCAATGCCAGCCAGTGTGCAAAATTTTGTCACAATCGGTCACCATTTGACCATAGCTCGCATATAAAAAACTTATGGAAACACAAAAATACATAAAGAAAAGGTTGTTTACGTCCGTCTGTCCGTCGGATAAAAGCACGATAGCGCCTTAACGAAAAGAGCTAGAGAGACAAAATTTTACAAAAGTATTTTGGATATCTTGAAAAAGATGTGTGTTGAAAATGGACAAAATCGGTTCAAATTTAGTTAGAGCTCCCATATAACCCCGCCCCGGGAAACACATTAATGCTGATAAATTGAATACAATTGTAATAGCTATGACGATTAAATTTAAAATAGGGAAGTTTTATGCAATTTTTGATCAGTTTATCAAATTTTATAGGAATCAGTCCATATTTGACTTTAGCTTTCATGTGAAAAACACTCACGGAAACCAAAAATTTTAGCAAAGGCCAGTTAAAAGCTATTAAATTAGAAACTATGATAGCTATGGTCACTAAATTTTGCAAGAATAATATATACCAGCCAGTGTGTAAAATTTTGTTATAATCGGTCAACATTTGGCTATAATTCTTATATATATAACATCCCCTTTTTATATCTACAATCAAAAAGATTTGGAGGTACATTCATTATATTAAGATTGCACCTATGAAATTATATAGGCATCAATCAATGTTCAGTCCAGACTTTATATATGATGAATGCATTAGGAACTCATAACGAAATATATGGACCTGTCGTATTACTATTAACGTGTTTAGCCTAACTACATATTAATCACAACGAAAAGTATTTAACAACTTATTAATGTAAAACTATACCTGGTTATGAGACCGAATTTTGATCAAAGTAAATACTGGGGAAACCACTAAAATATTTTTGAATGTTGAACTATAAAGCTACGGAAACCTAATTTAGTCCAAAGGTTTTACCAACAATACCAAGTAGCTTAGCGATTTTTCCAGTTTTGGTGCAGATTTTGAATTAGCTGCACCCTTGTAGATATATGAGATATGTTTCTAAATTTAACACAACTTGATGGTGGGTATATAAGATTCGGCACAGCCGAATATAACACTCTTACTTGTTCAAATATATACTTATGTTGGCAAACTTTAGAGATACATAGATCTTTAGATATATCTATAAAATTTCTTGTTAGTATTTTCTTTGTATCTGTTAAGTTGTTTGTGAGTTTGGATACTTTTTTTATTTCTTCACTTTTTTATCTAATTGGAGTTTTGTTGGAAATAATCGAAAATAATTATTTCTAATTGGAACAATTAGCATTTATGTGATTGCTATTGAAATTCAATATAATCTAATGATTATGATGATGATGATAATGATGAAGAAATACGAGTATTTAAATGAAAATTGTAGTATTGGAAATTGGTGCAGGTTTACTGTAAATATGGGGGAATAATTCATGAATATCAATCAATTTGATTGTTTGAATATTAAGATATTTGAATACTCTTTATTATTGGATTTAAAAAGTTTTGTATAATTTAAAAAAGTATTTAAATATTATTGACAATAGTTGGTTTAAGTGGCCCTGCATCGGTAACTGTTTATCGGAACACAGTGGCTTGAAAACAAAAAAAAAAAAAAAACAAGTAAGAGTGTTATATTCGGCTATGCCGAATCTTATATACCCACCATCAAGTTGTGTTAAATTTAGAAACATATCTCATATATCTACGAAGGTACAGCTAATTCAAAATGTGTACCAAATTTGAAAAAATTTGTTAAGCTAATTGGTATTGTTGGTAAAATATTTGGACTAAATTCGGTTGCAGTAGCTTTATAGTTCAAGATTTAAAAGTATCTAAGTGGTTTCTCTAGTATTTACTTTGAACAAATTCCGTTTCATAACAGGGTATAGTTTAACATTAATAACATGTTAAATACTTTTCGTTGTGCTTAATATGTAGTTATACTTCAGGTCCATATATTTTGTTAGGAGTTCCTAATGCATCTACCGTATATAAAGTCTGGGCTGAAAATTGATTGATAGCTATTTAATTTCGTAGGTGCAATCTTTATATACTAAATGTACCTCCAAATCTTTTTGATTGTAGATATAAAAAGGGGATGTTATATATATAAGAACTATAGCCAAATATTGACCGATTGTCACAAAATTGTATATACATACTGGCTGGTATTTATATAAAGTTTGTTTGTGCAAAATTTAGTGGGCATAGATGTCTCAGTTTATAATTTAATAGCTTTTAAATTTCGTGTGTGGCATTTTAGGGTTCCCGGAAGCGGTTTTTATATGAAAGCTATGGTCAAATATGGACCGATTCCTATAAAATTTGACACACTGACCAAAAGTTGCATAAAACTTCTGTATTCTAAATTTAGTTGTCGAAGATATCACAATTGTATTCAATTTATCAACATAAATGTGATTCCCGGGGCAGGGTTATATGGAAGCTCTAACTAAATGTGAACCGATTTCGCCCTTTTTAGTACGCAACTTGTATAGAATATCAATATACTTTTGTCTGTCTAGCTCTTGTTAAGGAGCTATCGCCCTTTGTATTTTTGTATTTCCGTAAGTTTTTCATATGGGAGCTATGGTCAAATGATGACCAATTTTGACAAAATTATGCACACTGGCTGGCACAGACTTCCTTGTGCTAAATTTAGTGGTTATATCTATTATAGTTTTAGATTTATTGGCATTTAAGTGTTTTTTGAGTGAAATTTAGGCTGTTATCATAAGTGTTTTGTATGGGAGCTACGGCTAAATGTAAACCGATTTATTTTATATGCGATATAGCTATTATAGTTTGTTATTTATTAGCAAATAAGCGATAAGCCTAGGCGAAGTTGTACGGGTGGTATGGTCAAATGTTAACCGATTTTGCCCAATTTCAATACCAATTTTTTTTTCAGAAATGAAGAATATTTTTACCAAGTTTAAGTAAGCTAGCTCCTTTCGTTTATGCGTTATCGTGATTTCAACAGACAGACAGACATCGCTCAATCGCCTTAGAATTTCATAAGAATTCAGAATATATATCGCTTTTGGTTTTTTAGCCAATATTAAGAAAATTACAAACGGAAACAATCTCAATATACCCCCCCCATGCTTTTTGATGGTTACAGAGTTTTGGCCAATGAAAGACGATTCTAAACCACTGTCCGCAGACCTTCTCCGAGTGTTTAATGGATACCTCTTCTCTGCTTTCTTAAGGATTCCAATCTAATGCTTCTCAAACTATTTCGTCTCTAGGCTTTCTTAAGGTATGGCCTATCTATCTCCGTATAGGATGACGAACTTGACGTTTGAACTGCAGCACAGTGGGCTGAAAAAAAAATTATCAGTTTTTTTTGTGATTTATAAATTTATACAGAAATAAAACAAAATAAATTTCAGAGAAATTGGGAAAAGTTTGGATCCGATATTAACAAAACTAAGACGTCAAAAAGTTTAAGTCGAATATCTCGTAAATTATAGGAGATACGTGCAACGGTGTTTTTTGTAGATCTGACAGATTTCGTATATCGGATCAAAAATGTGACTTCTGGATCGTCTTTAATTTTCGAAAAACCCGAGGTGCCCTACTTTCAGGGCATATAGCTGCTCTCCTGATAAGTCTACAGACTCCTATGTCTAGTCCAGGTTATTTGAAAAGTTTAAAACTACTAATGAATTCGGTTACAATCTCACTTGTAACAGCCAAACCCTTAATTGGTGCGAATCAGATCGTAGTTATCTTTTATGCTAAAATAGCTTTAATTTTTTTTTAAAGTATTTCATATGTAAAACGGATTGGAACTTGGTGAAACTCTTTAAATTATCATTAAATTTAATTTTAATTGCATTAAAGCACAAAACGCACTTTAGTAAAAAAACATATGATATCATTTGCCGCAAAGTAATTATTTGTTACCATGAGTCATAGCTGCCACAACGCACCTTTTAACTGATCTCTGTATTTTAAAGGGTACACGATTGATTCAAGATGATGCAACTTCAACAAAAAAAAAAAAAAAAAAAAAAAACGTGTGCATCCCACAGTTTCTTTATTTTGATTTTTCTTTAAAAAAATTAAAGATTTTAGTTTCAATTTAGAAAATTTATTTTACAAATAAGTTTTGCAGTTGTTTTGCTTAAACTTTGGCTTAAACTTCTAATAAGAAGTAGCAGTGTTCACACTTCTTTTGAGTTTTTCTTTACAAATTTGTTTAATTAAGTTCGTGTTTCAGTATTAAGTTTTTAATGGTTTTGTTTCATTAATTTTATTTTAAGTACAATTTTATGTATGACGAAGTGTCGTCACACGCTGTTTTTCTCGGTCTCCCATATATTTTTTGACAAAAAACAATATATGGATTCATAATTAAAATATTTTTCTGGTATAAGAATTTATTTAATATAAAAGGAATCAAAAAGAAGTGTTTTTATTTTAGTGCCCATCACTGCTCTAAGTACTTACTTAAATGCAGAGCCGTCAATTCTACCCACATTTTATTTATCATGATAACTTTTAACATAGTAAGTCTTTATGTTTATTCAACAAAAATACAATTCGTTTTAGTGCTAAATTTATAACTGAAAAAAGTTTTAAGACTTTTGTTAATTTCTGGTCGTTTGAGTAAAGAAGGGAGATTAAATGAATGCATATTTGATGCTCAGAGTTGACATGCCTTTTAAAAAGGGATATGATCAAAGCTCCTAACCAAAGACTCTATAATACAAAGATGTTGCACTTCCATACATGGATTTGCCGTATGGTAGTTTTGAAAAGTCCCATGAAAAAAGGGATTTTCCAATAAGAGCAAGCTAAGGCAAACACACGTGCTCATGAAATGTGGGTTCGTTTGTGCGTTTATGAGTTTTTCATTGTCTTTATTCACTTTATTTTCATATTTGAAAGAAAATATGTATGGAGTGCAACAATATCTTTATATAGTCTTTCTAACTGTAACCGTAAAAAGATTGCCTTATCTAAGCCTTGATAAAATATATTCTAGAATGTTATACACTACAGGTCTCCAGTTTATGACACCTTCTAAATAAAAAAAATTTTAAATTTTGACCACGAGGATGAAAATGTTAACCATTCAAAATTTCGAAAAAAAGTTAACCTACATTTTCCATTTGCTAAACAAAATATTCATTAAAAGTTTTATTTTATTTGAGAACAAGTAAAATTTACTAAACACCCAGTAAAACTTTTCATTACCAAATAATGAGTTAAACAGTTAAACTATTGAACACGAACTACTTACTCATTCGCTGTTTAAGTCATTACATTAACATGGGGATGTCATTGGAGGCAAGTACTTACCAATTGCAGAAAAGTAATGACTTGGGTAAGCAATTTGAAAGCAACAACAACAACAGCAACAATTTTTTTGTTGTTGTTTTATTAAAAACATATATTTTTAAACGAAATACAAAATTTTTTTATGATCCCATGGGGGCTCGAACCCAGACCCTCCGACTGCTAGTCAGAGACTCTTCCACTGGGCTACTTCATATGTTGAAAACTTAGCAGCTTATAATTTATATAAACAATTTTTATTTTTAGATCCAAAATCATGTAAAAATAACTTTGTTTTTCCCTGCTTTTTTTGCTTTATTGTAATTTTTGGAAAAATATTTTTATACGATTTTTTGTAATTATTTTAAAACTTTTTTAAAATTATTTTAAAACTTAAACAATTTAAATCTTCTTTTTTGTATAAGTTTTTACATAAGATTGACTCTTACTTACTTAAATGTTACAACCTGTTAAGGTCAAAGTCTGAGCATATTTTAGAATTCCATGGATTTCGATCTTGTGCGAATATTCTCCAATTTTATAGGCCAAGTTTTGAAAAATGTTCCTCTACTTGGTCTTTCTATCGAAGTTTCGGACATCCTCCTCTAATATTAGGTAGTGGGACATTTCAATTCTAATTTTATCCTCTTCATTGTATTTTTTTCAAGAGAGGGTTACTAGTCCGTAATCCTAACCCATTTTTATCGATCTTATGGGACAACTCTCGGAACATGTTAACTCACAATATTAATGGGTGTTAAACTAGCTCCCCGGGTGATACCATGAGGAGGTGTGTGTCCACAGTTGATAAGTTGGGCTTACCAAGTTAAGACCAATTAGAATCGTGTTTGGTATTCAACATCCGCTACATAATCAAAATTGACTCATGATGGTATTTTTTCATTACCTTGAGTTAGTTTTCTAAAATTTTTTTTTTACAGAAGGTAATATTTAAGTTCTTAAAATTCAAAAATCATTTAAAAAACTCTTTTAATAAAAAAAAAATAAAAAAAAATTGTTGGTCTTGATGGGATTCGAACCGGGGCCATTCAGTTTAAATTACCATCTTAATTACAAATAAGTACTTCTGTAATAACTTATTATTAATTCGGATGGTATGTTGTAGTCGTTACAAGGTAACCAGTTATCAGAGTACTTGCCATTACCAAAGTTTTGCTGGGCATCTCTTTAATGAAAAAAAAAACAAAAAAACAAGTAAGAAAGTGCTATAGCCGGTCAAGCCCGACCATACGATACCCTTTACCACTAAGCTTAAAGGTGTTCTTTTTCCTGAATAAAGACAAATATTTGCTAAATTTTGCCATCATAAAAAATAGTTTAAGCTGGTTCCGTCATTTGGACTTATATGAGAGCTAGGGTCAAATGTGGACCGATTAGCTCGAGATTTGCCAAATTGATTACAGTTCTTACAAGAATTATGTATTCAAAAAAATAAACTCAAAATTCTCAATATCTTTAGATTTATGAGCGTTTTGGAGATTTTTGTGTCATATAGTGCGTTTTGACAGAAGAATTTGTATGGAAGCTATAGTCAAATGTGGACCGATTTCAAAGAAATTTGGTACAGTGATTTTGGTTTATATAAGCAGTATCTGATTTAAATTTTATGAAAAAATATTAATATTTTTGGCCAAAATATCAATTCCGGGAAGTGGGAACTATGGGATTTACCATCAATAATGAATCGATTTTGACGAATTTCAATAGCCATACATCAAAAAAATATCAATAACAAAAAAAAAAACAAGTAAGACAGTACTATAGTCGGTCAAGCCCGACTATACGATACCCTTCACCACTAATGTCAAAGGTGTTCTTTTTCCCGTATAAAGACAAATATTTGCTAAATTTTACCATCATACAAACATATTCTCAAAACTTATACATTTAAGCTGTTTCCGTCATTTGGACTTATATGAGAGCTAGGGTCAAATGTGGACCGATTATCCCGAAATTTGGTAAATTGATTACAGTTATTACAATTATGTATGCAAAAAATAAACTTAAAATTCTCATTGTCTTTGGATTTAGGAGCGTTTTAGTGAATTTTGTCTCATTTAGTGCGTTTTGAGAAAAGAGTTTGTATGGGAGCTATGGTAAAATGTGGACCGATTTCAACGATTCAATTTAAGTTTACATAAGCAGTATTTGTTTAAAATTTCATGAAAAAATATTGATTTTTGTGGTCAATATATCAATTCCGGGAAGTTTCTTATCAAAAATTTTTCTATAGAAAATTTTTTTATCAAAAATTTTTCTATAGAAAATTTTCTTATCAAAAATTTTTCTATAGAAAATTTTCTTATCAAACATTTTTCTATAGAAAATTTTCTTATCAATCATTTTTCTATAGAAAATTTTCTTATCAAAAATTTTTCTATAGAAAATTTTCTTATCAAAAATTTTTCTATAGAAAATTTTTTTTATCAAAAATTGTTCTATAGAAAATTTTCTTATCAAAAATTGTTCTATAGAAAATTTTCTTATCAAAAATTTTTCTATAGAAAATTTTCTTATCAAAAATTTTTTTATAGAAAAATTTTCTTATCAAAAGTTTTTCTATAGAAAAATTTTCTTATCAAAAATTTTTCAAAAGAAAATTTTCTTATCAAAAATTTTTTTATAGAAAATTTTCTTATCAAAAATTTTTCTATAGAAAATTTTCTTATCAAAAATTTTTCTATAGAAAATTTTCTTATCAAAAATTTTTCTATAGAAAAATTTTCTTATCAAAAATTTTTCAAAAGAAAATTTTCTTATCAAAAATTTTTTTATAGAAAATTTTCTTATCAAAAATTTTTCTATAGAAAATTTTCTTATAAAAAATTTTTCTATAGAAAATTTTCTTATCAAAAATTTTTCTATAGAAAATTTTCTTATCAAAAATTTTTCTATAGAAAAATTTTCTTATCAAAAATTTTTCAAAAGAAAATTTTCTTATCAAAAATTTTTCTATAGAAAATTTTCTTATCAAAAATTTTTTTATAGAAAATTTTCTTATCAAGAATTTTTCTATAGAAAATTTTCTTATCAAAAATTTTTTTATAGAAAATTTTCTTATCAAAAATTTTTCTATAGAAATTATTTTAACAAAAATTTTTCTATGGATATCTTTTTTTCGAAAATTTTTTGGTCACAAATTTTTCTATAGAACATTTTTTTATCAAAAATTTTTCTATAGAAGATTTGAAAATATTTTGATATAAAAATATTTTTATGGAAATTTTTTACAGAAAAATATTTTTTATCGAAAAATTGATATAAGTAAAATATAATTTTTATCGGACAATTTTCCAAAGAAAAATATTTTTATTAAAAATTTTTCTATGAAAAATTTTTGGATCGAAAATTTCTAAAAAATATAAAAATCTGAAATTGTTTAATATTAGAATTTATTTCTGTTTTAAAAAATGTTCCCAATATTAAAGAAAATATTCCCAATGTTTACAAAAATAATAGTGTGGTGGCAACAATGTTCGAGATTATATTTATTTGTTCTCTCGAACATGTATTTTGTTGCTATAAATTGGATTTTGATTTTATTTCTTGCCTATTTTGTTTTTGTATTTTCCTTAACAAAGCGGCACCAACCAACTCTGTTAACATCCAAATTCCAATTAATCATAATACAGATTTTCACTAGTTTTATTAATGATCGTGGTATTTACGAATATTAAAAAAATTAATCGGCTACTGGTGGTATGGGCTGCCTACTCCTGATTATGATAATTCTGAATTTTAAACAAAATTTGTACCCAAGGGCACTGAAGTACATTACGGCTATTGGCGTGATAATCCTTATGACAAGGAAACTTTATTGGTGGCTGGCAAAGAATTATGAATTCGAATTTGTGGATTATTGAGAAAAGGATTTTCAGGGCAAACCTTTCTAAGGGGCTCTAGCGTCGACCGTTAAATAGTCTTTGCTGAAATTTTTAGAAACTTATAAGGTAAAATTGGAATCATTCAAAAAGTTGCATTTAGGCTATAGGCCTTTATTTGAAAGCAATGCAGAATTAATTAATTACGACTGGTTCTTTGAAGGACAAAAAAGTTTGTCCATTTACCGAGGTTGTCAAAAACCCTCAGATTAAACAACATAAACAGCGCGTTTATATGCAACTAAACCGAGAAGTTAAGTGCAAGGGAGGATAAGCGAAGAGGGGTAGAAAATTTAGCCAAATAAGCCCATGTTGCCAGCGAAACTAGCAAAGACCTATATCGAATTGCGAAGCAAATAGCTTATCATAACCACTACAATTCAAAGCCACTAATGAATGGGCCAGACGATCTGATCTACTCCAAAGAATAATAGATGGAATTATGGGAAGGGTTCTAAAAAAACTTACTGCCGAATCCGGCTGATTTTTATAAAATATGTGATTGCGATCCTGTACGTCAAAGTAATAACGCTTATAACGATTTTGACATATGGGCAAATCCAAAAAACATTAAACCAACGACAAAATTTTAAAACTGTCAAAATCGCATATTTGTGTTTATGAAAAAATTTACCATATATTAATTCTTTAGAATATATAATGGATAGAATTTTTGATTGCTTTCTTCGTAAATGGCAGTTCTTTATTTGCACCCATTTAGAATTTTTATACATTTTTTAAAATAAAAGGTTTTTTAAAAGTTCATAAAAATCCCAAAAACATTCATTTAGTTATCAAGTTTCAGTAGGGACTCAAAGTCTGCTTAATTTTATACAATTAGATGTAAAAAACCCCATCAAAAGTAATTGGAGTAATATAAAAAACGTCAGGTAAAAAAGGACTCACAATGTGTAGCGTCCGTCACAGAAATAAAGGTTTTTTTTTAATTTGACTAGTGCAATTATTATGATTTTTTTTTGATTTTTGGGACACTCTAACAGCTAGCCGCAGCATTCTTTCGACAGAAAATAAGATGTAAAAAGTGTAAAACTTTAAATAAATATTTGTATGTAGCCGTTTTGTGAAATATTAAATTGTGCCTAAAAATCGCATTTAAACGAAAATGAAAAGGAAGGAGATGAAATTCAGGAACAAATAAAATCATTATTTTCATTGATTAACGAATCTTTAAAAAAAAAATATGAAATATGATTTTTTTCCTAGTAAAAAACATTCAAGTAAAAACTGTATCGTCCGTCACATAGCGTCCGCAACAGTTCATTTATGGATTTTTGTTGAAACTGGAAACTTTAAAATATTTTATAAAAGCTGTTTTATAATCCTCTGATTTTCCTCTATCTTTAATATATTTACAATTTTTTTTATTACTATGACCGATTTAATGAAAATTACAGAAACACGTGTTGAAAAAAGAGTCACTTCCATTTTTTGTAGCGTCCGTCACAGCACTTTAAAAGCAAATATCTTTTTCATCCAAAAGAAGTATGTAAATGAAAAAATGGGCTAATATTCTCTGAAATCTGTGCAAAGATATCTAGTGTAGAACGACAATAGGATACATTTAAGTACAACAAAATCCGTACAAATGTATCGTTCGTCACGCAAAATTTGCCCATATCACTACCAACATCTGACTAAATAACTGCTGCAATTAAACACCTCAAATCTGGAAAGTCTGCTTGGGGCTGACGGAATACGTTCTGAATTATTAAAAGCTTTTAAAACATCTGATAATAAAATACTGGTCGGACGAAAGACTGCCAAATGTCCTTAAAAAAGGGAATACATGACTGCTCAAACTGGAGGGGTATCACTCTTCTTAATATGGTCAATAAAGTCACAGTCCCATAGCGTTCATTGTCGAAGCATAACTAAGACGCGAACATGCAGGCTTTAGACCAATGTTGGGCAACGTCTTTCTGATTCTCTCTTATTTTGTATTTTGCTACCCCTAGGGTTAGCAAAATATAAAATCAGAGAGGCTTTGCCCAACATTGCTTTAGACTGAATAAATTCTTTATTGATCACATCAATAGCCTAAGGGTTATTATGGAACAATCGGTTGAATGGCGATATCTCATTTACCGATTGTTTATTGATTTTAAACGTGCATTTGACACATTAGAGCACAACGCTTTTTGGAAAGCTTTAAGATGCAAGAGAGTCCCCGAGAAGATTATACAACACATCAAAGAGCTCTACAAGCTCTGTATTTTGCAAGAATTATGTCAGAGGAAACTCATAATTGTGTAGGTAGGAGTCCGTCAGGGATGCGTATTGTCCCCACTGCTATTTAATATAGTTCTCGATGTTGTGTTGAGTCACTTGATGTATGGGCAATATAATATCTTGTGGGGTCTTCACGATGGACAAGATGACAACGATTACGCTAGCATGCAATCCAAATTCCAAACCTTTGCTTCTAGTGCTGCTCTTCAGATTGATGTTAATGTATAAAAAAATAATCATTAGATGGCGCTATTATAAAGATATTACCGTTTGTATTAAATATGAACAAATTACACACAAATTAGAAAAATTTTTATTGTATTTAGACAGAGTCAAAACAAAATTTGGCGGGATCCGCTAGCTTATACTAAAATAAAAAAAATATCAACGCACATATGAAAATATTATTTTTTTTTATTTCGACATTGAGCAATAGGCCTCAATTTGAAAAGTTACAATTCAACTTCAAGATAACAACTAACTACAGTAATAATACAACAAATAAATGTAAGAGTCTGGCGATAAAGTTTTTACGAGTGCATCTGCCCTGTCTGTCTGTATCTGTAGCAACGAATCATTTCAGTTTAAAAGATGCAGTTGTCATTTCATTCCAAAACAAAATAGTTAAAATCAAAGAGACGTACAGACAGACATATTAGCATTACTTACCGACTTTTTCAGTTTTTATATATTTTTTTTGCTTAATACTTTTTGTGTAATGTTCCATGTGGTTGATGCTGCGGCAGTGATTGTACTCGTATTTTAGTTGTTGGCCGTCACATTTGTTTTGTAGAGAAAAATTAAAAATAAACAGACTTAAAACGAAATCAACCCACATTCAATTGTTGACCCCGTATATTTTAGCTCTGACAAACAAACAAACGAACAGCATGTAGCATGCAACATCACAGCAATACCTCCAGCAACAGCAGCATCCAAATATTCATTCGTACTTATACAATCATTAGCAGATGTGAGATGTGGTTTTGACTTTATTTGGCCACATGTTGTTTGATCTTTTTGCTTTTAAAGATTTCTTCCAACGCCTATTTCAGATTGATTTTTGCTAATGTAGAAATACATGTAGTAAGTAAAAAAAAAATTACTTATTTATGAAGATTCAAACTCCGATTTAAGTATATAACTTTATACTGAACAATAAATTATGGCCCAATTATACGACAATATTCTTCTTAATAAAATATGGACTTAGTATATAATTTGGGGAGTGAGAAGTGTAAAAGATAACATGGAAAAAGCAACCCTTAATAAGACTAGCATAAGGTAAAGTGTTCTTACTACCCTAAGTAGGTTAGCGTTTTAACCCCACTCTCTTCACTTGGTGCTCCTAGGCCACCCTCATTTGAGGCGGAGCGAAGTCGAGCATATGTAGCGTCTCGGGAAGTAGGTTATATCGCTAAATTTGCTACTGGCTGTCCATCAATCCAGGCAGGTAGCTTACCTGGCAGCTCAAGTACCAGCCTAGTTCTCTTCGAAAACTAAAAGATTACTGAAACCAATGCAAATGTAAATACCAAAAACTACCAACCCAAAACCCACGATGACGACTATTGGAATTATATCTCGAAAACTAGAGCTAACCTATAAGAACGGTTAGCACCATTGAATTCAGGGTACTCCTTTTTGTCAAAATCGGGAACAGTGTTATCAAAGCAAGTAGGCTACGATAATACCAGTAGGGAGAGCGTGATGGGAATCTATTTCAAGGGTCGTATGACTGACAATGGTGAAAAACTATATTTGTTCACGAAAAAAATCCACAGATATACAAGTGGCTTTTTCTGGATATAATGTCGTTTCTTCAATTACTTGCGGATTCTCAGAACCCCAAATACGACAATTTTGTTTATTATTTTCCCATCGCTAAAGAAAATTTTGTTCGAAAAATCGCCGTCTACCGCCTGTTGTTAAAGCACCTATTTCACGTATCTACGATCTTGTGAATGGTCAACTGGCTTCAGTTATTGTGTGAGCTGGACTTTATATGGATGTAGGTGTAGATCTAAATGCAAAATACTCCATATTGTGCCGTAAGACAGTCAGAATTCGGGTCTCCAGCAACACTTTCACTTACAGAAGAGATGATGTACAGGCCTTACAATATTTGAAGCCGCTCCAGTCTCTTTAAACTTCTTCACAATTTTGCCAATTGATTGCGTAGTTGGACGATTGTGTTAACCTTAATCTCCTCTTACAGCACGATTTGAGGTTGATGCAGAATCACCATATTTGTAGTATGTTTTAATCATTTTTATGCGTTATGTGATACTTAGGCGATCCATTTTCGTCAATGTCAGACTTTCAACTGAAAAGAAAAGAATTGCTTTAACAACTTAGTTTTTCAGATGTCGAATTTCAGTCCTATACTTTTGAAACCACGAAATGGATAACCCTTTACATTGGTGTCCCCGAAGATAACCGAAAACCAGACAGATTGGTTGCTTTGCAATAAGCAGGATGTGGAGGGGATCATTGCTAGATGTTGGGAACAATATGGGTGCAGATGCGGCACTTAAAGCAATGCTCATCTGGAAAAGGATTGATGTACAAAAACTGAAATCAGCTGAAGTTACTATGAGGTTTTCTAACGTATTGGAAAATAGAACGTATCCTCTCGATATCTCTATCTACCAGAATACATACACTTACTGGAATGGTCTAAAAAAAACCTAATGAAATAGTTTATAAAAGGAAGTCCAATAAGCCTTGAATTTCTAGTAAAACGTAGCAGATATTTGAAGATAGAAGACTAGCCATGATGGCAAAACTCGCAGATCAAACAACAAGGATAGTGCGTATATCAACAATTAAATCGAAAAGTCAAACGAAGTGCAATGAGGGAGATGGGCTAAAAAGTTAGCCAAAGAAGCCCATCAACATTTAGAATAGTGCAATGTTGGGTAATGTCTTTCTGATTCTCTCTTACTTTGTATTTTGCCTACCCCTAGGGTTAGCAAAATTAAAAATCAGAGAGACTTTGCCCAACATTGGAATAGTGGGATGCATATTACAAAAAAATACTGTCAGTCAATCCGGCTGGGTGGGGTAAACTATGTGCTTGCGATGCTGAGGTATCACTGGATAGGTATCACTCTTCTTAACATGGTCAATAAAGTCATAGCCCATATTCTGCATAGTCGCATAGCATACATTGTTGAACCATAGCTAAGACGCGAACAAACAGGCTTTAGACTAAATAAATAAATGCATTGATTACATCAATAGCCTAAGGGTTATTGTGGAACAATCGGTTAAATGGCGATCTCATTCTACTGTTTATCGATTTTAAACGCGCATTTGACACATTGAAGCACAGCGCTATTTAGAAAGCTTTAAGACTGCACTCCTGAGAAGATTATACGACTCATCAAACAGCTTTACAATAACGCGTTCTACTGTAATCTCCATGAAGATTGTCAGAGCCAACCAATCAGTGTGAGGGTATCAGTCTGTCTAGGATGTGTGCCATCCCCATTGCTATTTAATATAGTTATTGATGTTTTATTGAATAACTCGATGTCTGGGCAACATCGTATCTCCTGGGGTCGTCATGATAGACTAGATGACATTAATTATGCTGGCGAAGTATGTCTGTTCTCTTATAGATACTCTAGCATGCAATCCAGATTTCAAACCTTTGCCTCTCGTGCCGCTCTAGCTGGTCTTTAGATTAGCATCAAAAAATCTAATTCAATGCGAATAAACTCACTAAATGACACCAAATTTTATCCTGCTGGGCAACGCATTGATGGAGTTGAAATTTTCTCCTAGCTTGGGAGTATTTCAAAAAAGGGAGGCAGCAGAGAAGACATCCAAAATAGGTTATGCAAAGAAAAGCAAGCTTTTGAATTTCTGAAGATCTCAAAATATCTGAACCACCACCAAAATTAAAGTTTTTAACATCAATGTTAAAGCCGTGCTTTTATACGGACTTGGAATATCTCGAGCCGTGAGATAAACAGCCCGACTTATACTCACAATGGCCCTGCACAATCTCTAATCTAGACCTATGGTTGCGCACTGCTCAAGAACAAGTATACGCACTAGAAAATATGGTTGGCACATTGAGAAAAGTAGCCGCTGATATTACTCGGCAAGCTGTCGAATATAATCCTCATGGTTTCAGGAGATCTGGAAAACCCGCAAACACGTGGAGACGACAAACTGAGAACGAGCTGAGGGAGTTCAAGATGAGACGTTAAGGCCCTATGTTCCACCAGGAATTAAAGAACTAAATATATATATGGGAATATCATGCAAAGGTGTGTGCAGGATAGTTTAAATTCGTATCTAATGAATAGGGTGTTCATTTTACTCGACTTTTAATTGTTTGAGTAATCAAATAACTTGAAAATGGGGAGTTAATCGAGTAAAAAATTCGATTTAAAATTACTCGAGTAAAATTTTTTCAAAAGCTGTTTTTAAAAAAATTATAGTGTTTTATTAACAAAAAATTTAACAAATCACAATAAAAAACATACAAAATAAAAATTGTATTTAAAAAAAAAATAACATTTGTGCCATATATTTAAAACATATCGTCACCCTAAATATTTAAAGTGAGTTCATTTATTTCTATATATGTATTCATTTCTACACTGATCGCCTAAAGTAATCTTTTGATTTGATAAATCCTGATTTTGATCTAATAGATTAAAAGAATCTACTTCCTTTTATCTATCTTCACAATGAGATCTTCAACAGGACTATAGTACGATCTACGATTAATTGAACTATAGTAGAACGTACTATTATTATTGGTCCTACTATAGTAATAGTATGTACGGTTACATAAGAATCTTCAACTAAACTATAGTAGTACCTACGAATACATTGAACTGGACTATAACAAAAGCTACAATTACATTAGGACCTTTTAATTAAAAATAGTAGAAATTACATTGGATACCACAACTGGTGTGTGATAAACTATTATTTCTGGACATACAACCAGCTATATTTGGATCTACGATTATTGAATCTGCAATGGACTATATTACAACTCTCGATTATTGCTTAGAATTGACAATATTAAAACCCACGATTATAATTTCGAACCAACGTTGGCCATTATGTGCGTGACAGGGAAATAATAAGAACATACATTAAAAACTTTTTCTTTACTCGTACTCAAAAAAGCAGAAACAAAAATGCATATTAAATTAAGATTCTTAGAGCACATTCTCATTTCGAGATTGAGCACTTTAATTTAAAAACGCTTTCTATTTGGCCAACATTGCTTCAAACAACCTTAGCAGTTAAGGAATACACTGAGTCGTTTTATTTTATGAATATTTAAAAAAAAGTGCTAACAAAATTAATAGAATGGTTTTACTCGAGTAACTCGATTACTCGTGGAAAATTACTCAAATAAATCTTTATTTGAAATTAGTCATTTTTATTTACTTGAGCGATTAATCGATTTTATTTTTCCGATTAATCGAGCAAACATAACTCGAGTAAACACCCTACTAATAAATGACAGTATTAAACAATATTCATAGAATCGCTGCAAACTCCACGATTGCATTATCGCATGATTGTTGCATTAGGGACCTCCCACCGGTCATACCAGAAAAAGGTAAGTACTTACTGCAGATGACAAGAGTGGTTGTGATTTTACAACCTTTGGCCTTATATAGACTGTATTAGGGTCCATACGAAACCTTCCGCATTTTTTTTCTGCCAAGCCAATGCTTCTAGACTTAGTCCTTTAGATTTGTGGTCACGTCCAGAGGAATTATCAAAATTTCTTGAACTAATGTTCAGTCAGATCTCCGGAATATTAAAAACACCAAAACAAATACTAATATTCTTACTTGAAAAAAATCGATCTTTAGCAGAACAAAGTATTTTTATGTGATATCCTATATTTTGTATATGAAACTGTAATCTTAGTATAACATTTAAATAACAACAATTTGAGTGAACATAGTGTTTTCTCTAACTTTAAAACAACCCTCGTTTCTTCATATTCCAATTCTTATCTAATTGGATATTTGTAATATTCACTTAAGTGTATCAGAAACATTAGAAATAGAAAGTGTCTTACCAAACCAAATGACTCAATCACATTCGACTTCATACTTTATATGTTAATATGAAAAAAGAATATGGAAATATTTAAAATTATTAATTTTGACCCAAAACTACTTGCGGACATATAAATTAATAACATTTCCATTCTAATGATACATAAATTTGAATATTTCTAGACCATTTTTAGTTTACATTCAAAACATTCATAACTTTTTGTATATCCCTAAGAGGCGACGGACTAACTAGAAACCGGAGACCAGAGACAATAAATATAAGAAGCGATAAGAACGTGCCAGAGTGTAAAATAGTGATCATATTTTTTTAAATTTTTAAAATTTCAAAACTTATATTTATGTATATTCGAGTGCGTGTTTATGTTTAATTTCTTGTCCCTTTTCTTGTTTTTTGTTTTATGTAAAATTTAAATAAATAATTTTAAAAATAATATTAGTCTGTTACTGTGTTTGTTTATGTCTATTTGTTTGTATGTGTCATGTGGCAGGGAGTCTTTTCTTACTTTATTGGCCATAAATTGTTATGCCGGTAGTGAGTGGTTGGGTTGGATGTTTGTCTTTTTGGTGCTGGTGGAGTTACTCATACCGTCAGCAGCAGCAGCAACAACAACAGCAGCAGTAGTTGCTGCATGTTCTTGTAAGTAGCTGCTGTTTACACACACAGAACTCACAAAAGCGCCACTTTTTAACTAAAAGTTACTAATGGATTTGTTTGTAAATGTCACATTTGTCAGAAATGGCTGAATTGTTTCCCTTCCACAAAAGACAAAGACCTTAGAATTTTAAACAATTTATTAAATTTGTATTGGTTTTTGTTTTTTTTTCTAATTTTATTTAATTCATAGTTTAAATGATTAAGTTGACATTTTGGATAAAATATTTTGAAATTAATTTGTCAGCATGTCATTAGGACATTTAATATCATTTACAACAAATTTATCTTTATGGCGATTAGTGGCCTTTTTTATATAATATAAAAAACGAAATTAAGTGCTTAGGACCAGTCAAAATGTCTTCAAAATTTCATTAGTTTGCACATAATGGCTGGGTTTTAAAAAGGGTCAGTGACCTTTAAGTTTTTTATTATATCAAATTTGTTTTAAAATGAAATCGAAATGAATATGATTTAGATTTAAGTTTTTGTTTAATTTAGATAATATAAAGAGTGCTCTAAATAAAATTTGTAGTTGGATTTTCTCAAATAAAAATCAAACCTTTTAATATAAAAACTCTACAAAATACGCAAATATAATGACATATTATACAAAATCATTTAGCATTAAAATGTTTACTTCGTACTCGGGTTTTGCAAAATTATCGACTTTTTTCGGAAACCCTCCCATTAAAGATTTTACAGTTGCTTCTGATACCTTTTTGGAGCATGTGTTCCACCTGCGCTTAAAATCGGACATGTTCTTGGAAATCTTTCCTGTGTTCTTCAATTCCTTTTTTACCAGAGCCCAATACTTTTCCACAGGCCGAAGTTCTCGACAGTTAGGTGGATTTGCCTCTCGTGGTACAAAAATGACATTATTCTTTGAGTACCACTCAAGTGCCTTTTTTCCATAATGGCATGATGCCAAATCGGGCCAAAAAAATGTAGTCACTCTGTGCTCTCCTTTATATAAATTTCTGTGTTTGTTGTGCCAGATGCCACAAATACTTTACTTCTTTTGCCACAACTGCAAATAGCTTGTCACACGAGAAACTTCTTAGGGAATTTTGTTTGTTTTTTTGTGCGAAACTCTTGCCGAACATTGCCCCGTTTATCAGCGACATAAACATCTTGACCAGGAAGTTGAGAAAAGTCTGCCAGTACGTATGTTTCATCATCCATCACACAACAGGTGTATTTTTTTATAAAATCAGACTTCAATTTTTTCGCTCGTTTTTTTGCTTCTAAGTTCTTTATAGCATTGCGATCTGGACCTTTTGGACTTTGTATGTCTTCAGTCCAGCATAAGCTTTGATTCTATGTGCAAAATTCGTAGAACATTTCACCGTACGAGCTGCTTTTCTTAAAGAAGTGTTAGGCGCTCTTCGAAAGAGTCGCTCGACTTCTTTTGCCTTACCAATATCTGTAGGACCTTTTTTCCTCCCTGATCCAGGTTTTCTTTCAATGCTCAGGTTTTCCTTATACCGTCTGATGGCATTAGAAACCGTTCGAGGGTCAACTTTCAAATTTTTCGCTATTTTTTTAAAAGTCCATGACGGATTTTTTTGAAAAGTTTTAATTATATTTTCACGAACTTTTTTTTCGCAGTCCATTTTGATTGAAATAACTATTGAAAATTAAAAATTTCTAAAATAATAGTATCTGACATATCTATAGAAACTAACTTGATCAAAAAATAAATTATTTCTTGCACTATGGATAAATTTTGTCTAAAATAGTAAATGCATATTTTTTTTAGAACACTCTTTAAGTACGGCAGTCTGTTAAACAGTCTTAATTGGTCTTCTTACTTACTTACCTAAGTGGTCCTTTATGGAAACCCTTGTGGGTCATTGGCTGAACTTAGAATGGTTTTACAGGCGTTTCTTTTACAGTTTCTCACATTAATAGGGAATTTACACTACTCTAAAATGTAGTAAATTTGATTTCAAATCTCAATCAAAATCTAGATCGTTTACATCGTTTCCATAACAGAATTAGTTAAATGCTATAAAACGAAACCAAAATTTTTCAAACTTAATTTATTTTCCTTCCCCATTTATTTTTTACATTTTTATTCAAATTTATTCAAAATTAAATTCAAAATTTATTTTATTAATTTTGTCGCGCACGAGAAGATATAAAACGCAGATATAAAACGTTTTTATATTACTCATTCTTACGCTCTTTTCGCTCTTGTTTCTCTTGAGTTATTTTTTATTTGAGTGAAGAAAAATTTAACTACACTCACTCACTCTTTCTGATTTTAGTACATTTTATTAATGTTGCCATATTGGGCATAATAAAATCGTGTTTTAACAATTTATTGCTTTTTGTACTAAAAATTTAGCGAGTGGTGGCAAGTTGTGTTGTTTTTAGCTTAGTTTTTTTTTTTAAAGATAAGGCAACACATTTTTATTTATAAGTTGTGTAAAAATCAACATAAAACTTAAAAAATTAAATTAAAAAAGCTTATTCTTGCAAGTGGCCATAGCTGTCATAGTTTCTAATTTAATAGCTTTTAACTGGCCTTTGCTAAAATTTTTTGTTTCCGTGAGTGTTTTTTATATGAAAGCTAGTCAAATATGGACTGATTCCTATAAAATTTGATAAACTGATCAAAAATTGCATAAAACTTCCCTATTTTAAATATAATCGTCATAGCTATTACAATTGTATATGGGAGCTCTAACTAATTTGGAACCGATTTTGTCCATTTTTCAATCTTTTCTTTTTTCATCTTTTTCAAGACATCCAAAATACCTTTGTGATATTTTGTCCCTCCAGCTCTTTTCGTTAAGGCGCTATCGTGCTTTTATCTGACTGACAGGCGGACATAAACAACCTTTTCTTTATGTATTTTTGTGTTTCCATAAGTTTTCTATATGGGAGCTATGGTGAAATGGTAACCGATTGTGACGAAATTTTGCACACTGGCTGACATTGACATAAGACTTCCTTGTGCTTAATTTAGTCTTACTAGCTTTTGTAGTTAAGGAGCTATCATGATTTTATCTGACGGACATAAATCCCCCTTTCTTTTAGAATTTTTGGGTTTTCGTAAGTTTTTTATATGGGAGCTAAGTCAAATGGTGACCGATTGCGACAAAATTTTGCACACTGGTTGACATTGACATAAGACCTCCTCGCTAAATTTAGTGGTTGTATATGTTAAAGTTTTAGATTTATTGGCATTTAAGTGCATTTTAGGTGAAATTTTGGATGTTACCGTAAGTTTTTTGGCGTTATCGTTATTTCAACAGACAGACAGACGGACATCGCTCAATCGTCTTAGAATTTCATAAGGATTCAGAATATATGTATATCGTTTTGGATTTTTGAGCCAATATTAAGGAAATTACAAACGGATTTTTTGATGGTGGGTATAATTAAAGACCTTTTGCATATGAAACAGCGAACACATTTTTTTACTTTTGATCGCTTAGAAGTAAAAAAGTTAACTGTACCACTTTTAAAAACCCAGACTTCTCTTTTTGCTGGGAACCTTATTATGCTGGGGAATAAAGTAGAATGTGATTTAAGCTGAATGGGAAATAAAATAAGATGATTTTTTAATGAGTTAAGCAAACATGAAGGTTTGCAAAATTATTGGTTGTCTTTTCTTTAAATGTTTTTGTTAAGTTTACTAGTATTATTTCATATTCTTTTGCGATTCATACTGTGAAAATACAGTTTAGTTTTAACTATTTTAATAAATATATTTTTAGGTTTTTCAAAAACCTTTAAGTATACTTTTTTTATTTCAAAAAAAAATATATATCCATCGATAATTTAGAGTTAAAGCTAAAGTATTGAAAGTTATAGTTCGTTTGTTAAATGTATGTAAAATGGCAAAAAAAAGAAAATCTTTCTACTATTCGTGTGTATAAGTTTATAAAAAGGTACATTTTATATCATTAAGCAGAGAATAAAATAAAACTTAAAACTAAAAAATAAAACAGCACTAAGTACATTTAAGTAAATACATTTAAAATCATAAAAAATAGATATAAAGAGTGTTCTAAAAAAAATATGCATTTACTATTTTAGACAAAATCTATCCATAGTGCAAGAAATAATTTGTTTTTTGATCAAGTTAGTTTCTATAGATATGTCAGATACTATTATTTTAGAAATTATTAATTTTCAATAGTTATTTCAATCAAAATGGACTGCGAAAAAAAAGTTCGTGAAAATATAATTAAAACTTTTCAAAAAAATCCGTCATGGACTTTTAAAAAAATAGCTAAAAATTTGAAAGTTGACCCTCGAACGGTTTCTAATGCCATCAGACGGTATAAGGAAAACCTGAGCATTGAAAGAAAACCTGGATCAGGGAGGAAAAAAGGTCCTACAGATATTGGTAAGGCAAAAGAAGTCGAGCGACTCTTTCGAAGAGCGCCTAACACTTCTTTAAGAAAAGCAGCTCGTACGGTGAAATGTTCTACGAATTTTGCACATAGAGTCAAAGCTTATGCTGGACTGAAGACATACAAAGTCCAAAAGGTTCCAGATCGCAATGCTATAAAGAACTTAGAAGCAAAAAAAACGAGCGAAAAAATTGAAGTCTGATTTTATAAAAAAATACACCTGTTGTGTGATGGATGATGAAACATACGTACTGGCAGACTTTTCTCAACTTCCTGGTAAAGATTTTTCTTTGAGTGGTACTCAAAGAATAATGTCATTTTTGTACCACGAGAGGCAAATCCACCTAACTGTCCAGAACTTCGGCCTGTGGAAAGGTATTGGACTCTGGTAAAAAAGGAATTGAAGAACACAGGAAAGATTTCCAAGAACATGTCCGATTTTAAGCGCAGGTGGAACACATGCTCCAAAAAGGTATCAGAAGCAACTGTAAAATCTTTAATGGGAGGGTTTCCGAAAAAATCGATAATTTTGCAAAACCCGAGTACTAAGTAAACATTTTAATGCTAAATGATTTTGTATAATATGTCATTATATTTGCGTATTTTGTAGAGTTTTTATATTAAAAGGTTTGATTTTTATTTAAGAAAATCCAACTACAAATTTTATTTAGAGCACTCTTTACTATGCGAAAAATAATTTGTTTTAAATTTACAAAACCTACAAAAATATTGACACTCAAGCATTTTGTAGTTAACGATTTGAAACAAATTTTTAATTTGAAAGTCCCATGTATTTTTTAATTTAAAAGAAAAAATTATTCAAACAAAATAAAAATTTAAAATTTGTTTTGCAAGTGAATTAAGTCCAATACATTTTTAATTTCAAAAGAAAATGTTTCTTCAAACAAAATAATAATTTATTTTTTTTTTAAAGTGGGTTAAGTCCAATGCATTTTTAAATTCTAAAAAAAATATTTACTTGAACAGAGTAAAAGTTAAATGTTATCGGTTCCTGCAAGCAATGCCTGTGTAGAGCGAGTATTTTCAGTTATGAGCTTAACAAAACTTCGTTTTGAGCTATATTAGAATCATTATTAGGAATACAAGTATATCATAATAACAAAATTTGTTGTCAAGTATTTAACCGACAACTGAAATGTTAACAAATTTAATTCAAAAAAGTTAGTGCTTTTTCACACATATCAGGCTCTCTTAATCAGTGTCAAAACTAAAATTTTAAAAATATAAAATTTTTTTAAAAGTACTTGAAATTACATATTTTATTGTTATATTTCAATGTAAATTCAAAAAATCCTTCAAAGACGCCTTAAATACATTTTTATACAAACTAACCCCTGCGTACCCATGTGCTCTAAATAATTCCATGCTTAGCCCATGGGTACGCAAGGGTTAATTTGTGTAAAATGTATTAAATGGCGCCTTGGAATTTTCATTAAAATATTACAATTAAAACGTAATTTCTAGTACTTTTTTGAAAAATTGAATATATTAAAAATTTAACTTTTGACCATGGTAATAAAAGGGTTAATGACATCCGGTTTCAACCAAAATCAATCAACATATGAACTCTGTTCTATAGGGTGTGTAAAATATGGTCGGGCTTTGTGCCGTCTATAATATTTTCTAGCTTGTTTTAATATGAATCTATGTATATGGACTTGATATAACAAATTGACTATTTTAGTTGTTTTTAAACTATATAAGTATGTATGTACCTTAAAATAATTTAGATAACAAATTATTGCTCCATTTGAAAAATATACAGTGAAATCATAATTGAAATAAATAATTTATTTACAAAAATTTCTATTACAGTTGGAAAATCAAATGATGATAATCTTAAAATATTCGATGAAGTACCAAATTCTGCTGTCGAACTGCATGTCAAAGATAAGGTAAGATGAAATTTTGAAAGAGATAAATTAGTTAAATATTAAAATAAAATATTTGTTTGAACAATAGTTCTTGCGCAAGTTGAATCGCCAAGAGCGCGTAGTGTAAGAAGTGAAACTGGTATTGAAACCGCGTTTCAATAGGAAACAAATCACCAAGGATGATTACAAAGAAATTATGAGACGTGCTGTGCCCAAGGTATAATTTGATATTAAGGATTTGTGTTAAGGATGCAAAGGCTATTTTTTTTTTCTTTGAATACTTTAGATTTGTCACAGCAAATCAGGTGAAATTGATCCCTTCAAGATTAAAAGATTGATTGAGGCATATGTGAAGAAATTCCGGTCTAAACACAAAAAATTGAATATTGTGAACACGGGACAGGTCAGCAGCGCTGTAAAATGTGCAGCTTATTTGAAAAAGTTGTAAAAGTATCCACACACAAACATCCAGATAAAGCTAAAATAATTAATTAATTTAATCTAATCAACAATTTAACACATTTAACACAACTTGTAAAAATTGTAAGTTTTTTTTATAATCAAAAAATGTTAAAGTTAATTTTACAAATATTTTCTATTTAATTTCTAGTTAAAAACTTTGCCTCGTCGCCATTTGTCACAGAAAATATACTACAAAGGATAAAAAAACACTACTTT